>CM034146.1:910084282-910684282 GCA_019776745.2 Taxus chinensis
CACAGGGAGGGGTAAAATTTAACATTAGCAAGCAATAAAGACATGGTATGATCCTGATTTTGCTTTGTGAATTTTTGTAAATGGATTGAATTATTTATCGACACACAATACAATGCAGGGGTATTATAGTTAGGATGAGTTAATTTGAAATGAATTTTGGGGTGGGAGATATTTAGATAAGACTAACCATAATTTGCCACCTTCTTTGAGGACCTTTGCAAAACTTGAAAGACTTAGACAACAGAAATGATTCAAAGAGGTTAAGGTGTTCCTTCAACCAGGATATGAGCATCAAATGGAAGCCCATATCTGCACTCTTTCCACACAATATCTGATGATTTATCACAAAATCTTGAGTTAAATGAATCAAAAAAAACATTTAGAAATTTCTATTCTATCAGACCTAAGGTACCCCCAAAGGTTTACAATCAAATCTATATCAAGGAAAGTAGAGTGAATTTAAATGTGTTTATCCCTTCATCAGATGAAAGCTCTTTTGATTATGGAATTGCAAATGCCACTAAGTTGTTACCAGAATTAGATTTGCATGATCAAAAGGAAATTCAAAATACTAGATTGCAATAGGAGCAAGAAACACAAATTGAAAACATTCTGAAACATAAGTAAATGCAAATTTACAAAGAGATGACACAAAATAATCCAGAATGACCAAATTTATTAGCAGTGGAATGTTATAAGAATAATCTCAGAGCTTGTTAGTGGCTATACATCTCCAATCAACCTAACATGATACAAATTTGATGCAAAAATGAATTAAAATGGTTCTCAGGTGGTTTCTCAGATAATGAGCTTCTATTTGATGCACATATCTTGGTTGAACGAACACCTTAACCTCTTTGAAGCATTTTTGTTGTCTAAGTCTTTCAATTTTTGCAAATGTCCTCAAAGAAGTTGGCAAATTCTGGTTAGTCTTGTCTGAATATCTCCCACCCCAAAATTCATTTGAAATTAACTCATCCTACCTATAATAACCCTGCATTGTATTGTGTGTCGACAAAAGAATACAATCCATTTACAAAAATGCACAAAGCAAATTAGGATCATGCCATGTATTTAGTAGCCTTAGCCTTGTCTTGAAAGCATTTCCATCATTTAGTAGTGACAGATCTGTTGAGTTTGAATAATGGGAAATTGATCATATTTTCGCAAGGCCATCTCCATACAAATATGCATAGTATAAGGATATTTTTACCTCCTTCACAAAACAGAGGCTACAATATAGGTTCTCTTACCTTGGTTGATAGGCACAACCTAAATAGTGAGGATTAGATCAAATCCTTTTCAAGGTGGTGCCCACTTCTTCAAATCCTGAGTGCTAACAAGTCAGATAAATTGCTTCCCTGGCTACAAAATGACATATAAACCATTTATCTACCTTTGAGTTTCTTGTAAAATCCATGCTGCAGCTCAAGTTGTGAAGCAGATTAAATCTGGGCACCAAAAAAAACCATGGAAACATAAGATATTAATAAGGATCCAAGCAAATAACAATTCATCACCATGATGGAGGGAAAGGTTAGGTTCACAATTCCAAATCAAAGCAAACAAACATGACAAGGAACAACTTGAGAAAGGGATGTGTAATCAATAATAAGAAGAAGAGGTTTGGCCATTACACCTTTTGTACCAAGTGACATGTGTTCCCTTAAGTCCCACATTATTCTCATGATAATTTCCTCTCACCTAAACACTCAATTCAAACCTCATATCTGCCTAATATGATAACAAAATATAACACTATCATATACATTGAAAGAAACATCCATACAAGTCACGCTAAACTAGCAGTATGTCATGACATGAATTATCCACTAAATGAAATGATAAAATCATCATACATCAATTATGGATCCAATATCAATACCAAAGCATGTCTATAACGACTCATGATATCATTGTCATAACATAATATCTGATAAATGAGTAGTGGCATCGTGTTCCTTATAGCTAACCTGTGCATGAGAGTTAGCATCCTAATGCTGGCAATACGATGTCATGAATAATTTCATATCAAAACAATGTACTAAAGCTGAAATATCCCTATCAAACAACAATATCATGTGATAATGTCCCTTCAAAACAACAAAATAAGCAATAATGTCCCTATCATCATGATAACATAGATACAATGAGTCACACGCTACAAAATGAGAGTACTGAAAAAGGTGGGCACTACATACTTGTAGTTGAACATTTTTCCACTTTCCACGAAGGTTGCTTATTTGCAGCCAGTGGAACATTTTTAATTTTGGTAAATGGTATTAATAATAGGGTGAGAGACCCATCAACCCTCTTTTACCAATAAATAAAGAATATGCCTATTGACTACATTTTTTATTCTAGATTCATAGTTACACATTAGTATTTATCATATTTATATCACACCCTATTTTTGATATTACATTTTTTTGAACCCACTAATTTATTTTTACATGCAACCTATTACCTTGTGCCTTACCCCAAGGGTTTTGGACTTATCTTCTAGGGCTTTGTTTTCATATTTAAATATAGATTTTCCTATCTTCATTGATCTAAATATGATTTTTCATACTTTCCACAGAGTTTCATGTTTGGTACTCCTATTAGGGTCAATTTTTGGCATGAATACCCTCTTAATCACATTTAAAGTATAACGACTCTATTTGTAAAAATCTTGGAGGTTTTTATTAATTTTGTCTAGGTAAACAATTTTTTATTGTTATTTTTCAAAATTATCAATGAAATGTTTGGGATTAAAATGTATTTATTTTCAGTAAAAGCGACTCAAAAAGGAGAAATGTGCTTTTATTTTCAAAAACCTCAAGAATTTTTTGCTTATTACATTGAGGTACTCAAAAACCCTCTTTTTTCCACAAAACCCATCACCAATTTCAGAAATTTAATTTCATTAATTTTAATTTACAAGTTCATTCAAACATCCTTTTGGGACTAATATTTGCGTAATTTATAGTTCATGTGATAGATTAATTATTTTATACATATGATATACCTTATTTTATAAACCATTTACATAAATCCATGGCTACTTCTACTCATTCAATTATGCGTGAATCTAAAGGGCATCATATATAAACTATTGATAGTTGTGTTCCCTATAGGGAATGAAACTCACTAAAAAACACCATTGATGATTTTAAGACTTAAGTGACCATGATGAATTCACAATTAAGTTAACTATATCAACTCATGAAAAAAAATTATTTATATAAAACCATTATCTTATGATGATAATCATGTTTGTGCTCATATTGAAAATAAACCTCAAAGAGAAGAATCTCTTATACCTACCTCTAATACATACAAATAGAGTCATATTTTATCATGATTACTCAACAAAGGTCTTATCACATTACCACACACACACACACACACACACACACACACACACACACACACACACACACACACACACACACACATATATTACAACTACAATATGGAAGACCATTTTACAATTATCAAATCAACTAACATAATATAGAAACACATTACATCTTACAAAAATGGATTGTGAAACTTACTCATCATGGCCATATTAGCACAAATCAAGATGATATACAATTATAACACATATGAAAGTGGGTCCCTAAAAAATCCACTTATTAGGTAATTATCTCAACCGCATACCCCATCTACAAGTATGGGGGTGGAAAAACATAAATCATTGGCTCAAAATTTTACTAAATATGGCCTCAACCACACATAGGAGACAACATATGTTACACAACACATGGGTGATGAATATCAAGTTTCACATTTATATTCACAACCTCATGCCATACACGATGTCTAATAATATATCAAAGATACAACTAGATTAAACCAAATGCAAAAGGAAAATCCTATATTTGAACATAAAAATCCTACAACCATCATCCTAAATGCATCTGAAATGACCTCATCAACTTATTTGTAAATATTAATCATTATCCCTCTTATAAAAGGAAAAACAATAAAAAATTTCAAGGCTTCCAATTCTCATGAAGTTAATGTGTGAAATCTAGACTTTTTCAACACTCTTAGGTGTAGTTTTAAATAATATATAATTAATTTAATTGCTAAAAACACTTGGTTCAAAAAATCGTTGTATCACTTTTTACAGTGGCCTTTTATTTAGCTCATTATAATAATTTATCTAGTTTCACTTGTATGAAATAAATGGGAGCGATGTTTGGTCAAAATCATGACTACACTAAATTCCCTTCTATAAATGAGATCATTAACAATTGTCATGATAGAACAATTCTAGAAAATGGTCATCCCATGGAAATTTATCTATAGGATATCCTCCTATGATTCCCAAATTTATGTTATGACTCCTACTCCTCAAATACATCATGTGTTATCTAGCTTTGTGTAACACATAATAGTTAGGAAGAAGGTTGATGCTTGAAGGATAATGATACAATCTCATTTACACCAAGATCCTACATTTACTAACTACTTATGACCCATGCACATATTCGCATTACACCACTAAGGATGATAATATAAATTTTCATGGTGTACATGGATATCTGATGTGGATCTAGTTGCAAGAGGTTGAAATACCTCCAAAACACACACAAGATGTTTGCAAAAAAACCAGAAGCTTCCAAATAGTTTTCTTCTCATTCCATAATTCACACTAATCTTTTACATCATTACAATCTTCCTTTTATTTCACATTATCTCTAAAAAACCTTAAAATGCCAAAAATCACCTAATAATAAAACACCTTGGATGGGCCCCAAATTTTGTGTACAAATATTCCTTCATAAATGAAGTATCACGCCAAATTTTGTCTTATTATATAAAGCATAGAAAAAGTTATTAAAACTTTAAGTTCTAAATAAAAGCAAAAAAACATTTGGAGCTAATTTTAGACCACTAGATGACGGAATCCGAGCCCGAAAACGTGCCAAAATGAGCACAACCTTGCAGGCCAAGTTGTCCCCAGCATAGTACTAATGTATATCTACCACCCTGTAAAATTTCAGGACGATCCAACGGTCGGATCAAAAGTTATGGCCTTGCAAGTTATGCTCCCGCATCAATTCTACTAAGCAATTTTTTATTTATACATCTTATATTACAAAAACATAAAAACATCACAATATTATGAAAATGCATAATCATGACCTGCATATGACATGTTCAATCATTGCATGGAATTCATCCTTATGATCTATTAGATTTAACACTCTACATATATCATATCTCTTACCAATTAGGCTCTAGGGTATAAAATCAAGAAACTACAACTAATAACCCATGAATATCACATACCTTACAACTTCTATAGCCTAGTATCGTGCTGACATGTCTATGATTGGGGAATGTTTCCATAATGAGATTGGTTGGATCATATATTTAGCATATTGTTCCTTCTTATAGTCCTCTACCTCTGGGATATATAACAGTAAAAACATTGGAGTCATACTTATATTGGGAGAGTCTAACTAGTTGAGCTTATAATGATCGTATTCTTACTCCCTAGACTAGTGCAGGAACTACACTAGTATTTCTTATCACGCACTTCTTTATTCCTTATGATAAATGTTATATTGTTCTTTATCCAATGATCATATTGTTTATCTCTAAAAATTGATTTGATGATGCTCCATGCCTACTTGTATTTATCATTTTTTTATCAATACTTGCATTGTTGTGTACTTCTATACTCATTGATTACTATTGGCCTTAGGATCCTTTTTTTATCTATTTGACATTATTTATTATACCATTCATTTTTTAACTATATTTATGTTTTATTCTATCTATTTTGTGCTTCTTTGCATTGTGTGATTTCATGTCCAGGACTATCAGTATAGATACAAATATAGACATATAATATAGGGCACCCAACCTGACTCAGACATATTGATAGACCAAATATATAGATAGAGCCCAAATATATGGATAGGGGGTCCTATATATTTATGGGATAGATGAAAATCTAGGGATATATTCATTACCCTTTCGGGTGGATCAAATATTTCTAGATGATCGGTCTCGACTGAATAGATAGGCAGAGTCTAGACTAGATGGATAGGAAGAGTATCAGTTGGTCCTAACCATCTTGACCGAATAGCTGAAAAAATACATGTTGTAAATAATGGAATAATTTGTAAAAACTTGCCATAAAAATGGAATGTTTTTTCAACTTGCATATCATAAAAAATGACATGTATTTTTAAAAAAAATTAATAAATGGTTGCTTCTTATAGAAACGAGAAGCAAACTTGCTCTAAGTACTTATATGTTGTATATTTTTTGAGCTTTTCTAATTTACCTTCTTTAAGAACTTGTATGATTTGTGATATTGTCTAATTTGACCACTCTAGGTACTTGCATGTCATATGATTTGTGATATTTTCTGATATGAATAATTTATGCTTTTCCATTCAATCCGCGTTGATTGTACTGTAGGAACTTGTATTTTATCTACTACTATATGATTTTGTATGCTTTATGCTCTATTTTCTCTATCAACTTGTATTTTATATGATCTATTTTATCTAGGAACTTATTTGATCTCTTATTCGTTTGTTCATATGCCATTTTTTAATCTATGAGTGATTTCTCATTACTTGTTGTTTTATGCTCACAAACATTGGGTACTAATCACCCATCTTGCTTCCTTGAAGAATTACCTATTACATCTTCAAATTGAATCACATCTCTTATGACATATTGGTTATCTTGCTTGATTTATTCCATTATATACATATTACGTATGCCACACATTTCTTATGATACAAACTGTCTATGACACATGGATTATTGATATACTTGTTTAACACATATTGCTTGTTACATTTATGGCTTTAGGACCAATTGTTTATACATGATTATGTTTATCTAAATGTTTGTATGCTCATGGATCTAGGCCCATTGATTGGTGCACATTATGATTATATTATTTCTTGTTACATATATTTCTCTATGCATAATGTTTGATACACATTATGATTTATAGCTTGCTCACATCACACTGCTTACTATGCACTTTCTTCTAGCATATTGATTGATATATCTCTTGATTTACAAGTTTCTCACCACACATTGATTGTTACATTTCTAGCTCTAGGACATTACTCAATACTTTTTAAATATTATATCATTGCTTATTACACACTTTCTTTAAAAAAATTGATTATTACACTTCTTTCTCTAGGTACAATGTTTGGATACATGATTTTACACACATAAGCTAACAACTAACAACTACTAACATTGGTTAAGTTGTTGAGTCTTGCTATTTATGTTTGATTATGGTGGGCCTATCATATTATGTTATTTTATGTCATGCCATATGTTACTTTGGACCCATTAAGAATTGAGTTGTGTGTTTTCGTCATACTACTCTACCAATAACTACTACCCTTATGAACTATTGGACATTCTCATGATATTCTTCACATTTTGATGATAAATGCTACTTGATTATGAAATACTTATATCTAATAACCATTTATCCTTTTACCATGTTGGCCGATATACTAGATATGGTTTACATCATTGATGTTATGATTATGTGCTTTATATGATTAACTCTTTCTCTTTTGAGATAAGTAATCCTTTGCAACATCCCTCATCTCAAAAGGGGGCATATTGTGGGATTTTTCTAACAAATTATTACACATTACAACTACAATATTTAGTTTACAGTGTATGATGACATCCACACAATTATTTTGAATGACACAATAATTCCAATTACAAATCTTTTGATACATATTAAATTATGACACATAAACTACATTATGGCTTATACACCCAAATCATAAATAAATTAGATCCATAAAAATTTCAAGTGCTAAATTGGCTCCATGGAAAGATCAAGTGTTATAAAGGCTCCATAACATGCTCAAGTGTTGCAATGGATCATGGAAAGCTCTATGTAAAAATTTTCACATACAATACTCGCA
The DNA here is from genome assembly GCA_019776745.2 of Taxus chinensis. NCBI lineage: Eukaryota > Viridiplantae > Streptophyta > Pinopsida > Cupressales > Taxaceae > Taxus > Taxus chinensis. The sequence goes on from CM034146.1 coordinate 910,092,217, forward strand.
TCCCTTACATAGGATATGAAAGGAAATTGGGTGTATCATTTCAGGTAATTAATTTTAGCTCTTGTTATTTACTAACTTTTATAAGACTATTTATTAGGCATTAATACACGTTCTTTCATGTGACTTAAAGGTTCAAATGTATGACACAAAGAGAGAGGGAAAACACACATTCTGGTCTCACGCATAGTATATTCATTCAGAGGTTTACATTCACATTTCATTTATTTTAATCCAACAATTTTCAATCACTAGAATAAAATGGGGGAAATTCTAGTACCCTAAATTTAGATGGATGATACTTGGAAATTGTCATTTGACTTTTATCTTAACCTATTTCTATGTGTGCACTTAATTGAGTTATTCCTTCACACATCTCACACTATTTATCACTCTATAGCTGGGTCACACTTTTAATTCAAATTTTACCCATCAAAACCCTATTTAATATATTAAAAACACATCTTTGAACTCATGACCACCTTCTCAAATTTTCATAATAAATTTTTAAATTTTTAAGGAAAAAAATGTTTGTCAAGGTCAAAACTAGTTGACGCTTTTAACCAAGGATGATATATTCACCCTCCAATCATGCAATGGTTAATTTTTCAAATGAATAAGTTAGCACATTCAACATAGGGTAAATTGAGTGGGGAAACCTTTCAAATAAGGGATTTATTAAATCATAGCCACCTTACCCATCAGAAGCACCTCATATCTTACATATTTTTATTATCTAGGAGATAAATAGGATCCAAAAGGAATACCATTGCAAAATCAATCCTTGAGGTAGATCAACAAGGTACTAAGTCTGAATACATATTATGCCAATATCCTAGATCACTAAAAATTCTATAAAAACACTAAAGATCACTTCCAAGTTGTCAAGGGCCTTTTCCAAATCACTAATATTGAACACTTTGCACACATTCACCGGGTGTCATAACTATGTGAGGTTTGATCTATCTTTGGAGTATTTTAGCAAAGTGCATTTCTTATCACACCATAAGGGTGGGGTGAGGTCAGTCTTATCCAATTAGAGAAAATCATTTTTAAATTCGTCAAGAGAGAGATGGGATTTGGAAAAATAATAATCTGTAATCTATTACAATGATATGATCACAAAAAAATGAGCACAATATTAAGAAACAAGAACAAATGTAAATATAAAAATGTCATAAATAATTTAAAACACATAGTTGCACAAGTGGAAATCAGCTAGAAAGGTCAACACCACTTGACAATTATTCTCCAAACTGTTGTATTCATCCTTTATACACTATCATGCCATATAATTTCACATAGAGCTAGTTACCTTCCTGTACAACCTAAGTACTCTATCAAATTCCTATTCTCTAAATCCAAAGTTAGTAAATTGGCGTAATATTTTCTAACCATGATTTATGCTTCAATTTATTGACTTTCTAGAGCTCGTACATTTGAATATTGAATAATACACATTTGTAGACTCTATGTATTTCCTATAATTTTATATTTCTGATTCTAGATTCATAATTACACATTAGAATATAATTAGATTTAACCTTAGTTTTATATCATAGGAATGTGCCTAGTTTTGTATTATGTTCATTGAGTATTAAAATGAGGGATTGTGTTAGTAATATGTCATGATATTTTATATTAGCCAGTGTGATTATCCTTTTATTCTATGATTCATTCCTTACCATGGGTTTAATTCCATTGGAGGATAAATTATATTCAAGAAATTCTTGTTGGTGGTTTACAACAATGATAAGGAGATTTCTTGTCCTTTTGACACTTTTTGAAATATTGAAAAAAATTCTTTGTGGAGATATACTAGAATCTCCAACATCCATCTTCTAGTATATTCGAACAATGGATTTTCCATTCATGTGATTCCTCATTAGTCCATTCAAACTTATGATAGACATTTGAAAAACTATTCTTATTTTTTCAAAACTTCTTGAAAGATTGATAAAATCTTTTTTGGAGATATTATGGAATCATCAATAGGTTTTATGAGAGATATAAAAACTTTTCATAAAGATATGAAGATAACACAATGATGAAGTGGTGTTGTAGTACATGATACAAGATACATTGATGTCACAAAAAGAGCTAGAAATTGAAGAATAAGAGAAGGTTGAATAACATGAGGATTATTTTAAAAAATTATCACAAGAATGTCAAGTAAACTAAGTTGGATATACTGAATTACTTTTGAGGTTCAAATCTTGAATAAATCACCATCTAGATCATTGAGCTTGAAAATAATTTTGAAGATAAATACTTGTTAGATCCAAGGCTAGTGAAATTAGAAGCGAAAAAATTAAAGGACATGCATTTTCATGTTGAGAGATTTTACAAGCCAAAATATTGAAAAAAGATAATTATAAAACCAATACAAGGCATAGATAATTAACTATTAGAGTTGGTCATATCAAAGATGATGTGAAAAATATCTCGTGTTATATGAATACATTGTGTAGAAAATTATAGACGAGTTCGGCATGATTAGGATACATTATATTGAATAATCCTATCACTGTGTATTAAATGAGGAATAAAATATGGTGTAAAATTAAAACAAATCAAAACATTAGGTAAAGGTAAGTTTTCAAAAGGTCATGAATACAGTCGTGGTAGATAAACATCTATATAGTAAAGAGATGTCAGTTTTTCATAATGTGATGATAGTACACAAATAGGTAGAGACAATAATTGAGGTATATAGTAATTTAATGGATGTGAATTCACTATAAATTTCTAAAAATGTGGAAAAGTGGGAAATGAAGCATTTGAATGTCCTCACATCACATTTGGATGGTGGTAAAAATCTAAGTGCACATATGGCACAAGAAGTTGAAGAAAGTGTTACGTCAATGCATCATACTAATGAACCTGAAATTGGAGAAACACTCATGATGACAAGCATGTTTTTGAATCATAAAAAATAATAATATGGTCATGTACAACACAAAAAAAATCCAAACAATTTGTAAATAAAATGGTAATTTTTGTAAGTTAGTATTACTCATAACATTGTTTCACGAAAATGGTGGACAAGATAAATACAAAGAGGATATAATACATTAGAATCCATACAATATTTCTTGGTTTTTGAAAGGTCATGAGATATCGGTAAATATAAATGTTTGGTAAATATAAAAATTAGTGGATACAAAGATGAGGTTATGTTTGATATCATACCCATAAATGCACATCATGTTTTTATTAGGTCACATTGGTAGTTAAACCTCAAGGTGTAACATGATGGTCATGCAAACAAATACACACTAATGTGAAAGGATAAAGTAAAGAACTCTTTGAATCCATTAAATGATAGGTGTGGATTAGTGGAGGAAAATCAAAAGTGATTTCAAGTAAGTGATGCTTGAGTAAGATAAGAGAATGCCATTTTGTACTTACAGAAAATCTCATGCAAGAGTTGGGATAGAAAATAAAGATATGGAAGAATTAAATACTTGGTTGATTTGTAAATATTTTTTAATAATATACTAAAATTTTACCGCTAATGAGAATCAATATTCACTAGAAGAATTGGATTATATGATTGATTTTATTTAACAAAGCATCACCCCCAGGGTAATTTTGATAACATGCATCAGATTATTCAGTCCCGAGCAAGTAAGATTGATTCGAGGCCCAAAATCATGTTTTTTGGGGTCCCCTCGGCCTTTTTCTAACTCCCCCACCCAAGAAGAAATCCCAACAGGTTGAGAAAATGGAAGAAATGCAAAAAATAAGGTTGCAGGACTGTGTTAAGGCATTTCGGGTCTGAAGGGTTCGGGTCGTACTGAGGTTCGTTGTACCAAGCTTGGGGCCAAAAAAATGAAGAAAATCAGCTAAGTCCTAGTCCAGGCGGTCTGCGGGACAGTTGGGATGTCGGGACGCGTGGGACGTGAAAAGCTGAATCGGCCGAAAAGAGGAAAAAATTACCTAAGTCTTTTGTTTCATGCGGTTTGGGACAGCTGGGACAAAGGTACACGTGAGGACGCAAAAATGGCCGATCGGCCAAAAGAGGGAAAAATTGGATCACGTGGTTTGGGACAGCTGGGACAAAGGTTTGGCGCAAGTCAGTCCATTTCGGGTGGTTCAGAGATATTTGTCCCGGGCAGTCTGGGACAGTTGGGACAAAGGTACGTGAGGTACGCGTGGGGCGCGAATCGGCCGGTTTGCCGCAAGAACAAGGTCCATTTCGGGCGGTTCAGGAGGTTTTCGTTCTGGGACAGCCGGGACAAAGAGTACGCACGGGACGCATGGGACGTGAAAAGGTGAAATGGCCTGAAAAGAGACAAGGAGGCCCATGGATGAATCAGAACGTGCCACGTGTCAGAAGGTTGAAAAGTTGCTAAGTGTTTGGCGCAAGGTAAAAATGCGCCCCTCAGGCCCGAACCAATAAAATAATGCCACGTGTCCAAGTTTAAGGGCCCGAAAGGAATTTTCAGAAGATGAACCCATGGATGAATCAGAGCCTGACACGTGTCATCCAAGTGGCAGAGCGCGGAAAAAATTCAAATATTTTCCCGCCGATCCGTTTTGGCCTGTTTTTTCCCTAAATCTTCAGATCGCCATAACTTTCGATCCAGAGCTCAGATTTTCACGTTCTTTATATCAATGGAAATCTGGTGAAATTCTCTACACGATTCCAGGGTCAATCTTGCATTTTGGTTCAGTTTGGAGAGAGAAAATCAAGAAACATCTCTAGCGCGTGGTAATGGCCAGAACTGACGTTTCAACAACCAGTTTTAATGCAGAATGGGTCGCATTCTTCTTCAGCACGGTTTAAAAATGTCAAGGCATGGGTCTGTAAGGATGCCCATGTTATTTTAATGCATCTGCATTCAATGAGGAATGGCTCCCACGATTTTTTCATGTTTTCTCTCTCATGGGCTCGACCCATGCATTGTAAATAGCCAGATTTGGCTCACTAAAGGGGGGAACATTTCTTTGGATAGCAAGCTTCTTCTTTTACCTTGGCAGGTGATTTTTGCAAGTATCAAACCTCTTCTAAAATTGTAACAGGTTTTCTACCTCTTTGATGTTGTAATGAAGGGATTTTGACAATCTTTGGAAATGTAATGCAGGCTCTGTGAATGATTTTCAGTCCTCTGTTTGTGTTGCTTGTTTCATTTCTGATCTTTAATTACATCTTATCAGCCTGTGCATGATGTTTTTATGTTGCATTTTAATGATCTGTGTCTATCTGCAGAATAGAAGTGTTCACCACTCCTCCTTTGGTGTATCACCTTTGTTAGTTTAGGTTTCATTTTTTGCACTCTCTATCTCTGTCTCCTTGGCATTTTAGATTAGGATTTGAGTTTCAAACCTCTGCAATTTTTCAAATGTAGATCTGAACAGAGGAGTTTGAGGAACCAGCCTTCTCTGGAGATTCCTCTCTCATTTTGCAAGTCCCACACTTGGAGAGAGGTTTCAATGTTGTGCAATCACACTGGATGCTTAGAATGATCAAACTAGAAATCTGATCAACATCCAGGGGGTGCTGCAGATTTGCACTAACAGTTTTGGCACGCCCGGTGGGACCTTAGAGGTCTTCACTTTTATTGCAACAAGAGTTGATGTGCACTTGTTGTAATTTTCATGCTTTGAAGAAGCTTAAAATCACACATTTGGCGACTCCAAAAGAAGCATAATCCGCTGGTTTCAGCAGTCCAAGCCTGGCAAATTTATGAGAAGAATACAGACCAGGTCAAGAACTAGGAGAAGGAAGGATTGTTTGTTCATCTGCACCTATCTCCAGGAAGAGAAAGAAGGGGAAGAAGAGCTCAAAGATCTCCATCTCCACCTAATAGAACCTTGTCAACACCTCCACCTGGTAGGCCTTTCATCCAATCAACAAGGGTTCTCAGGCCAATCAGAATGGCGCAACCACCGAATCCGTATGTCAATTTCACTGGCAGTAGCCCACTTGCTCTCAATGCACAACATCCAATCCCAGTTGCAGCATTGAAGAACATTCCATACTTCACTGGAGAGAACCAGACTACTCCTGGTGATCATGTTAAAGACATTGCCAACCTTTGTGCAATTCATGAAATCAATGAGATGCAAGTTGCTGTCAAATTACTGGCATCCTCATTCAAAGGGAAAGCTTTGCAATGGTTTAGAAGCCTTGCCTCAGGTTCTATTCAAAACTGGAACCAGCTATGCATTGCTCTCCATGAGCAGTTTGGGGAGAAAGGAGACAACTTGTCCCTTTTGGAGTAGCTGACAACTATCAAAAGAGCTCCCAATGAGCAGCTGACTGATTTTAACTTCAGATTTCAAATGACTTGGGAAAGAATTCCAGTGGCAGTAAGGCCAACAGCAGAAGGTGCTTTTCTTTATTATCTCAAAGCTCTAAATTCTGATATTTCTATGTTGATTCAGTCCATGGGAGGCATAACTATCCCTATGGCTTATAGCATTGCCATTAGGGCTGAAAATTGTTTGATCCAAGCTGGAAAACTAGCCCCTAGACCTCCCATGCCATTGTTTCCAAGTTTAGAGAGCCCAAGTACTAGTCAAGCACCTGTCTTAGCTCCTATTCCCACTCCTAGAAATCAGAGTTCAAATGAAGCTTCTACTTCATCTTCTAGTGCCTCAAACGAACTTCAAGAAGTCATGAAGCAATTGCAAAATCTAGGCAATGAGCTAGTTACACTCAAGAGGCAGCAAGCCCAAAGTTTTAGACCTTCTTATCAACCTCGAGCTCAGCCTAACAGACAGCCATATCAGCCTCAAAGACCACCCAATCTAGCTGCAAATCAGAATCAAGCAAGGCCTCCTGCCAACAGACCATTTCAGCCCGATAACCCCAATGTTGCATCCACATCCAGAGCTTTGGTACCGGTGCAAAATAACATGGCCCAAGAATATGATTGGTGTTTCCCATGCGGTCAGCCACATAACCAATCAATGTGCTTTAACGGTGCATTAAATCAGGCTCTTATGGTGCAAACCATTGGTGGGTCGCAAGAGTCTAGCCACGAAGAGGATCAACAGCAAGAAGCACCTCAGCAAGGAACATCTCCGAATGAAACTACTCTTGTCAATTGGCAGGCTGAAGATTTCTATGGTATGAATCAAATACCCTCTCAAAGTGTTGCAGCCAACACAAGGTCAAAAAGGAGAAATTTGGGTGAAGGATAGCCATTGGCTCCAAGTAATCCACAACCTTCTACCACTCCACAAGCTTTTGGAAAACAAAATGTAGTTCCAAACATGCAAGGAGCACCCAAACCAGCTCCTAAACCAACTCACATGCCAGCTGCTGCTGCCCATGTGCAAGGGATGAATATGCAAACCAAGGGACAGCAAAGAGATCCTTCATCACCATTTAGTATCATTGATCAGATGAAGAAGACAAATGTAAATATATCAATGTGGGAATCCCTATCTATCCCAGGCCAGAGAGATTTGCTACAAGCTGCCATGAAAGACTGGCTAGCTTCGAATCAGCAAGTCCAAATGCAAGAGAAGGTGCTCACAAATGCTGCCCAGCCTGAAGGGAATCATGGAGGACAGCAAGGTAAAATGTTGAAGCCCCCTCCTTTTTATGTCTCATTAATCATTGGAAACCAATTGGTGCACAATTGCATGATTGATTCCGGGGCAAGTAGCTCAGTGATGCCCAAGCAAATAGCTGATCAGCTAGGACTTCAATATGAAACCATATCCAAAGGGGTAGTGCAGTTGGATGGGACAATAGTAACAATAGTTGGGGTGATTAGAAACTTGAGTCTTACCTTGCATGCATGTCCAAATGTTGTTGTTTTACAAGATGTATCAGTTATAGACCTTCCACCACTCTTTGCCCTATGTTTGTCAAGAGATTTCACAGCCAAGATTGGAGGATATTTGTCTGCTGATTGGTCACACATGCTGTTCAGAACGAGGTATGGAACCAAAGCTACAATCAGGTCTGAACCTATTGCAAACTTCCACATTGAGCCCTACACTCCAAGTCTGATCAATGCCAACTGTTCGGCATTTGATCAAGAAGATCACCCAAGCACTGGTGAAGCTGACACCAAGGTCGGAAGCATCCCAGATCTAACTCTTGATGAATGGGCAAACAAGGTGCATGCTTTTGATCCTTATCAAGAAGTAGAAGAATCTGAGCTAGGAGTCTATTGCATACATGAAGAAGATCAGCCCATTCCTAGCATCACCAAGCCAGACCACAAGGATGACAATGAGGTATGGCAGCTTGTTTTTTGATGGATCAAGGAGTAGACAAGGTGCCGGAGGGGGAGCCATGCTGGTTTCACCTCAAGGAGTAAAGTACTATTCAACTTTTAGATTTCAGTTTGCATGCTCCAATAACACTGCTGAATATGAAGCCTTGGTGCAAGGGATGCATTGGGCAATAAAGAAAGGGATAAAGAACTTGCAAGTCTTTGGTGACAGTGAATTGATTGTAAATCAGGTCAAAGGGTGGCATGCTGCCAAGAATGATCTACTCAAGTGCTACAAGAACAGGGTGTGGGACCTCATTGAATATTTTGAGGGCTTTGGCATCAAATTAGTTCCTAGGAAAGAGAACCAAGCTGCTGACAGGCTTGCAGCAGTTGGGGGAGCCTTTGATATTGTGGAAAGCATTCATAAGGACAAGGTACAAGCCAAACATCCATGTGATTGTGAGGCCTTCAGTGCCGGATAACAATGTAAGTTGGCAAGTGTTTGAGAATGACCAGCAAATCATCCATTTCTTGCAAGAAGAAGCTGAGTTCTCAGCTAAAAATCAGGAAAAATTGGAACAACAGTATGGTGACCAAGTGGTACAGCTGAGAACTAACAAGCTGCCCAAGGGACTTATCACTTTGGAGTCCATTTTCAATCCCAATGATCAGTTTAGGAAAGAGAAAGCAAACATTCAGGTCAAGAGGGAAGATTCAGTATCCATTTTGGTGGAAGAGAACAAACCATTGCAAATTGGAAAGATGACAACTGAACAAGAAAAGTATGAGTTCATACAGCTGTGTCAAGAGTTCCCTGATGTGTTTGCTTGGAGCTACGAATACTTGAAAGGTTTCAATCCCAAGTTAGCTCAGCACACCATTGAGTTGGATCCAAATACTAAGCCCATTAGGTAGAAACAAAGGCCAGTCAATCCACACATGGAACCTCTCATGAGGAAAGAATTGAATAAGTTGATAGAGTCAAGAATCATATTCCCAATCAAGCATTCTAGTTGGGTTGCCAACTTAGTTCCAGTCAGAAAGAAGAGTGGAGAGATCAGATTATGTGTTGACTTTAGAGACTTGAATAGAGCATCTCTTAAAGACCATTACCCACTCCCTTCTATGGAGCAAATTTTGCAAGTGGTGGCTGGCTCCGAGAGGTTTTCACTACTTGATGGCTACTCGGGCTACAATCAGATTATGGTGAAGGAAGAAGATCAGTTCAAGACAGCCTTCACAACCAAATGGGGAACTTATGCATACAGGAAAATGCCATTTGGGCTGTCCAACACTGGAGCTACCTTCCAAAGAGCAATGGACATGTTGTTCAAAGGTTTGATTAACAACGTGGTGCTGATATACCTTGATGATATCACTATTTTTTCAAAGAATGCAGTAGACCACCTCTCTCATTTGAGACAAGTCTTCCAAAGGTGCAGGAAATTTGGAGTGTCTTTGAATCCTAAGAAGTGTATCTTCCTAGCACATGAAGGAAAGCTCCTTGGCCATATTGTCTCCAAAGAAGGATTAGCAATTGATCCAGAGAGGGTTGAAGCCATAAGAGCACTACCATTGCCAAGCCACAAGAAGGCCCTTCAGAGTTTCTTAGGGAGAATAAACTTTGTTTGGAGGTTTGTCCCAGATTTTGCAGCCCTTGTCAAACCTATCACCAAAATATTAAAGAAAAGCATGGCTTTCAAGTGGACAGCAGAAGGCAAGGAGAGTTTTGAAGCAATCAAAGAGGCCATCTCCCAAGCACCAACTCTCATCAACCCAGATTTCTCCAAGGATTTCATCCTCTATGAATTTGGGGGTGATGATACTATCTCTGCAATTTTGGTACAGCAGAACAAAGACAATGATGAGCAGCCAATTGCTTTCTTCAGCCAAATCCTGGAGGACTATGAGGTGAGGTATTATTTTATTGAGAAGCATGTTCTTGCAGTAATCAGAAGCTTGAAGAAATTCAAGCATTTAGTCTCAAACAACAAGGTCCAGTTGTTGGTCTCTCATGCGGGAGTTAAAGGACTTCCTCCTCAACAAGGATTTGAATGAGAAAAGAGCAGGTTGGATCACTCGTGTCATGGAGTATGACATTGAGATCAAGGTCACCAAGCTGGTAAGAGGAAAAGGATTGTGTGAGCAGCTGATTCTGGGCAAGCAAAAGGGAGTATGCAATGAAGAAGAGGCTGTTTTGACAGTTCAAGACAGCCATGTGCAAGGTAGCACTCAAGAAGAGGATAATGCTGTCCCCACTCCTTGCTGGACCCAAGGTATAATGCACTTCCTAAGCACGGGCCTATGCCCTCCAGAGATGAACAAAACCCAAAGAAGACACTTCAGATTGCAGGCTGTCCCATATGCCATAGTAGACGGTGTTTTGTTCAAAAAAGATGTGAATGGAGTGCTGCTGAGATGCATTAACACAAATCAGATTCATAGGGTGTTGGAGGAGTTCCATGGTGGACCAACTGGTGGTCATTTTACACTAAGAGTGACAGCCCTAAAAATCATGAAGGCTGGTTATTATTGGCCCAAGATTTTCAGTGATTGCTTCACGTGGATCAAAAGGTGCAAGAGTTGTGCATTCTTCACAGGTAAAGAGAGACTTGCTGCCCTCCCATTGCATCCAATTTCAGTTGACCAGCCATTCATGCAATGGGGTTTAGACTTCATTGGATTCATTAATCTTAATTCAAGCCAAGGGCATAAGTGGATTTTGACAGCCACAGACTACTTCACCAAATGGACTGAAGCAGTAGCACTCAAGGAAGAAAATGAGTCTAGCATCTTAGACTTCTATGAGGGGATAGTAACCAGATTTGGCATACCTGCTACAATAATCTTAGATAATGCATTAGCATTCATTGGATCCAAGGTGACTGAGTGGGCTGTCAAGAACGGGATCTACCTAAGTACTTCATCAAACTACTACCCTCAGGGTAATGGCCAGGCTGAATCTACAAACAAGAACTTGTTGAGGATCATTAGGAGGACTCTTGATGAGAATCAGAGGTCTTGGCATACCAAACTGAAATCAGCCTTATGGGCTGATAGGATAACTCCCAAGAGATCCACAGGTAATTCTCCATTCAGGCTTGTTTATGGAAGAGAGGCAATCTTGCCCATGTCACTTGAGTTGCCAACATTGGAACTCATGAAGCAATTAGAGTTGCTAGAGTTTGGGCCCATGGAGGTGAGATATGCAGAGTTGATGGAGCTCCAAGAGATCAGAGATCAGGCATCCCAAGCATTGGAAAAGGATCAAGCTTTGATCAAGAAGACCTTTGATAGGAAGGCCAAGAGTAGATATTTCCAAGTTGGAGATCTAGTATTAAAATGGGATGCAGATAGAGCAAAACCGGGAAGGCATTCAAAATTTGATGCCATTTGGAGTGGCCCATACATGGTCACAAAGTGTAAGGACAGCAATGCCTTCCAATTGTCTTCATTGGATGGCGAGGAACTGCATATTTCCAGTCAATGGAATCTATCTAAAGCAATGCTACTAAAGGGAAATTCTCCACCTTGTAAATATTAGTTTAGGTTTTCATCCCTCCAAGTGCTTGTGTACATTGTTTTGTTGTAGGTTGTTTTGCTTTCCCTAAGTGCTTTGGCACATGCTTACTATCCCTAGAGATGTTTTGCAACCCTTGCTTCCATCAGGTGATATTCCCATCTTCCCTCCTTGCAACGTTCTAAGTTAGTTGGGATATCTAAATAGAAAACTCAAGTGACTCCATGCCCAATGGATGCTTTAGGCAACTGGTAACTTCATCTAGTAGGAAGATGACCCCACTGAGTCACCAAATTATTATCTAAAATTCACCTCCCAGGGTAATTTTGATAACATGCATTAGATTATTCAGTCCTGAGCAAGGTAAGATTGATTCGAGGCCCAAAATCATGTTTTTCAGGGTCCCCTCAGCCTTTTTTTTTTTTTTAACTCCCCCACCCAAGAAGAAATCCCAACAGGTTGAGAAAATGGAAGAAATGCAAAAAAACAAGGTTGCAGGACTGTGTTAAGGCATTTCAGGTCTGAAGGGTTCAGGTCATACTGAGGTTCATTGTACCAAGCTTGGGGCTGAAAAAATGAAGAAAATTGGCTAAGTCCTAGTCCAGGCAGTCTGCAGGATAGTTGGGACATCGAGATGTGTGGGACGCGAAAATCCGAATCGGCCGAAAGAGGAAAAAATTGCCTAAGTCTTTTGTTTCACATAGTTTGGGACAGCTGGGACAAAGGTACACACGGGACACAGATCAGCCGGTTTCGCGCAAGTCAGTCCATTTTAGGTGGTTCAAATATATTTGTCCCAGGCAGTCCGGGACAGTTGGGACGTCAGGATGTGAGGTACACGTGGGGCGCAAATCAGCCGGATTGCCGCAAGAAGGTCCATTTTGGGCGGTTCGGAGGTTTTCATCCGAGACAGCCGGGACAAAGAGTATGCACGGGATGCGTGGGACGTGAAAAGGTGAAATGGCCCAAAAGAGACAAGGAGGCCCGTGGATGAATTAGAACGTGCCACGCGTCAGAAGGTTGAAAAGTTGCTAAGTGTTTGGCGCAAGGTAAAAATGCGCCCCTCAGGCCCAAACTAATAAAATAGTGCCACGTGTCCAAGTTTAAGGGCCTGAAAGGAATTTTCAGAGGATGAACCCATGGATGAATCAGAGCCTGACACGTGTCATCCAAGTGGCGGAGCGCGGGAAAAATTCAAATATTTTCCCGCCGATCCGTTTTGGCCTGTTTTTGCCCTAAATCTTCAGATCGCCATAACTTTCGATCCAGAGCTCGGATTTTCACGTTCTTTATATCAATGGAAAGCTGGTGAAATTATCTACACAATTCTGTGGTCAATCTTGAATTTTGGTTTAGTTTGGAGAGATAAAATTGAGAAACATATCTGGCGCGTGGTAATGGCCAGAACTGACATTTCAACAACTAGTTTTAATGCAGAATGGGTCGCATTCTTCTTTAGCACGGTTAAAAATGTCAAGGCATGGGTCTGTAAGGATGCCCATGCTGTTTTAATGCATCTGCATTTAATGAGGAATGGCTCCCATGTTTTTTCACATTTTCTCTCTCCTGGGCTCGACCCATACATTGTAAATAGCCAGATTTGGCTCACAACCAAGGGGGGAACATTTCTTTGGGTAGAAAGCTTCTTCTTTCACCTTCACAAGTGATTTTTGCAAGTATCAGACCTCTTCTAAAATTGTAACAGTTTTTCTGCCTCTTTGATGTTGTAATGAAGGGATTTTTACAATGGAAATGACAATGCAGGCTCTGTGACCAGTTTTCAGTCCTTTGTTTGTGTTGCTTGTTTCATTTCAGACCTCTGATTACATCTTATCAGCCCGTGCATGATGTTTTATGTTGCATTTTATGATCTGTGTACCTACAAAACAAGAAGTGTTCACCACTCCTCCTTTAGTGTATCACCTGTTAGTTTAGTTTCATTTTTTCACTTTCGATCTCTGTCTCCTTGGATTTTAGAGTAGGATTAGGTTTCAAACCTCTACAATAGTGCAAATAATAGATTTGATCAGAGGAGTTTGAGGAACCAACCTCTAATTTGGAGATTCCTCTCTCATTTTGCAAGTCCCACACTTGGAGAGAGGTTTCAATGTTGTGCAATCGCACTGGATGCTTGAAACATCAACCTAGAAGCCTGATGTGCATCCAAGGGGTGCTGCTGATTTGCACTAATAATAGCCTAATCTAATGCAAGTTTGTGGTAAATAAAAATATAAAAAAATAAAGGAAATAACCCAAGAAAACTAAGTAATGAAAATTACAAACCATAATGTGCAAAGAGGGTAAAAAGAGCCTTAGTTTTTTCAAAGAGGTTGTGAAATTGTGTCGTAGTGGAGACCGACTGAACAGGAATGGGAAACCATCACATAGGAGCTTGAGAAAATGTAGATCTAAGTGATTCAGCTGGACTAGGGCACCTAGAACCTAGTTATGATAGGGTTGCTAGAGCTTCACACTGGTTTGCTTCTTGTCGTGTGCATGTCACACTTAGATCATTGATGTTGTTATAAACCTGCAATGAAGAAAATACCTTGAAACCCCCAGAAAAAGCGTCAAACCTTAAAAAAATAAAGATGGAAATGAAGGGGTTAGATTTTCCTCAACCACAACAATGTTCGACTTATAAATGATCATTGCACTACATCTCAGACCCAATTTAGTTTTTTGTATGTGTGTGTGTGGAATTGTTCCCTAGGTTTATCATGTGCGTCTCATACTTAAAGTAGTGATCAAGTACCTAGATGTAGAATGTAAATAATTTGCACATGGAATAACATAAACTCCCCTCCTATGAAGTGTGATGTAGATGAACCAGCCTCTATCCATTGTGATAAAGCTAGATGGATGCAAATGGATAATTATAAGCCTTGATGGATGCAACTTTAGGTGGTGATAAGTAATGCTTAGTTCTTGGTCCCTTATTATGACCACATAACTTTATATTTATATAATTCATTCACTTGAATTTCATAATTAACCCTGAAAAGTATGACTACCAAAAAGATAAGATGCTCAAATAGATAGAAAGGACCCAAAAAGTGAGAGTAAAGTATAAAGATGACAAGGGCGTCCAGAGGGGACGAGGGCACCTGATGCTGGCATCATGGCTGTGTGACCCTAGTCCAAAAAGAGTAAAACTAAAGTATGAAAAGACATGATGGGATGGTAAAGGTGCAACACTAAAATTAGAAACAAAATATGGAAAAAGACATGGGTTGATTAATACCTTTCTTACTTAGGAACCATATAAATAGTAGTATGTGATCGAGACTATAAAATTACCCAAAGTGCGCGATTTTGTGTCTACATTTACCCCCACTTTATGTTGGTGAGAAGAATTCTCTGTAACATAAAGTAGATATAGTGCATACTTTATATCTATGTTGAATGATGTAGAAAAGTGTGCTGAGGGACTAGAAAAATCATGGAGTGATAAAAACATGGAGCATGGAGACTAAAGATGTAAAAGTGTAAAGAGTGATGAAAGTGAACCTAGGGCGGAAACACGTGTGTAGATGTTGATATGTCTGATGTAACTTTTATTATTATCGATGTTTGTGATGTTTTTGTTGATGATGATGATGTTCTCTTCTTACTTCCCATACGGATGAACCCGCAAAATAAAATCTGATCAAGTAGTCAAATACATATGTATATGTATATGTATATGTATAAATAACATGTAAGGAAGTATGTAAAAGTAAATGTTGAAAATGTGAAAAAAGAATATGTGCACCTGATCCATGATGAGGAAAGAGTGTAGAAAGTATCCTATCGATGAAGTGTGAGCTTTTTGGGAAATCTCATGCTACTGTATGAAGAAGTATATGGAGGAATGTCTGATTTATTCTCTAACCTTAAACCATTTCCCGAAACTGAAGAGATCTCTATACTGTCTAGTTTTTTAGGCGATCCGACACCATAGAAGAAGTAGTATAGAGGATTATTTCAAGTCTATAAAGGATAAAAATTGTAAAAAATGATCAAAAATAACTTTAATAGCTCACTAACCACCCTAATCTACCTCTCAACCCTACATTCAATGTCACTCAATCATCGATATGATTCAATCCTAAGGAAAGAAGACACTTCTTTATTTTACCGAATTTTTTCTTCGTCCATCTTGACTATCCTCTAGTACAAGACATGAAATTTTTTCCCTTCAACTTATTTTAAACATCTCCACTCATGTCTCTATTAACACACTATGAGTAATCACAAGAAATGAATCCAAAATCCAAAATACATCAACTTTGACAAACATAGTAGTTTGGAATAGTCATCAACAGAGACAATCATAGTAACCCACAACCAGATTTTATCCTTTTCCTAGACCCATTTTCACACTCAAGATGTACCATAAATTTCATCATTTGATACCTTAATCTCTTCTTGCAAATCCACTTTCCATCCTAGTAGCTTACTAGCTCCCAACTAGGTATGGAAAAGTTACCTTTTGATCATAACTTCACTTATAGTAATATTAATGATAAAAATTTCACCTTTTTGGATACCCACTAAGCCTTACTCTCTTCCCATAAATTTTAAAGCTGGGAATCAAGGTCTATAGTATACTTCCTTTGGAGACAATCTAGTTCCCTTAACCTTTTCACTATGATTATAGTCCTAGAGCCTAGACTGTCACTAATATCTCAGTTTTTATCCATTGAAACTTTGAAATTCCACTTGAATATTCTTAGGAACACCCTCACCATGAATATTACCAATTTTAAGGTCTTAATTTGATCTATAAAAGGTTTTAAAGCATTTTTTCCCAAACCCTAGCTTTTATTGCAATGTACAAGATTGTAAACATGTTGGGTGAAATTTAAAGTTATCTCAATCTTTTAAAGTTCTCTCCAGTCCTGAGATCCACTCCCATATCCTTCATTGGATCTATATATGATTCTCATATTCCACTTAGACTTCCTCCTACCTATCTTTTTTTTCCTAAACCGTACTTCCTTAATATTGACCCACGGTTATAATCAACCCAATTAGGTTACTATCAAGGAATCCTTTTGCTTTAAAGACTCATTAGATCTTCTTGACTATTGTTTCATCTAAAGGAAAATTCCAATATTGTATCTTATCAATATGTAACCAAGAATTATTCTCTCTACACTTCTATATGTAAGGGTTTGCTTGATTACAGTGAGGGTTTACATCCAAAGCCCAAGAGGCCTCCCTATTTACCTCCAACGCATAAGATCCTTATTTTGGGTTCAAAAATCACCTCATAGGCATGTATGACCTTTATCTTCATGGATAACTTGATAAAAAATAATGAATCATCCCTAGACTTTTAGAATCACACAAGAATTCTCAACTCTGTCTCAGAAGAGAGGTTTCAAAAACTGTCTTGTTACTCTACACATTTTTTGTCTTAGTCTTTTCATATATAGGATTCTTCAAATAATTTTTTAGACACATACACTCACTTTATATCCTTCTTGGCTTCAAGACCCATGCTTGGCCATGTTCTTGATCAAACATTTGACTCAACTAAAAATTGAGTTATACACCAAAAATTGACTGTAACCTACCAAATATTTCTTCACCTTGATTTAATTCCCTCAATGCTCAAGAATGTCTATCACTCTTACACAAATAACAATCCAAACACCTGTTGATTTCTCATGGTTAAGTGTTTTCACAACTTAGGACTACTCTTCATACATCAACCTTACTTGTCTCAAGGATAAGCACCTCTGCTACAGTACAAATAGTCTCCTTAATGTTTCAAGTAATGAAATATGAAAAATATCACTCTCTGGATACTCAACACATTTCCATTATCATTCAATAATGCAAAGGAATCACATGCATGTTACAAGAATCACCAAGAAATGTACAAGAATTATCATAAACAATCATGCAAGAATCAATACCATTGTTACAATGTGTATACAATGCAAAACTACCTTTTAATCTTGGAGTCTCTACATTCCCAATTTTATGATCATTCAAATGATGAGTGATAGAGAGTTACATAATGCCTTATATATCCTCAAAAATCCACTTCCACTCGAGTATGGATAATCTTGATACCTTGTGGTCATATCGTTCCTTTGTACACACTATTAAAAATTACTTGGCTCCAAGGCCTTGACCCCTAATAAAACATGTTATTACACCTAAAACCACCTATTTCAACTTTGACACATTAAAAATGACCTCTAAAGTGCTTCAAGCTCTTAGGAAACCCAAAAATGGCCTTAATTTTTAATCTCGCCTTTTAAAGGGAAATACACATTTCAAATTTTTTAAAGGCCAAAGACCAAACTAACACCTTAAGTGACTCAAAAACACTTATTAAACCTACAAAATTTCCTTCAAGACAAAATTTGATGATCACACCTGCCTTATTTACAAGGTGGAGATGATGTTCCTACATCATACTCTAAGGGTAAAGAAAGTTTGAGGCCCCACTATTTATTTTTCCAATTCCTTTGTGCCTTTACCCTTTCTCTAACCTGATCTTTATCTTCAGTTTGCTCTTTCTGCATTGTTTCTATCATGTACTTAGTTTTTGTCTTCCTGGTTTTCTTGTTCTTCATGAGTAAGGTCGTGTACTTCATAGGATTCTTCTTCTTCTTCATTCATAAAATATTTCTCTTACTCTTGTTGTTGTTCCTTTCTGAGTTAATTTTCTTCATCATGTATCCTTATTCTCTATCTCTTCAATCTCTTCTTCCATCCCTCTAGTTTTGATCCTCCTAACTACTTCTCTTCCTCTATCATGGAACTGATTTTAAACACTCTTTCACATGGTTCCACTGTGATTATAGCATGCTCCAAATCTGTTATCTCTACTTGCAATTGCTCCCAACTCTCCTACACAAATGCAATCTCTTATTCACTTATCTCTTCTCGTTCTTGTCTTTACTTTCCCCATTGCTTTCATCTTCTATCTCAAGCTCATTATTTATAACTGCAAAAACACAACTAAATACATTGTTAGATTTGGAATACTTGAGGCTCTATTTCCCCTATAAGTTCTTACCTTATTTCAATCACATCACTTTGTTCCTTCTTGAACTCTACTTCCCATATCCCTAAATACCAACTGCTCTCATCAGATTCATCCTCCTCAATAGAAGCCAAAAATTATTCTATCAATTCTTGTTCTTCACTCTTATTCTCTATCAACACCATCTCTTTAATCACTTCCTTTTATTGCTTACTCATTCTCCTTTCCATTTTTTTCAGTATTCTTTCTTGTTGTCTTATCGTTTTCCTTAGCTACTTTATTTTCCTTCTTTCCACAAGCAACCTAATTGGACACTTGACTTGTATTCTTCATCAACCCTATCCCCTATTTATTGTCTTTGTTCTTATTTTTCTCTTTCCATGAGCACCTTCAATTATGCTACATCTTTTTTTAATGTTGTGACCTCCTCTTGAAACCACATTTCCCTTTTCTTCTTTATTTATTCTTTCATTTTTATCTCTCTCTATGTCTCTCCTCTTGTTATATCTTCTTGTACCTCATTATATCTATCAACCCTTGAACCATCTCTGCTACTGGTTCTTCTTCCTCTTCACCATATGTCAATTTTGATTCATGAGGTCTAATAGCCATCCATTCTCTTTCTTTGCATGTTTTCCTTGTTTCCATCATAATTGTTATTCTTCTCTTCTACTCTTGTTCCCTTATCCTCTCATGTATTTGATTTTCCTTGTCCTCTTCTTTCTCTACTTCTGAATTCTTCATCCATGGTGGAAATCTTTGTAACCATGGTCAAGAACTGGTCTCACACTTTTCTCTTCACTAATATTTACCTATCTATTTCCACTACACACACTTCCACACACTATTAGAAACAACAATTATTCATTCAATCTCAACCCCAAATCACAATAGAAACCATGCTCTGATACCAAATGATGCAAATATTTTCACAACTTCAGTCCATTAAATAGGATCAATATGATTATAACCACAAACCTTCACTATACTCTACATTACAGGATTAGTTCAAGTCTATAAATGCTAAAACTTGTAAAAAATGATCAAAAATCACTTCAATAGCTAACTCACCACCCTAATCTACCTCTAACAACCCTTCATTCAAGGTCACTCAATCATCAATATGATTCAATCCCAAGGAAATAAGATGCTTCTTTATTTTACCCAATTTGTTCTTGGTCCATCTTGACTAGCATCTAGCCCAAGACATCCAATTTTTGTCTTTCAACTTTATTTGTAGTATCTCCACTCATGTGCCCTATTCACACACTTCTGATAAGATTATATTAATCACAAGAAATGACTCCAAAATCCAAAATACATCAAATTTGGAAAACCATGATTAATTAGCTTCTAAATACTATTAAGACAAGTTAGTTTAGAATATTCATGGACCGAGACAGTCATAGTAACCCACAACCATATTTTATCATTTTCCTAGACCCCTTGTCACACTCAAGATATACCATAAATTTCATCATGTGATCCCTTAAACTCTTGTTGACATTTTTGCACTTGCATAAAAATCGCAACTCAATACTTTGTTTCAAATGAGAAGTGTTGATGAGATAGACCTAACTAAGGGAAGGCATACAATTTTCTTATTATTTTCAGCTTGCAATAATTGATTAACAACATGTAATCTGAAACAATGTTTTGTTCTTTCAGAATGCAACACCTCACATAGGTTGTTATTCCATGTTTTGTCTTTAACAAGGAAACACAAAATCCCCGAAGGACCAATGCATAGCCTTGATGAAGGTGGGAATCACTGTACATGTGGGATGTTAAAATCCAAAACAACATATAGAGTTATTGATTACATGTAGAAGGATTCATTATTAAGTTACAGGTACATCAAATTTAATTATTTCTTATGTTTAAATATTATTGATCATGTGATTGAGTTATTTATTTCATTATATAATCAATACATATCATAAAAGTTGAATGTAGAAATAAGTATACAACTTAGTTACATAAATTAATGTAATTTATTCATGAAGAAATTCAATGTTTCCCACACAATCCGTGGGATGTAATTTATGATTATTGAAGCAAAAGATACATGTACATAAAGCTATAAGCAATGTAATATAGAATAAACCAATCATTTCCTTTGGTTCTTCTCTCGGTCTTCATTACTCCAGTTCCAACTCCTTCATCTTCATTTGCTACATCATCCAGAAGCTACAGTGTACCTGAAAATAAAGCGAAAGTTGGTCATTTACTAAGCTCAAGGTTTAATCGGTATTCTTTTGTTATCTATCTTCAAGAAAATGAATCATTCAAATACATTAGGCATAAGGCACATCAAATCTAATGCAGAATCAAGATAGTACTATCTTACAAAAGCACATGATATTATCTGAGATCATGACAGACAGAAAGAAAAGAAAGAAAATTCATTATGGGATATAAGAGAGGCTAAAAACATACTACTTTTCTAACTATTTTTCTTAGTTTGCAGGTACAAATAAATGATAAATCTTTCAAGAAATATTTTGTTTCATGTTTCAAGATGAATCAAAGTAATGCATGTACTTCATAATGATACAAGTACAACTATTTTGCAAATCCAATGCTCATTAAATCAAACATGGAAGTAATTTTTAACTTTCCCAAATGCTTCCTAGTGTTTCAAATCATAATCTTAAGACTAAAATTAAAGTGATTAAAATTGCTAATAATAAAGTGATAAAATGCAAAGATGTCATAGTTCTTCAGTAGTTCATCAAGTATTAACTTAGAATCAAATTAATTTGTAATATGAAATATTGTAGCCAGACAGTTTTAAGTTCATGATGTCATTTCAGCATCATTTGATCAAGTACTCATAAGAATACTTCTGATAGTATAATCACTTCAAGCCAACAGGTTTGTATTATTGTACATAGTACTCAAGTAAAGGAAATACTTTAATGGTATAGTATCTAGAGAGCTCAATAATGAAACAGAGACTATGTATCTGCAAAGTACCAAGAAAACAAAAGGATGACACATCTCTCAATCTCTAACATTGGCATAGGAACATAGATTCTATCAAAAGTAGGCTACAATCCAAGCATATGAATATTAAAATGTAAAGAGGTACAATTGTCAGTATCTAACTAGAAAATCAACACAGTGGAGAAATGTAAGAAATAGGATTGAGTTTGGTGCCATTGCGTCCATCCAAATGAATAATCTATAGATTTTTAAGTAATGCAAGGTACAAACCATGGAAAATACTATCATTTTCATGCAACAATATTGATTTCTGTGCAAATTCAAGGATAAATCATTGTAGACAATCAGCTCAAAGGACAACATCTATTACATTTTCCTCATTATCAAAATAATAATGATCATATGGAGTTACAAAAGTTTAATCAAAATAAAATAGTGATAAAACTTAGTTTTCATCATGTTTACAAGAAGTAAAGTTCAAAATAGAATGAGGTTTAAGAAATTAAGTTCACATACTACAGGTATAAAATATAAATTTTGAGTTGCACCTCGTAGAAATTCCCTATTCTTTCATCAAGCATGATTATGAGTTCTTCACAGCTCAGAGAAAATACAAGGAAAACATATTTTTCTATTTTTAGGAATAAGTATGATCAAAATCAAGGATTACTAAGAAATTTGATGTTTACAGTAATGAAATCAATCTTCAAGTTGCAAAGAGTGGAAAGATTCATCAAAAATGGTCAAGTCTATACACAGGTTTCATGTCCCCCATCCAGAAGCAAGTTATACAAGAGTCTGGGAAATGATAAAACAAACCCATGAACTGGATTTGAAATCTAAAGAATTGCACATAAAAAATAGAGCTCTAGACTCAAGAAATGATGGGTTATATACTAAAACCCTCGGCTCAATATAAATGATAAGCCAATGAATGATACAGAAAGCTCAAAACTCCATCTCATGGCAGATAGGGTTTCTAGTATCAATACGAGCTCAAATGTTAGAATACACATCAAAGTAGAGACCAATCATTTCCTAAACTCACATACATAATAACAGAGTGAAGTGGCACAATACATGAAACTATAGAAAAAGAATAACAGCCCCAAAAGTGGTCATTCTCTAATGAAAAGAAATGGTGAAAACTTGGAGTCATTTTCACAAAGGAGTAAACAAACTGAAATATATGAGACAAAAAGAGCTAAAGTATTTTTTAAAGGAATTATAATCATCTTTTGAATAGAGATCTTAGACTTGAAGCTCAAACTCGTGTGCAAAAAGATCAACTCATAACAGGCAATATAACACAAACTTAATGCATTTTCTTTTCAAAAAAATGGTGACCATAAGATACAAATAAATTTCCTTCCCATTTGGAAATGGCATGAATATTTTTGAACTAAAAAATCAAATCAAATCCATATAGGAAAGGATGAAAATAGTGTCAAGGATGCAAGTACTTCATAAACTACAAGCCATTACTTCTTGTTCAAAAATTTTATGAGAAAAATTGTAAAAAATGATGAAGAACTTACTGTTTTGAAGTCTTTTCTTCAAACCCTTGAGTTATAGAGAAAGTAATGGAATCCCAATACCAAAGTGTGCAAAATATGCAAACTCAAATTGAAACTAGATCTTAAAGCTATTAGAAATGGTGGCCAACAGATTACAGTAAAACTCCAAGTAGTGGCCATATCATAGAAAATGAAAAATGTAAAGCACAATGACTCTAGACTTCACCGAAATCCTCACATGTAGCTTGAAAAGAAATAAATACAATGGATAAAAAAATTACTCACACTCATAGAGCTTCCCTTAAGCAAAAAAGAGCACATAATCAAGCTTCAAGAACATGTTCATGGTGACCTACAATGATTTTTCCAGGGCTTCACCAAGCTCAAGGATTCCAAATGAAAATGACAAAATGATGCGCTTGGAAAGCCTTTTTGTCAACCTAACTCACCCATGGGTTTAGATCAATTGATCATATCAGAAGGTACAAGATCAAAGGATGAAAAATATCAGACCACCAACTCATCATAGGTTAACCAAACCTGACCATGGTTAGAAAAGTACCGATGTGGCAGGTGTATAGAGAACCCTAACTTGTCTAGGGTTAAAATGGAGTAACCAACAATATGAAGGGTTAAAGCATTGTGGAAATCAGACCCCCTTTTCAATTAAATCAACACTTTTTTACCATAGTCTGTGGCCAGATTGAATCAAAGCCAAATAATTTTACTCGACCATAGTCCAAGATATATGCAATGATCAAGTCCAAGGGGCCTGAAACTATACAACACATGATGGATCAAAGGGGAGCAAATTACATTCTATAATTTGTGCAATGATTTAGTAAAGGTGACAAACAATCATGAAGGAAGACCTTGATAATAATCAAACAATGATTATTAATCAAACCAAGTGCAATCAAACCAAGGTGGTCCCCATAGTGGGTTGGATCTATTTTTACCAAGTATGAAATCAAAAGTATTATTTTTGCACAGAGTGTGTTTTTAAAATCATGTGATCACAAGAGGACAGAACAGGTGTCACATCAATACTAAGAAGAAAAATTTACATGTAAATTAGAGGAATCTTTCACACCAAGAAAGGACTATTATTAGCCAAAATATTCACCCAAGTTTATTCATTACCGCAGAATTAAAGCAGTCAACTACACTTTGACTAAAGTGTATTTTTGGAGCTAAAGGCTATTATTGCCTCATTGTAAATAACATGTTTATTGTATTCCTTTATTTTTTCATGATAAAGGCTAAAATTAGTATGCATGGGTGAGTACAAACTGTAACCTATTTTAAGGAGGGCTGGGTGAATATTTTTGCTATATATTATGTGCATTGATAAAGCAAAAAGAAGGACTGTTGGATATAATGAGTGTTGAAGCAACGTTTTCCAGTTTTTCCCTTGAATGAGAACTAGTTATTGCCTTTCCAATTATTTGCAATGATGTGTATCTTTTTATTAGCTCTTATGAATTTTAATTCTCTGAATTATTTATCTTACCTTGGTACAAATTTACTATTTTCTACATAGTCTTAGTGTGCACGTTAGTTGTTGTGTTGTTGTGATTAGTCCCTTAACAAAAAATTGTTTGCCTTAGGATTTAGTTGAAACCCATTGGTTCATGCTCCTATAATTCATTCTCAGTATATTGTGCATGTACTCAGTCAAATCCCTCAATAATTTTGGTGTATCACCCCATTTTAATTTTAGTTATAGTAATCTTTTTACCATTAAAACCCCAAAAAAATTAGTTTAAGATACATGAATAAGGAATCGACCTTGTAATCCCAAAGATTCACCTTAACATAGGGATACCCACATCCTTATCTGCAGAAGTGAGGGAAAAGTAATCTTAGAACACTTGTTGTTATCCCTCAATCAGGGTGCACTTCTAAGAGATAATAGTTTTTGGCATGCTCGATGGGACATCACAAAGATTAAATTATTACTTTTTGAAGTTGTTCTGTCATTTTAATAGATCAGCCACCATGCATAACAATTTTTGGTGCATCAGGTGGGACCACAACAACTATTGATGCATTCTTAAGATTGAAGATCCAAAGAAAAACTCATTTAGAGACTCCCTAGATCTTATTTTAGATCACTACAACATTTTTCATCATTAAATTCTTCAGTTGTATCCTTTTCTCAGGTATTTTTCAAGAAAACTCAGATCTGGTAATTTTTTTGTTATAAGTTATTTTCATTAACAACATACCTATTTTGCATATTTCTATATTTTATGAGGTCCCGCAGCCATGAATCCCCATTATCAACAACATTACAAGTGAGATCCAAAACCTTTTTATCCATTTTCCCCTTCAAATCAATTCTATGACCCCTATCAAAATGAATATCCCCATAACCCAATCCCTGCACATCAATATGATTATGAGTATGCCAATGGTTATGTTTTCCAAAACCAAGGTTATGTAAATTTTGAAGGCGACATTCATGAAATAGAGTAGATCATGAAAGTACTTAAAGAACAAATATAAAGATTGTCTGGTTTTAGGCAGCCCTGTCAATGGGGAGGTCCTAAACCTAGTTGTCTTATTCCGTAACAAAGGTTTAGGGTAATGAGAGAATTTATTGACCAAATGTTGCAATCATTAGAAAATGATAGGCATCGGGTTAAGGAACCCCATAAAATAAATGTTCTCACTTATCTTCCCAATCAGAATCCAATGCATACATATCTTCCTTTTCAGCCAAAGTAACCCATTTATCAAATTCCAAGTTTTTAGGTTGCTATAAATGTTGCCCCTTCTATTCCACAACCACATACTGAAAGGAAATATTCATTTCCAAGCTTTCATTCTATTGTTGTTCTAAATACAGACCTTGTACCCTAGTCCTTTGTTCAAAAATTTCCAGTTCAAGATGAGATCAAGCCCATCCCTCCTCCTTCATCCGTAGTACTAATTCATGAAGAAAAAAAATAGAATATCACCCAAGAGGGGCAGCCAACTGAAAAAGAACAACATGTTGGATTTTTTACAGAACATGCAATAGTGGGTTTCAAAATTTCAATTTGATCATGTTCCAGAGAAAGATCCCATACAAAAGGTACAATTTTATTATGCAGTAAAGAAAGCAAAAGTGAAAGATGATCAACAATCTTTATATTTTGAATGCAGTGTGCATGAAGGCACCATATTCACACAAGTTACTGATTCATCATATCTTGCAAATTCAGAAAAGGATGAAGAATCAGTTTAAAATGAAGAGGAGTGCAAGGAGGTTGAAATCAAAATAGAATGTGTTGCAGAGTTTGACAGTGAAGAGGATGATTTCTTGACAAATTTGGAAGATTGCACTGGTGACGAAAAATGCATATAACTCACAAGTTTTATAGTTTCACCATTCATCTTCTAGAATAAAGAGCCTCTTGGATATGAAAGGAGAAAGAAATTTTATTGGATGCAAATCCTCTCTTTCTCCTTCTCAAAATATTAGTTTTAGAAGAGAATATACTTATAGTAAAGCAACCTGTGGTAGAAGAGGAAGATAATTTTTAGTTTTAAGACTGCACGATGGATTTGAATAGTGGAAAATAATTTGACAATACAACTAAAAAATCATCTGTAATAGTCATATTATATCAGCTTGAAGAGCGTGAAATGACTCCAAATCAGTCTCTGAAGGTTACCCATGATGATAAGGTATAACAGTTTTATGAAGCAGATTAGTGTGTAAATCAATTTCAGAATGTCCCTGATGAAAAACAATAGCTTGCAGAAGAAAAACAACTTTCAAATAAGATTCAAAATGTTCTTAGTGATAAAATGGAAATCAAAGAAACAAATAAGATCATAACAGTCAGTTTATTTTCATTGAGGAGGCCATGTCCTATTTGGTATTTGGCTGGTTTTTAGCTAATTACAGTAGTACCAAAATTCACCTTAGTTTTTGAACACAAAGAAGAGTTTCATATTCTCAAGAACCAGCCCCAAAACCTCTCATAACAACTTCCAGATCAAATAGAGGTGTTTCTCATCTATTGGACTGATCTTGTGAACAAAATAAAGGTACATGTCTCATTTCCAGCTTCTTCATGTTACCTTTTTTTCAATTTGTTAGGTTGAGGAGCCTATTTTCATGTGAGAAAGTGTTGAAGACTGTACACTAAGAGTATTGTACACTTTCCATAGTTTTCTCACCGGGTTTTCATGAGCAACATACCTATTTTTTCATATTTCTATATTTTATGAGGTCCCGTAGCCATGAATCCCCATTTTTAGTAGTATTACCAGTCAGATCAACAACCTTTTTATCCATTTTCCCCCTCATATTAGTATTATGATCCCTATCAAAATCAATATCCACATAACCCGAACCATACACATCAATATGAAAATTATTATGCTACTCAAAATCAAGCTTATGAAGATGGTTATGTTGATTGTGCATGGTGGTAAGATCTTAAGTTTCAGTTACATAAACTTAAGCAAGCACATTCAACTATCATGGAACAAGTTGGAAAATTACAACCAATGGAAAATGATAGGAATCAGGTTGAGGAACCCCATCAAAAGGATGTTCCCACTTACCTTCCCAATCAAAATCCAATGCCTACATATATTCCTTGCCATCAAAAGCAACCCATTTATGAAATTCCAAGTTTTTAGGCTGCTATAAATACTGCCCCTTATATTCCACAACCACATACTGAAAGGAAATATCCATTTCCAAGATTTCATTTTATTGTTGTTCTAAATATAAACATTGTACCCCAGTCCTTTGTTTAAAAATTTCCATTTCAAGCTAAATTCAAGACCATCCCTCCTCCTTCATTTGTATTACCAATTCATGAAGAAAAAACTAGAATATCTCCCAAGAAGGGTATCCAACTAAAAAGAACAACACGTTGGATTTTTTGCAGAACATACAACACTAGGTTTCAAAATTTTAGTTTGATCATGCTCCATAGAAAGAACCCATACAAAAGGTACAGTTTGATTATGTAATAAAGAAAACAAAGGTGGAAGATGATTAGCAGTCTTTATATTTTGAATGCAGTGTGCATGAAGGCACCGTATTCACACAAGTTACTGATTCATCAAAGCTTGCAAAGTCATAAAAGGATGAAGAATCAGTTTCAAATGACAAGGAGTGGAACGAGGTTGAAATCTAAATAGAATCTGCTTTAAAGTTTGATAGTGAAGAGGTTGATTTCTTGATAAATTATGAAGATTGCATTGGTGAGGAACAACCCATAGAACTCACAAGTTTAATAGTTTCACCATTTTTCTTCCAGAATAAAGAGGCTCTTTGATCTGAAAAGGAGAAAGAAATTTTATTAGATGCAGGTCCTCTATTTCCCCTTCTCAAAATATTAGTTTTAGAATAGAATATACTTATAGCAGAGCAGCCTGCAATAGAAGAGGAAGATAATTTTCAGTTTCAAGACTGCATGATGGATCTGAGTAGTGGAAAATAATTTTATAGTACAACTAAAAAATTAGTCATAAAATTCATAGTACATTAGATTGAAGAGGCTAAAATGATTCCAAACCAATCTCTGAAGGTTCTCCAGGATGATAAGGTATAACAGTTTTATGAATCAAATTAATGTCTAAATTGATTTCAGAATGTACCTGATGAAAAACAGCAACTTGCAGAAGCAAAACAAATTTTAAATAAACTTCAAAATGTGTTTAGTGATAAAATGGAAGTCAAAGAAAAAAATAGTCAGTTTATTTACATTGAGGAGGCCATGTCCTATTTGGTATTTGGCTGTTTTTTAGCTAGTTATACTAGTACCAAAATTCACGTTAGTTTTTGAACACAAAGAAGAGTTTCATGTTCTCAAGAATCAGCCCCAAAACCTCTTGGAACAAGTTACAGACCAGATAGAGGTGTTTATCAGCTGTTGGAATGATCTTGTGAACAAAGTAAAGGTATGTGTCTTCTTTCCATCTTCTTCATGTTATTTGTTTTCCAAGATGAATTCATGGCCTCTTTTTTAGAAAAGGAAGCTACTTTTTGCACCCTGTTTTAGGTTTCATTTCGCTTTAGTTTGCTACTAGTTAGAGTAGGTTAGATTAGGATTTCCATTTCAATAAGTGCATTTCACATACACTGCAATGTTTTTTAATTTAATAAGTGTATTTATGCATGTGATATGGTTTCCCAGATCCTTTCCCAGGTTTTGTTTATTTTTTCAGAAATGTCAGTTTTCAGAAAAGGAAGATTTTGGTCATATGTTTTTGACTTCATGCCCAATGGACAAGAGCAAGGAATTGGTCTTAAGATAACAGGTAGCATACCCCATAGGATCGCCAGAAACATTGACACTTTTTACACTTGTGCATAAATGGGCAACTCAAAACTTCATTTCAGACGGAAGACATTGATGAGATGGACCTAACTAAGGGAAGGCATGCAGTTTTATTGTGTGTTCAGTTACAGTAATTGCATTACACCTCACATGGAATGCTTCCACTCCATGTTTTTCTTTGTTAAAGTTACACAAAACTCTTGAAGAACTAAAGTACAACCTTCCATAAAGGAGGAAAACAACTATATACCTAAGGAGTTGGACTCTAGTAACAACAAACATAGTTGTTGTTTACATGGCTAGAAGGATACTTTAGTCAGTAATAGGTACATCGAATTCTTATTATTTATTTATGTTTGAATGAGATTAATTATGTTTTTGAGCTGTTTATTTCATTATACAATCAATTATCATAAAATAATGAATGCAGAAAGAAGTATACAACATCAGTTACACAAATTAATGTCATTTATTCATGAAGAAATTCAATGTTTCCCACACAAGCCGATGGGATGTAACTTATGACTATTGAAGTAAAAGATACATGTACACAAATCTAAAATCAAAGGAATATAGAAGAAACCCATCATTTCCTTGGGTTTTCTCTTGGTCTTCTATTGTTTCCAGTTCCATCATCCTTCATCTTTGCATCATCCAGTAGTTACAATGTACCTAAAAAGAAATAAAAATGGTCAATCATTGAAATTAGGGTTTAATTTGTATTCCTGTGTATCTAGCTTCATGAAAATGAATCATTTGAAGTTAATAATGCATAAGGTACATCAAAGTCTGATACAAAATTCAAAAAGTACTATCTTGCAAAAGCACATGTGATTCTCAAAATCATGACAATAAAAAGGAAAGATGAAAGAAAATATAAATTATCACTATGGAATACAAGAGAGGTTGATATTTGCCTATTATTTTTCTAAATGGTCTTTCTTAAAATGTGCACAACATGTATAGATGAACAAGATAAGAGTTAACTAATGTATTTTGATAGGTCCAGTAGGAAAAGTTAAAATGCAATTGTATGTCACAAGCTTTGATCCAGTTACTTTAGAAAGGAAGTTCAATTTTGCATATTGGCAATGAATTTATTAACCACATGAAAATTCTATGAAAGGCTAAATGAGTTTCCATTTAGATTGCAAGAATGCAATCTAAGTGAAATGGAGAAAAGATACAAAGGACAAAAATACATGTAAAGCAAAAACTTGGAGACACATTGTTGGATTTATCAAAAGTTAGGTATGCATAGTTACCAAGTTACAGTTATCCAGTAATGAGTGACAAAGTTACATAATGAGTCAAGATGGTAATACAAATAGAAAAACAGAGCTGAAAAAAAAAATCAGTGTCAAGAGCATTAAATCCCATATGCATCAAGTTCCATTGAATAGAAATCAAAAGATAAATCCATTCAGACACACATTCCAAATGTTAAGAGTTAAAAAAGTAGCATCATTATTCAACTTTAAATAGTGCAGGGCTCTAAATCTATGAAACTCAATAAATAGAAATATAATGCTCAAAAACGGATAATAAATAAATAGTCAAAAGGATCTCAAGAAAGAAAACTCAATGTTGGTCCTAGAGGGCACCCATATCATTTTGTAAATCAAACAAGAATCAGATATAGCTCGAAACAACATTTGGAGATTCATGAAAGAACTTTAAAAAAGTAAAATAGTTTGTTAAATGTTTATAACAGCGAAGGACATAAGATTTTTAACCAATTTCCAAGATAATCAACATAAAATTGATACACATATTTCTAGGAGGCTCAATTAAGATGAACTCTAAAGCTATTTTACAGAAACTAATCAAGTTCCAGTCAATGAGATAAAAAAGAAACACATGTAAGGTCAGACCAAGCTTCATTGGAAACTTTACAATCAACTATTATCAAAGTGGCATTTCACAGAAGCAAACATTCAATTTTATGATGGAAATATAAAAAGCCAAGTTATGAAAAGTATCATGAATAGAATTTTGAAAAGGAAGCATAAATTTTCATTTGTAGAAGAAGATCAGCAACTTAAAGATCATTATAAGCTCCATTACAAGTGTAAAAGCTCACTGAGATCATTCAAATTCAATGCAAGTTTTAGATTGAAAGTATAGGTTCAAATACCAACAGTTTTTCATACAAAGAAATGAAATTATGAAACATTATGAAATGTTTCAAGTGTAATAAGTATAGAAAATTGTATATCCACAACGGTTCAGTATGATAATATGCTAAAAAATGAATTCAAGATATCATTTCATAACCTTGAGTCACACAATCGTAGATGCAGAGACTAGAAAAGATTTATACACTCGATGGCCAAAATTTATCACACAATTTCAGGTAAAAAAAAGAAAAAAGATCTCCAAGTCACATCAATGGTTCCACAACTTTTAAATGTCTAAAATAAATATCAAATGTTCAAAACTAAAAATGATCCATGAACAGATCTCGTAAGATCATGCAAGTCGGTCACAATAGAAATTGGCCATACATTTGCCAGTTTCAGTATGCTTATCAAAATGAAAAAAACAACACAAAATAATGATTGTCCCTTCAAATCAAGTGAGTTTGAACCTAAAACTCAACAAAACTTGATAGTCTAAAGGCGTCTATCAGGCTTCATAAAAAAAATTATGGAAATCCCCTGTTAAATCCTCAACACCAAGAGTTTCAATGCTAAAACGTCACAGATTCGAATGATGCAAGATTGGTTTACTCACAAATGATAGTTCTTTATGACCATAAAATGAGCAATCAATTAGACCGACTCAATCGAGTGCCACATCTGCCAGAGCTTGAAAAGATGAAAATCATAGTAGATACCAAATATCACATGAGGATCATAGATCATCATGCACACCATTTCATCAAAGTTGCCAGTCAAACATGAGATTTATGGATCATTAGATAAAAAACATTTCAAGGGCCTCATCAAAGCTCATTAATGAAACAATGCAACAAAAATGGCAATATGGATTTACAATTTTGTTTACCAAGGCCATAACTCAAAAGGTTCAAACCATCGGGTTAAGAGATTACCAAATGATGGAGATCCCAAAAATTCAATTTCATTGACTTTGCCAAGGTTCAAACCAGTGAATTACCTAACTTTCAAATTCTAATCAACATTGTATTCATGATCAACGATACAAAGATCAAAGAAAGTATCAAATCATTTAGCATCAAACCACCAGTTTCAAATACTAAATCAAATGTTCTTCTGAACTCCAACCAAAGGTTCAAAAGAAAGTTCATGTATACCATGAGCTCTCGTAATGAAAATCCCTAACCACCATGGTTAGCCTTTGCCAAGAAATAGTTTGACCAATTCATGCAAAGGTTCGGATGATCATGTGCCATGTAAGGGGGATGAGGCCCCTTATTATTAATTTTTTGTTTACTTAAATCTAAGGGGTAATGATAATCAAACTATATGCCACAAATTATACCAAACGATGATACCATTAAACCATAAAGGTGGATATTGATACTATCAATGAAAAGAGCCATATTTAATTATGAACAAGAACTATCAAACTATGTGATATGAATGAAGGTCAATAGAAAGAACCAAGGAGAAGTTTATCAAATATGTGCACCTTAATTTTGTCAAACAATCTCAATACCTTATCCTATGCCCAAAATATGGTCAGCTTATTTTTCATGAACAGGAATAGAGGATATTATTTTTCTTTCAAATATGGAAAAGCCTATTTTTGCATGTCATCCACTAGAAGATAGTCAACAATGAAGATTAAAGGCATTACTCATTTGCTAAGATTGTACAAAGGCATTATTTTTCTTGCACAAGAGGAAATTATTTTACCCCTTCACACATAGAATAGATGTCACATCCTATAAGATGAAAAAGTTTGCATGCACATTGAGATAAGACTTGCACATCAAGAAAGGGCTAATTATTAGCCAAAATATTCACCCAAGTTTATTTATTGCTTCAAAATTAAAGCATATGTCAACTGCACTTTGACTAAAGTGTATTTTTGGAACTAAAATATATTATTGCCTCATTGTAAACAACATGTTTATTTTACCCCCTATATTTATTCATGATAAAGGGTAAAATTACCATGCATGGATGAGTAAATACTGTAGCCTATTTTTAAGAGGGTTGGGTGAATTATTTTTGCTATATATTGTGTGCATTGGCAAAGACACAAGGAGGAATTTTTGGATGTAGGAGTGCTCAAGCAAATTTTTTCCAGTTTTTCCATTAAATGAGAACAAGTTATTGCCTTTCCAATTATTTGTAGTGGTGTGTATGTTTATATTAGATCTTTTGAATGTTAATTCCCTAAATTAATTATCTTACCTTGCTATTAATTTGGTGTTTTTTGCATAGTCTTAGTGTGAATGTTATTTGTAGTGCTATTGTGGTTAATCCCTTAACACAAAAGTGTTTTTCCTTAGGATTTACCTAAAACCCATTAGTTTGTGCTCCTGTAATTTGTTCTCTGATGCATCCTATAATTCACCAATACAAGCCTAGGAGCGTTGACACATCACTTAGCCTAGACTAAGCACTCACCCAAAGTGTGCAAAGGTATCAAGCCCCTCTTTAGGGTTGTTGTTGCAGGATGTTATCATGATGAATACTTGAAGCATACATCTATGTCTAATATTTTAGTCTACAGTATATTCAGATCTAGATCTAGAGAATATCATACTTAAGAGATAACTATGATGAAATCAAGCATGCATGAACCAATTATACTCAGGATTTGGACACTTTGATTCAGCCAACACATTTCATTGCATTAAACATGATAAATACATAGAAGTTGATTACAATAGATAATAACCATAGTCTATGTGCACATCAGATTTGGTAGCATAACCTCACAATAACTCAATTCTCACACTCACTCTACTATGCTACACAACTCACTACATATTTATAAGGGTAGGGACTTTCCCTTCACCACTTATCCAATCCCAAAATAGGTTGCATGTTATTATTAGCCATGCACCGTTACAAAAATAGGCTTACATGCAAGAATGCTAACATTAGATCTCTCTTAGTCAACTATCAGTTCGTAATTCTATCTTTAGCCCGCATCCATGCAAAGTGATTTATAGACGAGCCTCTAAAATATCCAATGTGTGTCATGCAAGTCTCCAACTAGTTTGTGTGTTTGTCACACTATCTCCAAAAATAGTTCATCATCATGAAAATGGCTAAGTCCTGAACTTGTCTCTATTCTTCGCACACAATCCTTTATGATCCTTCTATGCCTTTGAATGCACTATGCTCTTCTACATGATCCTTCTATAGGTTCTTCGCTAAGTACCATACTTGTCTAACCAAAATTACCCCACACTAGTTGCATTTTTACCCTGCCAGTGGTTGTATCCAAAATGAATCAGAGAATATGAAAAGAAGAATATAAATAATTTTGATGAATAAAAGAATGTATTTACCCTACAACATCCTCTACTTCAACCTAAAGAATCAATGCTGGATATTCTTCTTTTATCTCCGCCTCTAAATTTTGTCAATCATTGAGTGTGACCTCTTCCTTCTATGGGATATCCCCTACAATTGACTCTAACTCATCTTTTGCAATCCCTCCTTTATCATTATGTAAGACCAACACAATATTGTACATGGTAATCATTCTCCCTTCTAATAAGTCCATCTTTTACACGATGTGTTTCCCAAGCTCATCCATCCTTTCCTTGTGTGGCTCTTGAGCTATTGTAAGGGCATTGTACTTATTCTTAACAAGCACTAGTCATTCTATGCGGTCCAAGGTCTCATCTTTCATGGCCTTCAGGACTTCATTATCTTCCAAAATGGTCCTAGTTCTTATAACATCTTCTGGGGTAGTAAAAATATTCAGCGCTTGATTTTCTTTCTTCAGTTCCTCCTACAAGCTCTGAAGTAACCCCTCATATGATGTTATCTTTCTCATCACTGAAACCTTTTCTTGTTCTACTTTCTGCTCTGGATTCTTTGGCACTGGCATGTGCAGAGGTTCATCTTCAAGCACTAATTACACTAAGGTACTTACATAATACATTTTCGAAGGAAATGTTTTGGGTACCTTTGTCTCTAATTGTGGCTTTACTTTCCACCAAAAATCATAGAGAGATTTGTCAAACAATTTCAGTAAACATAGCTCCACTTGAAACCCTGCAATGAAAGTATGATAGTGCACAATAACCTTTGCATGCAATAAAAAGACCATATAGTTGCAATAGAACACAAAATAGGGTTGCAAACATCCACATATTTGATTTTATTGCTCTAGAAATTTTATACAATTCATTAAATTGAGGGTCCAAAGGCACAAATTTTGCATTATAGTATTCAAATAGGGAGGTTTGAAACTCCACATATTTCTTACAAGAGACAAGGGAAGGGCATATGCAAAGTGTCCAACCTTTAAAATTATGCCCCTCCTTACAATTTATAGGAAGAAACTTGAAGAGAGGAGAGAGAGAGGAGAGGTTTGAAATTATCTCAATCACTGACAAAAAACATTATTTTTCTTGCAATGGGTATGTGAAGATCTATAAAATCCATTCTTGATTGTACCCTACCTTGTGCAAGAATAAATGGACTTTATGACTGCACTTGCTCCATTTATGCACCTGGGTATGGCCTCTAGCTCATGTAATTTCATCATGATTTTTCTCCCACCTACCCTCTTGATCTCTAAAATTTAAGCTCTCCATTGGATCCCCCTATAAATTTCCATTCCAACAAGTATAATTTTGCTAAGAATGGCTAAGGGGTGTGAAAGTTGTGCTAATTTGAATCTGGGTCACCATTTGGGGCTCTTCATCCACCTACCAAGCTCCAACATTGAATTCAGCTCGTCACTCAACATGCCATCGACTTGGCCTTGCTCAATAGCTAACACATTTCACCTACCTGATGCTTCTCCCTAAATGGCTTGGTGGGGTCAAATTTTGGGTTTTCAGAGTTTTTAACTCATGCAGAATTCAGATTTTTTAATCCCTTTGCATCAGACATGCACGTTGGCTGAGCCATATGCCACGTTGACTTTGGAATCCTTTCAATTGGAGTTTTGGACTTCTCTTCATTGGGCACATGAAACTGTTCATCGGCGAGTGAGCTCACAATTCTCTGAAAGATTGAAATCCTGAAGTCTGAAATTCAGACTTTAGGTTTCGAATTTTCCCCCCTGGTTATTAACCGTCTCCATGGAATTCTCCAAATTCTTAAAATTCTGAACTCTGAAATTCAGAGTTTCGATTTCAAGCTTCCATTGGTTTTCACCACCGATGTCATGTTACATTCTACACTCAAAATTTTATTCCCGAGGTATGGAGTGACTTGAATTCATGATCCTCACACCCCGACTTACTATGCATTAAGTTCTCAGCTTTTCCCTAATGCACCATCCCAAGCCACTTTACATTTTAGCCCCTTTCCTAGATGGGTCTGTGTTATTCCCAAGTCGAGGGCTCTCCCCTCCTGCTCAGCTCACAGAGCCGAGATCTCTCCGTGAATTTGAATTCCATCTTCAAAATGGCTCAACCCATTCCATGCTAACGTGGGTCTGACCTACCTACATTTCTTTCCTAAGCTTAACCATACTCTAGGACTGCATTGATTGACTGGGCTCTCGAGTATTTCTACGCCACTTCCAATTGACTTACAAGGTTCCATTGAATTGACTTACCAAGTATCTCACCGACCTACTTTGTGAGCCACCACCATTTCAATAGTAGCTCGACCCCTTAGCTCTTTTTTTTACCTACGAACTCACCCATGCTATGGCTGATTTGGCCTCCCTCACTGTGAGCTCCCTTCACTTGCGACTTGGATTTCCTAAGTCGATCTCCACCGGCTCGGTGAACTAACTCAACGATCCCACTACCATACTCACCTACTAGCTCATAGCTCACTAAGCTGCATAAGGAGCTCACCCCACCTTTGCACTGACCTGACTTGTTGAGCTACTTGCCGAGCCATTTTTGGCTCGGTCACCCCTTGAGCCTTTCCGAGAAAATTTAATCAAAATTTTACATTTTTAAAGGATTTCTTTGAATTTCCTCACATTAATTTACTGAGAGAGACTAAGGGAAATCCCAATGGACCCTGTACCCATTTTTTTCCATTTTTTGCTCATTATGTTGAATGTGGGCCTGTTGAAGCCTGGTCTTCACCTTCAAGTAAAATTTGATCTTTTGAAAATCCAGAAGAGGAAAAAGTTCCTCTTTTAACTTCACACCTCCCAAAACCACTTGCAATGTTCTCCAAACCTGAATTTTTCCTTGTAAACCTAGATTCTTCCATGTGGACCTCTTCTGGTGTTTGGGTTTGTTCTTGCCTTGGTGTCCATTTTCCCTAGTGGGGAAAAAATGGATGATAATTCCTAAGCAAGAAAACTAATGTTTGACAACTATCTTTGCCATATTTTATTTGTATCTTGTTTTCTATTTGGTCTTACACACCCTACAACCCAGTCGTAACTTTACTTGTTTATATTTCATGGCTTCAGACACCAATAACTAACAAGGACATAAGCACCTAGGTGCTCTTATCCCTCTTGGGTTTTGTTATCGCCAAATCACTGCACCCTCTAAATGGCTTGAAAGTGAACACGACTTTCAGTGTAATTGGGAAACATGGGATCACCTCTCAAGTTGTGGGACTTGAGACTCAAGGTGAACCTCCGAGGAAGGCCAGCTTCCTCTTTCTAAAATAAGCACTACACTACTCCTAATTTGCAAGATAAATGACTAATTAGACCTATGCTAACATTTTAAGGGATTAGGGAGAGAGACTTGCAAGGAAATAAAACCTATACTTAGAAGTGGCGATGCACAAAGAAAGGGTTTTTATAGACAAAATTTTGGCTTTCAAATGAAGAGATATGATCATGAGGAAGAATGTAACATGCATTACAAATTCAATTTACATACAATACTTCATTCTTTGATAAGCACAATGACCTCCAAAAATTGCAAAAGAAACTCTGGTTGCACAGTTCACCTGCAAACATGAGAGAGGAAAATAGAAGCAACAAAATTATGAAAGGACATATAACTGATCACAAAACATAATTTTCATTACTTCAAGCACTTGCACAATGCATCATTATCAGTCAGGGAAAAGGCATAGGCTGCCATTACAATTTGAGAAGAAAGGCTTGAGAGCCTACAAATTCACAAGAATTTCAGATTATGTAGAGAGGGGAAGCTTATAAATTGTCTAAATAACTTTTGAATAAGTATCCCTTTTACATTTATAGAAAATTACTAAGTGAGTTGAGAGAAATAAGGAAGAAAACCCTAGAATACTAGGCCAGAATGTAAGAAATAATTCAATCACTGTTGTTGGCCATGTTTGTTCATTTATTGTATCTCTACCTTCTAAGGCACCAGTTTGAGGAATGAAGGAAAACTATGAAAATTTGGAATGCAAAACCTCAAAAAATTCATCTTCTCAGTGATTTCATGGTATGCATCTCTCTTTCTCCCAGTTCCAATGACTATAATTTTGTGAAAAACGGGACAATCTGGGGAGAAACGTTAAGGCATATTGAGTGAAACTTCAGTTTTTTTAGGGTTTCCCATACACCAATTTAGTTCCATTCGAATGCTTTGATAGCTTGGTGAACTTTGATGATTAATTCATCGAGTCTAAATTTCTTTTCCCAACTTGGGTGGTATCCATTGAAAATGGCTCATCGGGTCCCTGTTTATTTCCTAGCTCGTATGGTAGAGTTCAACTTGTTTCTTCACCTTACATTGACTCTCTTTACATAATTTTCCATGTTAGGCCAATTGACCAAGCTCGTCGCATATTACCCCAATCTTGCCATGTGACGAACCTCACATTTAAATCGTGCTATTTTGCAAAGCTCCCACTGTGTCCTTATACACATCGACCCTTTCCAACTCTATGATTAACTCGGGGAATTGAGCCTCTGCATTATTTTTCGGGAAAGTTATTGTCTTACCATCTATCATCAATTAGCTCAACTTTCCTTTGTTTGGAATTTAATATTGAATGGTCAAGCCCATTATTTGTGTAGAGTTAAACCACCTTTCTAAGGTTTCAATTTAATTCTTTCCACATTTTACATTGGCGATCAATACAACTCAAACACATATCTCCTTCGCGATGTCCACTCTTACATGCATCGGTGGTCGATATTGACATTTCTACAGCTACACTTAATGAATTGTACCATTCGATCTGACATGGTTGACAGGCCAATTGAGCATGACAGCTCTGCTCATTTTGCATTGAATCAAATACATCCACATCTTTATTCTAATTATTTAAACCTCCCCACCTGATGTGTTGGATGAGTTCCTCAGGAATCCTATTGCCACATAAAGTGGGCTGCATCAAACAACTTGATTTGAAATCCCATAAAAATTTCCCCTTCTTACTCAGCATTTGACATGCTCATCAACTTCAAAATCACCACATATGTATTGATTCCTAGGTTGGTCGATGCGATGACTTACCCGGGTGAGTTCCTATTTGTTGCCCAAATTGGTGTTTCCACGTGGCTTCCCTAGCATTCAACTTTGGCATGGACTACTTGCTTTTGGGTTTTCAAACTCACTTGTTTCAACATCTTTGAGTTCCCAATCCTGAAAGATAGCTCACCTAACTCCTGAAATAAACCAACTCTAAAACTTGAAAAACATAAGCTCCGAAATCTGAATTTCAGAGTTCAGACTTCAGAACCTTCCCTCAAATTTTGTCGACTCGCCTCTGGAAAGTTCCAAATCAAAACATTCTGAAAACCTGAAAACATGCTACTTCCAAAATAGCTCTCATTCATTATGCAAAACCTCTTGTTGAGCCATGTCTTTAAACATTTACATCCACCACTAACTCTATAACTTGTGTTGCGATCTCATGTTCTCCTTCAACCGAGTTGTCTCAACTTGATCATGGTTTGATCAAATATCAAGATTACTTCATTCGCATAACCTTCTGCCAAGTTGATGACCAGGAACACTCTCTGAACATGCATCAAGATATTAAAAATAGCTCAATTCCTAAATTTGATCACTCTCTTTTGCAAATCAATCCCACTCTTGCAGAGCTTGATGTTGGGAGCTTGATGACCTCGCTTTCAATACTCCTACCTAGAATTCCCTCGAGATCTATTGACTCTCAATGAAAAATTTTCACACAAGATCACCCTCATATTTTCCATCAAACTTATCCATGTGGTTTGAGCATGAGTTCAAGCTTCCATTTCTCTGCCACAATGTTGGACTATGCCGAGCTCCTGCTGGGTAGTCTAGTCTACCGAAACACTCACCATTATTGAAAAAAAATTATATACACCCAACTTTACATGCCACCAAGAAACTTAAATTGCTCGAGCTCTTCTCTTTGGTGTGATGCTATGAATCCTTCACCTGAACCATGCTCAAGCTCCACATACTACAAATTTCCTTCACCGATGAGCTCGCCCTTTGTAAAATCAGTTTCGATGTCTTCTATGAACTTGCTAAGACACTGCTCAGCCTTCTTTATCACCACGACACATCCTCATCTTTATCTTCTCATAAATGTCGAGCCTATTCCCATGTATCGAGCCAATCCTTCTTCAAAC
This sequence comes from Taxus chinensis, assembly GCA_019776745.2. Lineage (NCBI taxonomy): Eukaryota > Viridiplantae > Streptophyta > Pinopsida > Cupressales > Taxaceae > Taxus > Taxus chinensis. The sequence goes on from CM034146.1 coordinate 910,133,274, forward strand.
ACCATTGAGAAAAATTTGATCCCATATATGCTCTGATGAGTTCTAACCCTAAAATGAACACTTCGAGTTCCGAGTCTAAAACTAGTTTTCATTTACATTCCTTCAAGCTGATCTCTATCCTCCATGAGAAAATTCCATTGCTGAGTCATTTATGAGAGATGCAAACACTCCCAAGCTCATTTGTCAATGATTTTCGAGTGACCATCGAGATCGAGATTTTTGTACTTATGTAAGAATTTTAAACCCTCAGGGGTTAATCCTTAAGCTCAATCTCTTGCAAGTCATCATGATCTTTTATGGATTTCCTTAATGCGACCAAGATTTTACGATAAGCTTTCCCCTTCTTTGGATTACCAGGGCTGATCTTCTTCATCCCTTTGATATGAATCACTTTTCCATCAACTTGACTCAAACTATTCTTGACTCGGCAAGGCACTTCAACTGCTTTGCCTACACTCTGCTGACTCGTGAGTTCTTAGGCAAGTACCTCTGCACCCACCAAAAATATATCATCTATCAAGCTCATCTGATTGAGCTACACCCTACAGCCATCCATTATTTTCTCAGCCGAATCAATCCTTCTACCAAATTGGACATGTTGAATATTGCACTCGGTCATGCATATATCTCCACGGCTCTTTATACGAGCTTTGTACTCCTAGGAAACACACCGCGAAGAACTTGATGACCATTTCCTTTATGGATTTGAAGAGCTACAAATTTGAAAACTTAAGCTTGAATTGACATTATCATAGAGCCAAATGGCCCATCGGGAGTAGCACAACCATCTTTACCCTCAACATGTGTTGAGTTCCATAGATACTATATTCAAACCGAATCTCCAACCTTTTTGATTGCTCAACCATGTGCACAGCTCATCGAGCCATGACAGAAATCAGTCAACATATATAAGCCTTTTTCTCAAACTGGGCTTCTATAATTTATTCTTTAGCTCGTTGAGTAGCTTAGTGAGCTAGTTGAGCTCAAAACTCCTATCATGGCACATTTTCACACTTAGCCTTGAAATCTCTGAGTTTCCACTATTCTCTTGAACCATTAGGGTAATTAAATTTCACTAAGGTCCCTTAGGATTGGTTTATTGATTTTTGATCATTTTTTTCCATTGTTCACAGGAAGTGTGGCCCTCCGGGTGTTGTCCAATTTTTATCCAAGGGGGAAAAATTTGACAACAGGTTCCCCTAACCATTTTTTATCTTACTCACTCCTTTTCGGGCTATTTTATCTTTTGGGCATCTTTTTCACTTATGGGTCAGCTTTCCAGTTGTCAATTACAAAATTCAAACAAGGGAATCATATAAATACATAGTTAGGTGTTGAAAATCAAGGACCAAGCACTGAGCTTTACTATCATCACCTAGGCTTACATTCTAAAGGCACTAAAATACTTTAAAGGCATCCATCTAGCATCCATTCAAGGGACAAGGGCTACATTAACTCTGCATACACTACATAGGAAGGGAAAGTTAATTATATTCCATCCACACATTCTACTGCATTACTACATTCTAGCTACATCCCGCTATCAAGTGCAACTTGCACAAGGGCATCCTAGGGAACAATATCTACACACATACACAAGAACTACATGGAGTCTTAGATGTAGTGCAACACTTGGTCATAAGTTCATTCTCGGAGTGACTACCAGGGGTTAATCCTTAAGCTTGAGCTCCTGTGAGTGGTCATTCTCTTTTATGGCTCATCTTAATTCCACTTAGCCTTTGTGACAAGCTTTCCCATTCTTTGGATTACCAAGGATGAGCTTCTTCATCCCTTTGATATGACTTGCTTTTCCTTTAACTTGACTCAAAATTATCTTGACTCGGAGAGGCACTTCAATTGCTCGGCCTACACTCCACTCACTCAGGAGCTCTCATCCGAGTACCTCTACACCCATCGAAAAGCTATCATCTAACGAGATCATCTGACTGAGCTAAACCCTATAGCCATCCATTATTTTCTCATCCAAATTGATCCTTTTGTTGAATTGGTTGGGTTGAATATTGCACTCGGTCACGCATATGTCTTCACAGCTCTTCAAATGAGATTTGTACTCCTTGGCAGTACACCACGAAGAACTTGATGATCATTTCCTTTATGGATTTGACGAGCTACGAATTTTAAAATTCAAGCTCGATTTGACGTTATCACAAAGGAAAATGGCCCGTCAGGAGTAACTCAGCCATATTTACCCTCGACATGCATCGAGTTCCATCTTCTATATTCAAACCGAGTCTCCAACCTTTTTGATTGATCAACCATGTGCACAGATCGCCAAGAAATGACATAATTCGGTCGACATATATAAGCCTTGGGCTTGAACCGAGCTCCTATAATTTATTCTTCAACTCGTCGAGAAATTTGGTGAACTACTTGGCGAGCTCAAAACTCCTATCTTGGCATATTTTCACACTTAGCCTTGAAATCTCTAAATTTCCACTATTCTCTTAAACCATTAGGGTAATTAAATGTCACTAAGGCCCCTTAGGATTTATTTATTGATTTTTGATCATTTGTTGCCGTTGTTCATAGGAAGTGTGGCCCTCTGGGAGTTGTCCAATTTTTATCCAAGGGGGAAAATTTTGACAACATTTTTGGAAACCTCTTAGGGATGCTTTCCTGCTAAGCACTATTCTAGTAGCCTGTAACATTCATTAGGCATGGAGTCATTGTTAATCCCAAAACCAACCTGATTCTCTGTGATGGATCCTGAAATCCCCTTGACCATTACCGATCTTGGACCTCTCTGGAATGCTAGGCATGAGGTATATTGAATCTGTTGAATGCTTGGCATCTATGGAATACTATGGAATTTTGACTGAAGCAACATTATGAAACTCTTATGGAAACTTTGAACCTTCCTTCTCCTTGACAACTTCCAATAATGCTATAATGTGCAAGAGAAATGACAAAACATTATACATACCGAAACAAAAAATCATACATGCTTCAAATGGAACATGCAGGGTGTGCAATGCACTTATTCTGCTAGAAACAAACCTATGTATAGTCTACGCTAACTTGGAGGAACATGTGAGTTAAACAAACCCTGAAAATGGTTGTGAAAAATAGTTTCCTTTTCTCACAATGGATTTCCATGCAGATGATTTGACAATGGACATGGCTGAAAATGAGAGTGAAAAACTGAAACAAGCCCAATTCTCCACTTGGTCCACTGAGGTATTAATTAGGAAGAGAAATAAACCCTCTTTTAGTTTCTTTGCATTTGTCTTGTAGAGGAATTGTAGCCGATCCTCAGAATTATGAAACTCATCTTCACATTCTGAAATGAATGTGACTAGTTCTAACCTCTCTTTTGTCTCCAAAGAAGCCAAATACCTTATGGGACATGGTCTGACCCTATGAATTTGCCTTCTACCCTAAACTACAATTTTGACAAGAACGTCAACTGAAAGACTTCCTTGAAAACAATGATTTTCTATGATCTGATTTTCCTCTTGTTCCCCATTTATAAACAACTATTCTCTCATATGAATGAATGGTACTGAATTGATGTTCTCTCCATTTCTTTTCCTTCTTTGATAACAAGAAGTTCCTCCATGTCATACAGCTATTTTGAACTGCTTACATGCTTCAATGGAATCACTTGAAAATCTCTGCCAGTGTTTGAAGAGTATTGCTCATGTAGGAATTCCACTTTCATCTGAAGACAAAGTTATTCTATATATTTAATCTCCTCATCCCACATGAAACTTGCAAGATCAAATTATTTCACCTGCTATTTTTGAGGAAAATTAAGGGAAGCAAGATCTCCTTGGTTTTCTTCTGCCATCACTTGTTCATCAAATAAATTTGACTCCATAATTGAGAGAAAGAAACCCTCAATGATGTCATCTTCTCCCAAAACCTTCAAATTTGACTTAGTTTCTCCCGCATGCTCCTCTCTTTCTTCATTCAATGAATGTTGTGGGAGATCAAATTCTTCCAGTTCAAATTCAAGAGGATAACTTGAAACCACAGGTGTTCTTTGAGTATGTCCTTGCATAACACTGGGCAACTTACATTGAAGGCTAGATAATGGAATAACAGAAATGGGTATTTCTATAGGCTCTTTTACATCCAAATGCTTGTCCAAATTGGAAAGACAATTTACTTTTTTTCTGTGACTATGCAAGGGGTTTAACCCCCCTTATGATGTTTCCCAAATTAGCAGTTGATTCTCCACGACCTTCCTCATCTTCAATCATAAAATTTGTAAGATCAAATTTATCTAAGAAAACAAATTTTTGAAAGGATGAAGAAGGGGAAGAATTTTAAACTTCCTGCATGGTATAATCTACACTTGAAACTTTTGAGTCCATCATGGAAAGAATCCCGCTATGGTTAGTTGCTGCATTTGATGATGATATTGGAAAGTTTCTATAGTGCTTTATAAATGCAGCAACTTCTTAACATGCCTGACAAGTAGGATCATTGCACTCATAAAAATCACCTTGTAAACTTGATAGTCCCTCTACTTCAGTTTGCACATTCTCTTCTTCAACCAACTTTAAAATTGGTGAGAAATCAGCAGTCTCCACAAACATAGTTCCAACTTGTATGTTGCATTTTGAACACATAGATCGATGCTTGTCATCCTCTTGTATTTATTTTTTCTTGTGTAAAATCAGTCTCCATCATTTTCTCTTGAATCTCAACCTTAGATAGAGACCGAGTTAGCAGAGGAACTTGCTTTATGTTCAATATTTCAACCCACTTCTTCAGATCTTTTGAAAGTTCATCTCTACAAAGCTCCTTAACTTTCCTCTCTTCATCTTTAGTAGAAGCATGTTCTTCCCAAAATGGATTTGGAACTATAAGGGGAAGGGTGGGTTGGGATTCAATGACTTTCCTCATTATTTGAGATAGTGGAAGAGGTGCAGCTTCTTGTCTTGGTGGCCTTTGTAAAAAATAAGGAACTTTGGAAGGAACTAAAGATTCATGATGGGATGACAATATAGGAAATGAAGGAATGGAATTCTCATCATAGGCAGCTGGTAAAAAAATCTAGAATTTGAGGTTTGGATTGAAATGAAATTGATTGAGAAATAGAAAGAGAAATCTGGAGGTGGTGGTGGTGTAGAATCTTACCCATTGACAAATATTGCATTTCATTCAACCTCATATGCCTCCATTTCTTCAATCCAAACCTTCAAGATGAGGCAGTACATTTCAGTCATGAAAGCAATCTTTTCCTACAAGTTGCATAAAAAACTTGGCATAGGGCCAACCCATGGACAAGCTTCCTTAAATCCATTCTTGGATGCCCTCATTTGAGATGTGGCTCTAGATTGTACCATGCCTGACCTCTAGTTATATGCATCTTAAGTTGTAACTTTACATCTTCATCTATAGGATAACCTCCATCATCTACATGTTCCTGCCTCTTGAAAATTTGCGTAGTTCGGTGAACAAACCATCAAATTGATCATGAATTTTCTCAGAGGGATATGGATATTGTTGATTCTCATCATAAAATGGAGCTTGGAGGTGGGTTAAAATAGCTTGAAGATTGAACGTGCTGCTGTTGGTGCAAGTGGGAACTCAACTATGAAAACAAAAGCCATGATTGCACAACTTCATGAATGGGAGAAAAATGGAAACATGTTGAAGGAAACAAAATGTAAATGGGTAAAATTGAAGGTCTGTAACATAGAGATTAGGGTACTTAGACCAATGGAGTCGCCAGTTGTGCTTAGGTATACCTCCTAAGGCTCAAATTTTCACTAAGAGCACAACAAATTAATGAAAGGAAGTGAACAAAATAAACACACTTTTGAAAAATGTGACTCTTGTGGTCCCCACCCAGGCGTGCCAAAAAATAGTTATCGCCAAATCACTGCACCCCCTCGAATAGTCCTGAAAGTGAACACAACATTCAATGTCATTGGGAAACATGGGATCACCTCTCAAGCTATGGGACTTGGCGCTGGAGGTGAACCTCTGGGGAAGGCCAGACTTCGTCTTCCTAAAGTAAGCACTACACTACTCCCTAATGTGAGATAAATGGACTAACTAGACCTAATGCTAACATTTCAAGGGATTAGGGAGAGATACTTGCAAGGAAATAAAACCTATACTTAGAAGTGGTGATGCACCAAGAAAGGGTTTTGATCGAGAAAAAATTCTGGCTTGCTAATGAAGAGATATGATCATGAGGAAGAATGAACATGCATTACAAACCCAATTTACATACAATACTTCACTCTTTGATAAGCACAATGACCCTCCAAAACTTGTAAAAGAAAACTCTTAGTTGCACCAGTTCACCTGCAAATATGAGAAGAGGAAAATATAAAGCAAATAAAATCATGAAAGGACATATAAATGATCACAAAAACATAATTTTCATTACTTCCAGCACATGCACAGTGCATCATTATAGTCAAGGAAAAGGCATAGGCTGCCATTACAATTTGAGAAGAAAGGCTTGAGAGCCTAAAAATTCACAATGTTTTAGCTTATGAAGAAAGGGGAAGCTTGGAAAGTGTCTGAACTAAATCTTTGATTAAGTATCCACTTTTACATTTATAGAAAATTACTGAGTGGTTGAGAGAAAGAAGAAAGAAACCCTAGAAACTAGGCCAGAATGTAGGAAATAATTCAATCACTATTGTTGGCCATGTTTGTCTCATTTATTGTACCTCCACCCTTCGAGGCACAACTCGAGGAACGATGAAAACAGATAAATTTGGAATGAAAAACCTCCAAAAATTCATCTTTTGGTGATTTCATGACGTATCTCTCTTTCTCCTGGTTCCAATGACTATAATTTTGTGAAAAATGGGTAACTGGGGAGAAAGTTATGTCTTCTTGAGTGAAAATCACCTTTAAGGTATCCATGACACTATGTTCCACCAACTCTGTGATAACATCTCTTGATGTTTTCATAAATATAAATATTTTGAATTTCATCCATTAAAATAATATAAATATCTTTAAATGATGTTATTTATGCCTTGGATGGGGTCTTGAATAATAGTTTAGAACATGGCTCGCCAAGCTGGTTGGCGAGCTTCTTTTCCTCTTTGTGAGTTTCATGTCACATTTGCATTGTGGTCTTTTGCAAAGCTCGCCACCTCCTATGTTTACGTTTTCCAACTATATGATTAGCTTGAAGGGCTATACATTATTTTTTGGGCAAGTTCTTGTTTATTGTCACCGAGTGCTATATTCCTTAGTTCCAAATTCGCATTGAATGGTCGAGCCCATTATTCGTGCAGAGCTAAACCACCTTTCAAGTGACACTTTACCTTTTACACAATGAACACCCCCAAATTCTCACCACATACCTCCACCGATCTCCACTCTTATAGCTCGGTGGTCAATTTTGAATATCCGTAGCTCACTTAATGAATTGTACCATTTGTCTGACATGGTGGATAGGCCAAGTAGCTCAGCTCTAGGATTCATGCATTGACTGAGCAGCTTGAAACTTCCCACCGATAACATCAACTTTTACTTTATAACCACCATGATGATGTGTTGGATGAGTTCCTCAGGAATCCTATTGCCACATAAAGTGGGTTACATCAAACAACTCGATTTGAAATCCCTTAGAAACTACCCCTTCTTACTCGGCATTTGACTCACTCATCAACTTTAACATCACCACGTATGCATTGATTCCTATGTTGGTCGATGTGATGACTTACTCGGGTGAGTTGCTATTTGTTACCCAAATTGGAGTTTCCACGTAGCTTCCCTAGAATTAAACTCGGGTATGGACTACTTGCTTTTGGGTTTTCCGACTCACTTGTTTTGACATCTTTGAGCTCCCAATCCCGAAAGATAGCTCACCCGACTCCTGAAATAAAACAACTCCAAAACCTGAAAAACATAAGGTCCGAACTCTAAATTTCAGAGTTTGGACTTTGGAACCTTCCCTCAAATTTTATTGACTCACCTACTGTAAGTTCTGAACCAAAACATTATGAAAACCTAAAAATAAGATACTTTTGAAATATCTCTCACTCATTATGCAAAACCTCTCGCTGAGCCATGTCTTTAAACATTTACATCCACCGCTAACTCTATAACTTGTGTTGCAAGCTCATGTTCTCCTTCAACCAAGTTGTCTCAACTTGGTCATGGCTTAATCAAATATCAAGATTGCTTCATTCGCATAACATTCCGCCGAGTTGACGACTAGGAACACTTTTTGAACATGCATCGAGCTATTCAAAATAGCTTAATTCCTAAATTTTATCACTCTCTTTTGCAATCAATCCCACTCTTGCAGAGCTTGATGTTGGGAGCTTGATGACCTAGCTTTCAATACTCTTGCATAGAATTCCCTCAAGATATATTGACTCTCAATGAACAATTTTCACACAAGATCACCCTCAAATATTCCATGACACTTATTAATGTTGTTTGAGCATGAGCTTAAGATTCCATTTCTCTTCCACAATGTTAGACCATGTCGAGCTCCTACTGGGTTGTCTAGTCCACCGAAACACTCACCATTATTGAACAAAATTTTCATACATCAACTCTACATGCCACCGAGTAACTTATCTTGCTCGAGCTCTTCCCTTCAGTGTGATAATGTGAATCCTTCACCTGAACCATGCTCAAGCTCCACACACTATGAGCTTCCTTCACCGATGAGCTCGCCCTTTGCAAAATCAGTCTCGATTTCTTCTAGAAACTTGTTAAGACACTACTCAACCTTCTTTATCACCATGACACGTCCTCATCTTTATCTTCTCACAAACATTGAGCCTGCTCCCATGTATCAAGTTGAGCCCTCTTCAAGCAACCTCAAGAAAAATTTGATTCCATGTATGCTCTAACGATTTCCAACCCTAAAACGAAAAATTTGAGTTCCGAGTCTGAAACTAGTTTTCATTTACATTCCTTCAAGATGAGATCTATCCTCCCCAAGATAATTCCATTGCTGAGTCATTTTATGAGAGATGCAAACACTCCCAAGCTCACCTATCAGCGATCATTGAGTGACCATTGAGATTGAACTTTCTGTACTTGCGTCAGAATTTTGAATCCTCAGGGGTTAATCCTTAAGCTCCAGCTCCTGTGAGTCCTTATGCTCTTTTATGGCTCACCTTAATGCCACTAATCTTTTATGAAAAGCTTTCCCCTTCTTTGGATTACTAGGGCTGAGCTTCTTCATCCCTTTGATATGACTCACTTTTACTTCAATGTGACTCAAACTATTTTTGACTTGACGAGGAACTTCAACTACTTGGCCTATAATCCACTCACTCGTGAGCTCTCATCTGAGTACCTCTACACCCACCAAAAAGCTATCATCTACCGAGCTCATCCAACTGAGCTACACCCTACAGCCATCCATTATTTTCTCACCCAAAGTGGCCCTTCTTCCGAATTGGGCGAGTTGAATATTTCACTTAGTTCACGCATATCTCTCCATGGATATTTATACAAGATTTGTACTCTTGGGTGGCACACCACAAAGAAATCAAGGACCATTTCCATCATGGATTCGATGAGTTAATAATTTGAAAAGTCAAGCTCAAATTGACATTATCACAGAGCCAAATGGCCCGTCGGGAGTAACTCAACCATATTTACCCTCGAGATGCGTCGAGTTCCATCTTTTATATTCAAACCAAGTCTCCAACCTTCTTGATTGCTCAACCATGTGCACGGCTCGCCGAGCCATGACAGAACTTGGTCGACATATATAAGCCTTGGGCTCGAACTGAGCTCCTATAATTTGTTATTTAGCTCGCCGAGTAGCTCGGCAAGCTAGTTGAGCTCAAAACTCCTATCATGGCACATTTTCACACTTATCCTTGAAATCTCTGAATTTTCAAACATTATTACCAGGTTCCATATTTTACAATGATCATTTATGACATTGTTTGCAGTGTGTACAACACTTGCACCTTACCAAATCACTTTATGTTCACTCAAAAATCAGCTAAGTACTCATATCTCTCTTCCTTTCTTAGGGTTTCATACTTCACATGATATTTTTCTTCTGTCACACTGTATTTTAGAATTTATACATTATTTATTTACAAAAATTATATTTAATTCAAATTAAATTAAATCACACATGTGTCGGACATAGTGTCATTGATGTTAAGTTACATTGATGGAAAAGGATCTCTAGGTTGCATAGGAGTCAGCATGAGGTGTTAATCATCAAGAAACATGAAGTTTGATTGGTAGTGCCCTATTTTGGTGTCATGAAGTGTTTCATTGGTGAAGTAACATTGTCTGGGAGTGAGTGTATGTTCTTGATGCATGGTTCAAGCAAGTAAGGTGTTATGTATGAGGTCCAAGGTGGTCAAAGGTTGTTATGGTGTATAACATGTTCATAGAGATGTCTCAAAGGTATATGTGTGTCCACAAGGTGATATCAAGGTAATTTCCAGTATGACATGGGATGAAGTAAGCCTAATTAGGCCTAGTCCTAGACCTAGTGCAAACATGGCATGCGATATGAAACAAAGTAGGCCAAGGAAAGTCATTGTAAGCATGTGAGGAGTATTGTGACATTGTAAAGCATGTGTGGAAGGTGTAAAAAATCATGGTTCAAGTGCATTATGCATGATCAAGGTCCTTTTAAGCAAGACATAGAAGACAAGGAAATAATGCATGGGAAAAATAGGTAGCATGGTATGTTTTAGAAGTAAGAAATCATGAATGAACATTGAAAATCATGGAGGAGTTCATTCCAGAGGTGTGTACAAATTTTGAGGTTAGGAATATAAAATAAATGCATGAATACTTGTTTTAGGCTCTACCGAGCTCTCAAAACACCATTTTCCATCTTGATGGTCAGCTTTGAATGCTCATCCACACATGTAAACTCTACATGGGGACTTGAGTCATTTATAAATGTTGATGCATGGAGTTAAGATTATTTTGTAATTGGAATGAGGTAAAACAATTCCCTATCATTTATGAGTGATTGTTAAGAAGCTAAGTGCATTTAAACCCTTGTAAAACCATGGTATTGTAGCGATGGACAAAATATGAAGGGTTTGGCCATGCAATGAATTGAGAAGGTTAGTATGAAGATTCAGGAATGTAGAGAATTCATCAAATCTTATTTTGGTGGTGGTGGCATGCTCTAGGTATGATGATAAGCTACATAAAAACCTCTCTTTTTGTGAAGATTTACATGTACAAGTTGTAGACACAAAATTACGCACTTGGGTACATTTCTAGGTCCTAAATATATACTAGCATTCATATGGTTCATAAACACCAACGCCCAAGCAGGGCAGGAGTGCCCAAGTGCCGCAATCCCCTCTAGTATTTGTTGACCATTTTCCACCTTACTCACTTATTTTGGGTATATTTTATCTGTTGGGAAGCTTTTTCACTTATGGTTCAACCTTCCAGTTGTCAATTATGAAATTCAAACAAGGGAATCATATAAATACATAATTATGTGTTCAAAATGAGGGACCAAGATCAAAGCATATACTATCATCACCTAATATTGCATCCAAAGGAACCTAAATCACTTCAAGACATCCATCTAGCATCCATTCAAGGGACAAGGGACTGCATTTTCTACATACCCAACATAAGTAAGGGGAAGTTTTTTTATTCCATTCTACACATCTATCTACATTGCTACATCTAGCTAGTAGCTCACTAATCAAGTGCACGCTTGCACAAGGGCATCCTAGGGCACGATTCTTTCACACACTCACAAGAACTACATGGAGTCTAAGATGTAGTGCAATGCTTGGTTGTAAGCTCACTATGTCGGGTCACCACTCAGGGTCAGTCTGAATCCCCATATTGCATCTTTCTTTTTTGGATTTAATGTTGTTTTGAGGGTTTTACATGTGGATATTTGTCTTGCAAGGTTACATGTACCTCGGTCAATAAAAGTGTGACATACAGGTGATCAACAGAGACTATTTGTGACACTTGTGCAACACAACAAAGATCAAGTTTTGACTATTTTCACAGTCACAGGCACCCAATAGAGGTCTATCAGTGCCCAGTTGCACCTCTACCCAGCTATGGGTGCCCATGTCTAGACTATTTTGTGACCTACAAAATTTATGTCAGACACCTAAAATATACTTAGACATAGATCACTTCTTGCATCCAATCCAGTTCAATTAACGACAGTCTGTATCAGTCCCCATAGATTGAGTGCACTTTCAGTTAAGCCCATTTACAACTCTCTCTCTCGGTCACTTAGGGTCTTCCCATATTTCATTCGCTTATTTGGCTAATATGCTCAAATCTATATTAGCTTAACATTCCTCCTTTTGATCATACACGACCTCTATAATTAGGGTCTCTAGACAAAAATTCTATTAGCTTGTGTAGGGCTATCAATTTGGCAAACTCGACGTTATCCAAACCCCTCCCAACTCTCAAAGATTCTCTAATCACTTGCTAATAAAAGTTTAACTAGCCTAAACCAAGCTTAACTAAGCCTAAATCATGTTTATCCTAATCTAATCTAAAAGTGATTTTTGATGTGCTTTAGTCCCACATGCACCCAAATTCCAAATTCTCCCAAGTGGAAAAACTATAAATACAAGGGTCAGCCTATCCATTTCAAACGTACAACTTCACTCAGCAATGTCCTCTCTCAAGCCTTAGAAAGGAATTAAGAGCATCATTTGATGAATTAGCCAATCCATAATAACATTTGGATCTTGGGCCATACAACCATTGTTGAACAAAGTAGTCTTAGTCATCCGATGCACCCATAATCTAAGTTTTGAGTAATCAGCACAACATAGAGAACCATTGGCCATTTAAGCTCATTTAGATGAGCGCTCATTCACCCTGAAAGCTTGAGTATATCAAACATCACATTTGATTGCTAAGTTGATCTTTCTAGGTTCACTTTCTTAATTAAGCTTATCATAGAGTAGAGAGTAGTATACATGCTAGTTTTTTATGTTTTTGTCAAATCCTCTAGTAAACATGATGCATGTCTAGGATTTCTCTTGTTTATCTAACAATCAATACATCAGTGCATGGATGAGTTATCAAAGATTTGAGGTTCTTTAGCACTCATTATATAGCTTTTGTAACTTTCATGGATTGCAGTAACAACTTTAGACCTCTCTCCCTAATTGTTTATGCTTGTCTGCTTTCTTTGAAGTGATGTAATCTTACGTCACTTCAAAGAGGTGAAAAGTTTAGACACCTAAAATGATGCTTACTCTTAGCAACATTTCATCTAATTTCCAATCAATAATGACTCTTCATTAATTAGGCACACACTTTCCATATGTCTTCACTCCACATTATCGAATGCCCATTTACGAATACTCTTCTCGGTTCATATTCTTCCTATATTCATCTGAATTTGGCTACTAATATCGTCTCTTATTTTAGCTAAACATTCCTCAATTACAACCATTCAAAACCTCCCTAGTTCTCTCTAGACCACTTCTATTGGCTTCATAGGCTATCTATCGGTCAATAATTGATTATCCAGACCCCTCCCAATTCTCAATGAGTCTCTAATCACTTCCATCAAGTTTAACTAGCCTAATCCTAGATTAACTTAGCCTACAAGCAGGTACGTTTATCCTTATCTAATCTAAAATCGAGCTTTCAATCCCACATGCACCCAAATTCCAAATTCTCAGGGCATTTTAGAAAACTATAAATACAAGCTCCTAAGCCATTTCCATTCCAAACTCGGTCAACTTTATAATTTCAAGACTTTGCAAAGTTATGGAAACCTTTTTCTAAGAGCAACTTTAAGCTACTAGATCATTTGCATTCTTGAAGCCATACGCTAACAAGTCATGATCTCCTCTAACCTTGCATATGCATACATCCATTCTCCTTATTTCCTTTAGTTGAGAATATCCACGCTTCTTGTCCATGTAGCCATTACTTGAGATCTCATTCACCTACATTTGGGAGTAAACAATACATTTAATTTGATTGGTTAAATCTAACTAGCTTTCACTTTCATTAAGCTTTCATGGAGTATTCACTGTAGATTTATCCATCGTTAGTTTTTGAGGTTTGTGCTCAAACTTGTAATGCTTTCATGTTAATTTCTCTTGTACTTAGCTCTAATATCTATGGTCCATAGTATGAGTTAGGAAACTAGTAATTGAGGTTCTTTAGCCTCATTTCCATAAACTTTTGCAACTTTCCATTGGTCATACAGTTTGTAGGATTTATCTTGAGTATTTACAACATCTATTCACCTCCTATTCAATATTTTTCCTAGTTCAAGACACTTCCAGATCAGGCGTAAATCAACTAAGTCATTCTTTCTATACCTCTTGCTTAGGGTTTCATATTATCACTTATTTCTTAAATCATATTATACTTAGAAATTGTATATCATAGTTTACATCAGTTAGTTTGCAATAGGGTTTAATAAAAAAATTTAAAAAATCATTTGGTGAACCCATCGTTTAAAACCAACCTATCTTCTAGGATTATATTATCTTACCATGGCTTAAATTATCCACCCTTTTTTGATCAAGACATGTGTGATCTCAATGATCATATTATTAACATCCACAAGATCTATATATTATTTTATTCATTTTCTCATGAGGAGGCCACCAATCTAGTTGAGATTAACCCTCCCACCTCTAATACTTCTTCTATTCCTATAACAACACAACCTCCTTCTTCTACCCTTTTACCTACTTCTATTGTTCTCGTCTCTGTTCCTACTCCTACTAACCATTTCACTCCACCTCTTATTTATCACACTTGGAAATTCAATTATTTTTGGCACACAAGACCTAGCTTCTCTCTGTCAAGACTTACAGGTTCAAATCCATCATTACAACAAGACTACTTCACGCTCCTCTCTATCTCTTGAACTCCTTACTTTTGCATACTCCTTTTACACATGTTATTTTTCTTATCCACTTCTTCTCAAAATTTTCACCCCTAAGCTACCCATTTTCAATGGCCACAGTGACCCTCAAGATAATATTCCTGAGATTTTCATGTGGCATATCTAGATTATGTGGATGATCATATATTGTTTGCTAAGTTATTTCCTCACATTCTTCAAGATTATGCCATGCATTGGTTTTATGATCTACCAGTTCATTTGATAAATTCATTCATGCATCTAGCCGATGTTTTTCTTTCTCATTTTTCAAAAAATATCGGTACTAATATCTTATGCATAACTCTCAAATTAAACAAAGATCTAATGAACATCTAGTTGACTATGTATTACGTTATAAGAAAAAACTAGCTAAGATAACAAATATCCTTGTTGATTCAAAATCTAAGATCTTTTTGTTCAAATACTTTTACCACCACCTCAAGAGAGTGTTATATTTGAAACCTCTCCTTCATTTGATCAATTATGTCACATCTCAAAATGTGTGAAGTCAAATTAATCTCTATGGGAAAACTCAAATATCAAGATACTTCTTCATAGTCTTCTAATAGGTTTCAATATAAATCAACATTCAAGCCATCTCCTAAGCCTATTGAAAGAAAAGGAAACAATCAATTTCGTCTCTCCTCTAGAAAAGATTCAATGGAAACCTCCAAAGCGTAATTTCACTAAATTCCCATATACAACTCAATTTATACTTCCTCAAATCCTTGAAAGTAATCTAATTACTCTTCCACCACCTCTCAATCTTGATCCATCTCATCCTCATGGCCACAATTATGAAGAAAATGGTAAATATGACTATCATCAATGGATTGGATATCATATCAATTGCTTGGGTTTAAACTTAGGCATCTCATACAGGATCTTATTGACAATAATTCATTGGAGATATCCCTCTTACTCCATCTGCTTTTACACCAGTCAATGATAACAAAAATCTCAAAATATTCAATAAACCCTTTTCCTAAGCACGATACACAAGCTTCTAACTCTTTTGCTAATCATACATATCATGCAAGCCATCTCCTCCATCACTTAATCCATTTGATTTCATTTCACTTCTGACAATGCATCACCACCAGTTATTTCATTTTAAAATCATGACTATCATGCAAAATTTTCTTCTAATTCATTACACATCAATGCTTCCATTGGCTCACACACTGTCAATAATACCATGATATATCCAGAGAATCATATCAATGTATGCTCTATTACACTTTATTATGGCTATCAAATTTCCAATATATGATATTTCATATATCCACTTCCTAATTCTTTTGGCTACATTAGGCTGCCCATTACAGTTGGGCCTCTTCACCATATTTGAACCATCTCATTTGGTATCTTAAATTCAAAGGTTGTGACATGTTCTTAGGTATTCCTTTGGCCTCGTCACTCAAGCTATTCCCTCCATGAATCACTTGTGTCTCAAGTTCATTTACAATAAACAAGTTATCACTATTAAAGGTTTTCCACCATGCAAACCATTACCTCTACCTCCTCTTGACATTTTCCACCAACTTCAGCTTCTATATGTCTCCTAGACCTCTCAAATCTAAGGCACATTCAACACCTAGTTCTCCTATTCACACACATCCTAATTCATGACACTTTTCATCCTCATAGGTCCACTAGTCCATCTCGTTAGGTGTCATAATTCCCCTATTTGGGATAGCTCCTTCACATAGGTGTCACAACTTCCTTCACCTCATAGGTATTCTTCACATAGGTGCTCATCACCTCCTTTACCTCATAGGTCTACTTAACATAGGTGTTTACCACCTCTTTCACCATATAGGATTCCTTTGCATGTACATCGTCCTTCTCATACACCACCAATCTTAGAGCATTGTCACATGCCTTTATCTCCTCAGACATCAGGTGGAGGGCCCTTTCCCTTCACTATTATTGGATAGCCTTCTATCCTCCTCACACTTGGGGGCATGTACATGTTTTACTTCCCCCCTTCAATCATTATCAATTTTTCTAATCTCTATGTATCCACACTTTACACTTCATGTTTTACATCTTAGTCATTCTTACACACCTTCATACACAAATTATCATCACTCCCCTATGAAGAACTCTAGTTCCATTGTTCATACATCAACTTTTGAGGGTCTAAATATGAAATGAACCTCACCACATTCACATTTCTATGCTCTATTCTTCATGATCTATCTTTTTGGCACACATTTTCAAACCATTTCTCGATGATACACTCTTGTTCTATGGTTCATTCTTGATTGTTGAGGGGTATTTTATAAATGAACCTCATCTCAGTCACACATCCACTTGGGGGCATGTTGCTCCTATCATATTCACATTACATACCATTCCATCACACTCATACACTGCATATTGCATATCTTATTCACACTTACTCTTGCTATTGCTTATACTTACATGTTGCACTTTGCTTACTATGTTAGCTGGATACTAGTATGCCATTATCTTTTATATACACATGTGTGTTCATTTTTTTTTTCTAGTTGTGAATGTAGATTTCTTACAGATCCTTACATGCTGTAATGATGTTTGGAACTATACTTCTTACCAGTCCCACCGAGGCTCCTAGGGGGCATCTACTTTCTCACACATTACATGTGTTCTATTTCATTATATACTACTTCCTATTATTATTATCACTACTTTCCATTGATACACACATGCCTTGACATACTTTTTTATCTTTCTAACATGACTAATGGGTGCTTCGTGTGCAAAATTTTATTTGCATGACTATATGCCACCATGGTTATCTGATACACCTTGTTTGTCATTATTTCTACTTGTATGTTATTGTTTGTGGGCTATGCCCTATGTCTTGTTTGATAACTGTTTATATGCTTTTGGGGTGCTTTGGCCCTAATTGTCTTGTGACATTATGAGTGATCTCACATGTTTGAAACCCACTTTTCATGGTATATCTTTATTTTACACACTTGCTTATTACATTATTCTTCTATTACATTCTTACTAGGTTTTACTACTAACACATGTTTCTAGCCACTTTGTTTATATGTGCCTTGGTTTCTACCATGCACATCCCTCCCCCTATGTAGGGTATAGTTTTATATCAGCATCAAAGTCCTCTTTTGGTGCACAAACTCCTACCAACAGCATGCACCCCAAATGAGGGGGGCATACATTGGGTGAAAAAATCACCCCATATAACATCTCAAAGCTATAACACAGTACAATACAAAACAAAATCAACAAAGAGTACACAATTAGAACAACCCAAAATTTGACTTGGGTCAGAATTACACAAACACCAGTACCCTAGAGACATATACTAGCACTAGGTGCCTATGACCTCCCTTAGGTGCTAATGTCTATGGGGGAAGACACAATCAATTTCTCATATCAACATAGTTCACATAATCCTTCAGAAAATTTTCACAGTTACAGGTACCAGGGTCCTCAACAAATTTAGTAATACATTCTATCTCCATTTCATTCAGTTCAAATCAGTACAAATTAGAACAAACCAGGGACAACATGAACAAAACAGGGATGCACCATTTGTAGTGGTATTTATCAAGTAGAGTCATGGAAGGAGAGTAACACTAGACCTCTCTCCCCAACACTTTCTCTTTGGCATGAGATCACCCAAAAAATTCACACTTGGCATGAGATTTGCCAAAAAACTCACATTTGACGTTAGATTTCCAAAAAAACTTGCACTTGGCATGAGATCACCCAAAAAACTCACATTTGGCATGAGATTGACCAATAAACTCGGTCTTTGTGTGAGTTTTCCCAAAAAACTCACTTTACACAACATTTTTAGGACATTTTTTCTATCCTTTTACAGTCTTCTACATCAGGTGCAACACTTTCCTTTTACAAAATTTTACATACTTTCACATACATTTTTACATAATTATACTAAATTTTTCATATACACGACTTTGACTAATCTCTTGCTCTTCTTTTTTGTAGGATCATCCTCACAAGAAGCCTACAAAAAATCACAAGCACAACAACATGTACAACACAGAACAATGCACATATGCTTTACCCCTAGGGTCACTTTACTTTCCTAGTTTCCATGCTTCATTTTTGCACTCATTCCACGCTTCACTTGTCCACTTGGCACACATTTCGCACACACATGCTTTACATGATCATAAGGTATACATCTATTATCTACTTTATGTTATCTATTATTCACTCAAAAACATAAAGTGGGGGAAAATGTAGACACAAAATCACACACTTGGGTACATTTTTAGGTCCTAAATACATACTAGCATTCATATGATTATTAAGCAAGAAAACTAGTAATTGATGATTATATTTGGCCTTTTTTCTTTGTTTCTTGTTTTCATATTTGGTCTTACATACCTTACAAGCCATTTATTATTTTAATTATTTATTTTATGTCCTCTAGACACCAGTTTCCAACCAAGGACAGGAGTGCCCAGGCTCCCCTTTAGGTGCCCTTTTTAAAATTATTCACTCCTTTTGGGTTTCTTTTATATTTTGGGCATATTTTTAACTTATGGTTGACCTTCTAGTTGTCAATTACAAAGTTCAAACAAGGGAATCATATAAATACATAGTTATGTGACCAAAATCAAGGACCAAACACTAAGCATATACTATCATCACCTAAGATTTCATCTAAAGGAACCTAAAGCACTTAAAGAAATCCATCTAGCATCCATTCAAGGGACAAGGGACTAAATTTTCTGCATACACATCATAGGAAGGGGAAGTTTTGTCTATTCCACCCACACATGTCTACTACATTTGATAAATTTAGCTAAAACTTGCTATCAAGTGCAACTTGCACTAAGGACATCCTAGGGTATTATTCTTACACACACACACCAGCATAACTACATAGATTCTGATATATAGTGTAGCACTCGGTTGATAAGTTCACTCTTCAGGGTGACCGTCGGGGTCATTTCGACACTCCCCATATTACATCTTTCTTTTTTGGATTTGATGTGGTTTGTGGATTTTTACAGGTGATATTCTGTTTTACATGTTACATGTGTCATCGATGATCTATCTGTGAATAAAATATGATCAAAAGGAAGTAATTACAAAAACCTTATGACACATCAGAAATCAGATCCTGAGCTCCTACATAGTCACCGATTCCCAAAAGAGGTCTCCAATGCCTAGGCACCCTTACCCTATCCTAGGCACCTGTGTCTAGCTTCATCTTTAAAAGTTATAATTTGTTGTGTGCAATAACAACAATCTTCCCAATATGTGCATCAATTTTTTATAAGTTCATATTAGTCCCAGGCTAAGCGTGAATCAACTAGGTGTTCTTCCTCCATCTCTTACTTATTTTTTAATATTTTGAATCATAGTTTCTTCTATCTTTTCTATACTTTATCATTTATAATTAGTTACTCTATAATTAGGGTTTTACGAAATCTTATTTTTATTAAATCACAGGTATGTGTTGTAGGGTTCATGAAGTTTGGAACCAAAAGGGTAAGTTTCATTGTTTTGAAATTCTTCATGAAACCTTCAAGCCTTAGATAAAAATGGATGTCTCTAATATGTAGAGGATTCACATAAATTTCCAATTCCTATTTTTCCCTCCTAAATCCTTATAGATCTCCTAGAATCTTCAAGAGAAGTCAGGTTTCACCATTAGAGTGTTTATTCACTACACCTAGAAAACCTGTTGTTTAGCAGATAGTCCTTGAATAATCAAACCTTTCCTAAATCTTCCTAAATTACCTTCGAAACTTCCAAGATTCCCCAACATCACCTTTGGATGCCTAAGATATTTCCTAAAATCTCCTGAAGGGTGTTTGATTAGCTCCAGAATGGCCAAAATAACTAGCATGAAAATTGAAATTTTTGAGGCATGACAACTAAGCCCTTAATTAAAAATAAAGCTTTTCAATCATTGTGCATCCTTCCTCTGGTGATGTAGGAACATCTTGTTAATAAATCACTTTGGATTTCTTATGTAACTAGGGGTGTTTTGGGTTCGCTTGAGATGGTCATAGCTTATACTAGTCCATTAAGACTCCATATGCAAGAATAAGGAGTTTCCCCTCTAAATGTATAATTTGAATATTTGAACTAGTAGGTATGTTAAAGGATTATGTGTTAAGTGAAGGTTCAATGAATGAAATAATGGGGGTCTTCATACATGTTCTCCACTGATGCAGCCTAGAATTCAGCAATACAAGCCCAGGCGCGCTGGCACATCACTTAGCCTAGACTGAGCATTCCACCTGAAGCATGCAAAAAGGTACCAAGTCCCCTATTTAGGGTTGTCTATTGCATAGGAGGTTAGCATGATGAAGACTTTAATCATTCAGATTCTATGCCTAATATATCTTTCTACAGTACATATTCAGATCTAGATCAAGTCGAACATAATAGACTTAAAAGATAACCATAATGGAATCAAGCATGCAATACTGAGTTATAAACCATGATAACACCTTGTTTCAGTCCACAATATCCATTATATTAATTGTAGTAAATACACAGAAGCTTTATTCCAATAACAGTAGTATACGCTCATGCATGCATAACAAATCTAGTCATCATAATCTCACTATACCCTAGTTCTCAACACATATATTTATGCTCTCTCTCTCTCTATCTACTACACAGTTTAATACATATTTTTAAGGGTGGGGAATTTCCCTTCACCGCTTATCTAATCCCAAAATATGTCACATGTTATTATTAGCCACATGCTCTGTTTACAAAAATAGGCTTACATGTAAGAGTGTTAAACAATAGATCTCCCCTAGTCAACTATCAGTTCACCATTCTATCTTTAGCCTACACCCATGCAAAGAGATTCGTAGTTGATCATCCAAAAATATCCAATGTGTTTCATGCAAGTCTCCAATCAGTTTAAGTGCTCTGCACTGCACTATTTCCAAAAATAGATCCTCAATCATGAAAAATGGCTAAGTGTCTAAATCTATTTCTATTCTGTACGGGAGATCCTCTCTGATGCTTCCGCTCCTTTTAATGCACTCTGCTCTCCCACATGAACCTTCTGCATTACCTTCACTAGGTGCCAGATTCTAACTAATCAACATTACCCCACACTAGTTGCATTATCTGTCCCAACAATGGTTGTCTCCAAAAATGAATCAAAGAATATGAATAAAATAATAGAAATAATTTTGATGAATGAAAGAATGTCTTCAACCCGTATGTATCTTCTTCTGTAATCTAAATACTCAATTCTAGATATTCCTCTTTTATCTTTGCCTATAAGGTCTACCAGTCATTGAGCATGGCCTCTACTTTCTCTAGAATATCCAATGCAATTGACTCTAATTCATCCTTTGTAATCTTCTCCTTTTTCATTCTGTAAAACCAATAAAATGATTGGACATTGCCAGTCATTATCCCTTTTATATCAATTCCTATATTTTGAGTGATGAGTTTCCCAAGACTCATCCAACCTTTCTATGTGAGGTTCCTGAGTGGCTATAAGTGCCTCGCGCTTCTGATTAACAAGTTCTAACCATGTTATGCATGTGTCCCATTGTCTCATCCTTCATGGCCTTTAGGACCTCATTTTCTTCCAAAATAGTCCTGAGTCCTTATAACTGGCCTCTAGCATTGTGCAAAAATATTCAGTGCTTGATCCACCTTCTTGAGTTCCTCCTATAAGATTTGAAGTAATCCTTCATATGATGCTGTCTTCCACATCACTAAAGACTTTTCACGCTCTACTTCATGTGCTAGATCCTTTGGCTTAGGCATGTGTAGAGGTTCATCTTCAAGCACTAAGTCCACCAATGTACTGACATAAATGTATCGGTGAAGGAAACGTGTTGGGTACCGTTGGCTCTAAGTGTGACCTAGCCTTCATGGACATTGTCACCAATCTCCTTTGCCATGCTGATAAGCACAATGTTCTTCTTTTGTGCCATAGGTCTTTTTCCTATTTTAGGCATGCACTATCTCTTCATCCATAGTCTTGATCTCCTCCCTCAGCGCCCTAATTATCATAGTTTTATCCATATTCCATCGTGTGAGATCTTGTCAAGACCTTCACCAAATCATTTCTCACCTGTTCATTCAGACATAACAGTAGGATTTACTGTTATATGTCTGGCCTGAGGTGTCTTTTTCAACCTCCTTGACATGTATGAATCCTCACATACATCAAATTCTGGTTCATCCATGTGCATGTGCATCGACCATGAAAATTGCTTCCTTGTGCACACTGTTAACATATCTTCATTCATTAACTCCCAACCGTATAACTCCTTTTGTGCCATTGTGCTCTGGAAATGGGTGTGCAGAGAACTTTTACCTGTGTCCTTGGTGTAGCCCATGGCTAGTGGAATATAATCCCTCACTTGTTCTTCTTGATCTAGGCTGCTTAGGAGCTTGAGCTTTCAGATTGGGAACTTATGTTGTTATGTCTTGAGAAGTCTATGTTGTTGTCACTTCTGCCCCTTTTTCTTCCTCTTCTCCATCCTTCATTTCTTCATCGTTTTGTTCCTATATGTTCTCTAGAGGTGTATGAGAATTTGGTTCGCTTTCCTCTGAATCTTCCACTTCCTCATTTAACTTTAATTTCCTTCTCCTTTTCTCAGTTGTCTCCTTCTGTGGAGAGAGTCGAGGTGATCTGCGCACTATATTTGCAGAGTAGCACCTTGGGTCCTTATTCTCCTGGAATACCCATCTTGAATCAGCACTCTCCTTGGACTACATCCAAGTCCTCATCATCTCCCTCTTGTGGATGAGGTGGGGTAGTTGCACGCTCATACTTCATCCTTATTTGGAGGATGTTATTCTACCTCTGTGTTCCAAACCACCACTATCATCATGCTCTTCTTCTTCATTCATCAACTTGAATTGTTTCTGTGGGCTTATGTGTTGGAACATTTTCCATTGTATGCTTACCCTTTGGTGGCTCTAGGAGTAGCGCAAACTCATTCTCCATGTACTTAGTGTTCTCCAGCTTGGGTTTGAGTTACATGTACACAAGCATTGCTACTTTGGTGTTCCCAACTTCTAAGCTCACAAGGTTTTATGCTTATAATATCTGAAATAAGTATTTTAATGGTGTGCATTGCGCCCTCGATATACATACTTTTTCCTTAGAGTGTGGTAGTTGCAATCTACCTTATCTACATTGAAGGTTAAGTGGCATGCACATCTGAGAACCGATGGACAGATTCTTAGAAATACCTTGCTATGTAGGCATACGAAAATTTGCACCATGGGCTCTAAGCCTTGTCCTTCATTGTAAATCACACGATGGAAAAAATGTTGGTATACGGAAAATTAAACTGCCTTACCCACCACCGAAGGAAAATCCTTGGGTATGTGCCACTCTTCCTTGAACTCCATGTGGAGTCTATTATACCACGTCTTTTCCCTCTACTTGAATGGTCCACTCATTGATCCATCGTACATGTACTTGCCAAACCTTTCCACATGTTACTTGTGTTTTTATGGAGTACTCCCAAATCTTCTCCTTTGGCCCATCAGGCACCCCCAATCTCCATAAATACTAAGGTCAATAACACAGTGCCAAAACTTATTCTATCACTTGTCCCATGCCTTCTTTAGTGATTGTCTTTGCTATGTGATCTATAATTTTGTAGACCCACTCCTTGAGACATCTTCTTGGTAACATGTAACCACATTGTGTTTACCCTGCGACCACCTTCCTTGGTCATGCAACTATTGTCACAAGATGTGCAACTACCTACACTTACTGGGAACTTATTCAAATTTTCAATGTCCATCGCCACACAAACCCTTGGTATAAATCCTAGCTCCTTCCTCATCTCCAGGATTGCATATTTATCAGTTAAATCATTATCTAGATCCAACCCTGAGGCCCTTAGTCCATGTCACCGTTGAAATAAAAGCAACTGTGATTCTTACCCTCCCGTTCCGTGAAGTAGATTAGAAGTCTTCATGGACTCTTCTCATCAACCATTTATATAATGGTTCATACTATCCAAAATATGATAGCTCATACAATTGGTAGACTCCATTCTACGGTCACCGAACTTCCTCACCAACATCATCGTATACTTGCATATCCTCGGTCGTGCGCTTGTTCATTTTCGTGCTCTGCAACGCATCGAGATCCTGCTTATTATCTGATGTTCGATGGTTGTATTCCTTGATTTTACATTGGTGGATATGGGAATCCCATTCTTTTCCCATAATCACGGCCTCTGGATACTGCATTCCTAAAAAATTGACTCTCAAGAGCAATCTCTTCTTCCACTTCAACCTTCTTCTTCCCTTTATCTCCTGCGGCGGGTCCTTTCATTGGTGTCATTTGAAAAATATCTCTTTTCTTTCATATGTAGTCAAGAAATTCAAAACCATAGCTTAAATCTATATGTGCCCTAGTGGAAATCACATGTGCCCTAGCTTATTTATAATGCATGTCTACTTTGCTCAAAACCCTTCTCCTATGGGAAAACAAGCTTCTCCAGTACACAACCCTTCTCTCCACATCCGGTTTCACACTCTAAGCACCTGCAACACAATTGTCTTCATCTCATTTGTCACTTAACCCTTTTCAAATTCTCTCGAATGAAATGGTAAAAATGAACTCGAATCCCATCCTTTTATAGAATTTCAAAAAGTTAGTGCACTTATTATTGCTCCACCTACCAAGAATCCTCTCATTAAGTGACCCTTTTCATTATTTCCATGACATGGTACATCTTCATGCGCCCAAGCTATAACCTTCTAGCATGCCCTCCTACCTTTTGGTTGTGGACTTCTCTTCAACAGTGATTTCATGCGCCTGAGTACCTCATCACTACACCTTCCACTGGTAGTCTTCACAGCCCCCTGACTTACCTTGACGTTATACTTGTTTCTTCACTCTTTTCTATCTATGGTCCTTGTGTCTAAGAAGAAATCTCTTCTTTTTTCCAATTTTCCAAACTTGAATAGCACCCGTAGATAGTTCCTTTAATGTGGAATTATTTCCATCAGTCTTGTACCTAGATATCAACAACCTACCCCAAACTAAGGGTATGTGCAGTCCTCTATGCATAAAAATTCTTCAATTAGTAATTAGCTTCTGGCATGGAAACGTACTTATTACACAAGCATACCAACTAAATTGACAAAGCATAGAAACAAAGAAGTAAACACATTAAGGGAATGACAGAATCAAAAACCTAATCTACATGTCAATATTTCCTTATTACAAACACCAAGAAGACTTATTTATAGTAGGGATTCAGCCTACTCCCATTGAAGTAACCGGGTAATTGTACTCCATCAAGGGCCTCTAAATGACAAGCACTTGATTCGAGTATGTGAATGATAACATAAGGCCCCAACCCAATGTACTTTGATTTTTTTTGGATGTCGCAAAAGCTTAAAATCATAAAGGAGCACCATTTATCCTATCTCAAGTGTTTTACCTCAGATGTGCCTGTCATGCCATACTTTCTACCTAGCCTTTTGTTGTTTTTGAACTCCAACATGCTATGGCTCATCATTCTTCCAATTTGATTAATTTTTCAATGCATTCCTTCTAATGTTTTCTCATCAGTAAGACCTTCAGTGCACAGTAATACGCAAAGAAGGTAACATCAATTCCATCATAAGAACTGCTAGCTGTGACCAAACACTAACTAAAATGGTGTGGATTTGTTCAACCTTTTATATGTTGCCTGATATGCCCAAAGTACTACAGATACTTTATCATCTCAATCTTTTCTTCCAACATCACAAATTTTTATGTCAATGTATGGCTCAAAATTTTTGTTGAAAGCCTCAGTAGTCCCATTTACCTGAGGATGAAAGGGTGTAGTCTTATGGTGTGCAATCAATGAATTCATCCAATAGAAGTTCTGATTATCTCATTAAGAAATTGTGTGCCCCTATCACTAGTCAAACTTAAAGGACATCCATACCGTTGTAATAATATTTTCCCAAAGAAACCTGGCTGTTGTGGACATTGTATAATCCTTTATAGGTGCTGCTTCTTCCCACCTTGTCAGATAATCCGTTGTAAGTAATGATGTAACACGATCCATTTCTGTGCACAGCCGGTCAAATAGGACCCACAAAATCTATAGCCCATTTCTCAAACGGTTATGCACTAGTAATGGGTCTTAGAGGCATTTCATCTCATTGATCAAGTTTCCCAAGGCATTGAAAATGATAAAAAATCCTTACAAAATTCCTTACAATCTTTGTACAGTGTCTCCCACCATAATCCAATGAGTAGAATCTTACGCATGCAGTGGCATCACTGACATAGTGGCCACCTGCAATACCACCATGAGCTTCTTCTATAAGACCCATATGCTCATGTTCCAATACACAACGACGCAATACTTCATCTCAGCCTAATTTTTATAGGTCACCACTGATTTACATATAGGGGGCTACGCGTATAGGAAGCTATTTCTTCTTCAACGATTTCATTTCTTCTAGTGTCATCCTTGTTCATAGAAAGACAACAATGTCTTCTAGTTCTAATGGTGCTGCGTTGTAACCTATATAACTATGCATCTAGCATGGTATCTTCAATTTCCTGTGCTTCTTCTTCTTATCTGTATTCTTGAGAGATGGTTTGGTCCAGAATTAATTTTCCCTGGTTTTACCACAACTATGAAATCAGATTCTTGAGATAAGAGCACCCATCGACATATGTGCCCTTATAAAACATGCTTTGTTTACCAAATACTTCAATGCCATAGTGATCTGTATTAAAAGAAAAATGGTGTAGCTAGTAGTTACTGTCAGTATTTATGTAGCACATAGATCATTGACAAAGCTTCACACTCTGTAGTTGTGTAATTTTTTTCTGCATGAGTCAACTTTCTACTAGCAAAACAGATAGGATGATCTACAATCCCTTCTCCAGGTTGAGCCAACACTACGTGCCAATGGTTGTGCCAGAGGCGTCAACATGTACATGAAATGGTTACTCCCACAAATGAAAAATACAGAATAGGCATGCAGTAGTAAGTTTTTCCTTTAACATCTCGAATGCGCATTGTTGTGTATTCTCCCCAGTAGAATGTACCTTTCCCTTTCAGTAACTTTTCCAATGATGCAGAAACTTTTGGCATATCCTTTGATAAATTTTCTTATAATATCTCTATATGACCCAAAAATCCACGCACCTCACTTTGAATAAGTAGGGTCCCTTAGGCCTATAATGACTACAACCTTTGTTGGCTCAATCAACCAACCATCCTTACAGATTATGAGTCCTAACAGTATCCCAATACAACGTAGCAAAATATGCACTTCTTGATGTTCAAAGAGATACTCAACTATCTACATATTTCAAACATTAAGTGTAGATTTTCACAATGATCCTTAACTAATCCACACACCATCCAATCATGTAAATAGACATGTAAGAAGTTGTGAATAAATTCCTTGAATACTTAAACAACTATGCGCGAAAATACAAACAGGCACATTTTTTAGACCAAAAGGTGTTACAGTATAGGCAAAACTACCCCATTCAGTAGTAAACATAGTCTTTTCCTGATCCTCGAGGGCAATCTGAACTTGATGATACCCAGAGGACCCATCCATAAACGAATAGATTTCACACCCTGTAACACCTTCTAGTATTTCCTTGGTGAATGGAGTAGAAAAGGGATTAGTCACACATGCAACATTCAGCTCTATGTAGTCCATGCAAATCCTAATCCATCCATCCTTTTTGATATTGATCACCATTGGACTAACCCATTCTGATTCATCAAGGAGCTTGATAATTCCATACTCAACATTTTATCAATCTCTTCTTTGACATTTTCATGCAAGTTGGGGTTCATCCTATAGAGTCTCTTTCTAACTAGCACACACCCTCTTTAAACTTTATCTTCATCTCCCTTAACGATTCATGCACGCCTTTAAGTTCATGGTACCCCCAAGGGAATAAGTCCTATAATCCCTTAGTAACTCTATGATTTTTCCCACTTTTAAGTCTAACCAATAGCCCCCAATTACGGCTTCCTTAGGCTTAGCCTCTGATCCAATATTCACCTTCCTTATCTTCATAGGTTCATGATAGGCATGGTGGTCATATCTCCACTATCTAATACCTCACATCTACCTATTGAATGATTTAAATCCAGATTTTCTACTTCTTCATCATCCATTAAGTAGACTAATTTTTCTTTTTCTTTCTCAAGGCAAGCACATTGTAGTAATGTTGTATCCACCTCTGTTTCTTCAACAAGATGTGCTCCTGAGTCTCCTTCATCCAATAAATCCTGAATGATTTCGTCAGCCTTGGCACTATCTCTTGTAGTTAAGTGCTTTATGAATTTTAATGCTTCTTCCACCAGAGGCTTTGTAGAGAAGAAGTCAAACATCTGGGCCATTCCTAAAATTAAATCATGCCAATTTCCAATCTCTCTATGGAGTTTTGCATATACATACCAAACACGAGCGCATCCTTGTAAAGTGGAGTAAACCTTGTGCACCCATAACAAAGGTGGTAAAGATTCATGTCCTTCTGTACAGAGTCTCTCACACTTATGAACGTGCTACTGAACAAGTTGATTACCGTAATAAGTACATATTTGAGTAGGTGTATTGCTCCTGAAGAACCTAGTAGCAAGAGCAATCCTAATTTTATTCCATCCTACAAGATTATCCTTGTGGGCCATCCACCAATGTGCTACTGTCCCACTTAGTGTATATGCTAGCATGTTTCTTCTTTCTAATGGGTCTACCCACTGTTCTTCCATGGCACATAGGAATACCATAGGATCTCCTTCTTCAGTGTAATAGGGTACCAAATTCTCATAACATAAAATTGTTTTCTACCTCTAGGAAATATGCTCTTTACTTCATGCTCTACCAACTCATAAGTGCTATGAGCCCAATTATCACAAGCAACACTTGTAGTATCACTAATGGACTATGCATCCTCCCACTAAATTATTCCTTTTTTAGTTGGCTCAAGCATCTCTAGGTCTCAAATGGTGCATACATAAATCCTATTCAAATCATCTTCATTTAATGGTTCAACATAGGGCACATATTTTACATTTGTTAAAGGGATAATAACTCTTTCCTCCTTGTTTTCAAAACTGATGTAACCCTTTTTGAACCGAAGATCAACATTATTTTCATAGCACCAAGGATGCCCTAATAGAGCTAGGAAGTTATCCAACTCTACCAGCGCTAAAACCTCAAAATCTCTAGTGAACTTGGCTCCTTGTATGGTAATGGATGCATCTTTCAAAACTCTAATGGGAGTGGCCTTAGTCCAATTAGCCATGAAAAAAACATTAGACGATGGCTGTAATGGAGGTCTCCCAATTTGTACCCATCCATCTAAGGTAAGAACATTGACTTTCATGCCTATATTAATCAATATATTAATCAATAGCCACCCATCTACAACAACATTTAGAGTTATTTCCTTGTCATAATCTAGGCTATGAGGGGGAAGATTTTCATATAGGATCTACCATCCTATCTCAGTACTTTGGCGTGAAGTGTTTCCTTTTAACCAAATCCCTAACAGTGGAATGATATTTTCCCGGTGCAACATTTTACTCACTTCCCTTAAGTCATCTATATCGATTTGGACCGTCTCTGATGCTTTCTTTTGCTCCATCTTCCGTGATTTATCTTTTAAGTAATATATCTCACCTTGAAGATTCCTAAGAACTTCCATGGTTTCCTGGTAGACCTCATTTTGATGGGCACAATCTGGGTATTGTGCATGTAGAACCTTCTCCTTAGTGATGGTAGGATTCTGTTACAAGCCTCTCTGGCGCTTGCCACCTCAACATGGGTCATGATCTTTCACATGTAGCTCCTCGGAATCTACATCCAACTTAGGCATCCACTGATTTTTAATAGTGTGATGTATCCTAACCATCCCTATGCCTTTGTTTTCTTGTTTATGCTACTTACTAAGATGCTCATATAAGTCTGGGCACTCCTCATAGCTATGGTTCTTTCCACAATAAGAACATGTAATATTCTAAGGACATTCACGCATGTAGTGGTCAGGATATTCGCATGTATAACATGTTCCACAAGGAAACTCACTTCTTCCACTGCCACAACCTCATCCTCCAAATCTACTATGATATCCTTGACATCTGTCACTACCCGCCTTCAAAACACCCTTCATTCTGATCATAGCATGCCTGATTGTGATCCCATTCCTGATGCTTGTTATTCCCCTTAGATTTATCTAAAACTCTTGTCGATCGTACACCAATACCTATAGCATCATGGATTTGACCAATCAGTTGGCACTCTTTCATGTCATGAGTCATAGACCTGCAGATTTTACAGTAGCTTGAAATGTTCTTCCTTATAACACGTTGTAATAATGGGTAGTGGGTAAAATCATGGCTAGAGAACTAATTCCTTAGCCCTTGGTCATATGGTATAGTCATATGAGGGGTTAAAGCTTGTGATTCCTACTAGTAGGTGCATAACTCTAGCCCCCTTTTATTTTATTGTGTGGTGAAGGCAAGAGTATTTTATTCTATTTTAGTGGAAACTAAAATAAATAGTAGAGCATAATATTGAAAAACTTTTTTCTTTTTATCGGTAACTCGGTTTTGAGTGTCATTTTTTGCAAAAGTGCATTGTTTTTTAGTGCTCTTTTCATTGCAAATATTTATTTTAAGAATCACACTATAATTATAAGGTGTCATATTGTAACACGCACTCATTATAAAGTGCCAAAAAATTTGGAGGGGGGAGCTCTTGTTGCATTGCTTGGGGGTCTTGTTACTATTGCTTTGTTCTTGCATTTCTTTTGGTAATTTTTTGAAGATGGCATCTTTATCTACTTCTGCATTAGATCATGTTGAGCCATTAACAACACATAGTTACCACACATGGAAACTAAGAATGGAAACAATAATTAAGCAGAAAAGATTATGGGCTTTAACTTCTTCCATAACAACCAGTGTTCACTAGAGAATATGATAAATTGCAGTACCAGTGCAAATTTGATGAGTGTATGGGTTTGATAGGAACTTATGTAAGTGATAGTATTTTGTTTCATTTGGAAAAACGTGACTCTCCTTTCAAAATTTGGGAGAAATTAGACTATTTATTTAGTAAGGTGGATCATATGAAATCCATGCATCTTGACCTTGAGATCACCTCTCTTAATCCTAAAGATTTTCCAACAATTATAGACTATCTTACCAAGTTCAAGAATTTGTTGACACAACTGAAGGGGAGTGGAAGAGATAAGAAAGATGAAGAGTGTGTTTACTTTGATTCTATCCAAGTTGAGAGGACCATTACAAATTTTTTCTTCTACCTTTTTCTCTTGCATGGATGCCTTAGGTGACACATTCAAAATGCCTAACTTAGAAACATTTTGTGAAAGACTTACCAGGGAAGAATCCAAATTTTCTCACCTTGAGTCTTCCACCTCTAAAAAGGCATTAGTTGCATCTAATCTTAAGGGAAAGGTAAAAATAAATAGTAAAACCAAATCCACACCTTCTGCATCTCAAAACTATTAGGTTAATTATTATTTACCTATATATTTAATTATGCATAGTTCATATTAATTAATTGTATTTATTAAATAATAATATGGTTATATGGTAATTATAAACTATATTATTGGTTTTTATTCAAACAATAAAAGTGTTGTTATATTGTTTTTAACAATATAATTGTTTGGTATGGAGTTGTTGCTTCCCGGATGTAATATTGGAAGCTTATGTAATATGGAATATGGTTACACCTGTGCAACTTAGGTTCTCCCAGTTTGTATTTGGTTGTGCAATATCTATAAATATTGCAGCCCATTCTTTATAATTTGTTGGTTGATTCTGATTAATATAAATTTACACAGGCTTCCATCCCTGTTTCTCAATTTACATTTGGTACCAGAGCGTGAATCTGAAGCTCCTGGAAAGGTCGTGAGAAGAGAGAGCAGTAGAGAGAGAAGAGATTCGTGAAGAAGAAATCTGCAGCTTTTTCGGAGAGCCAGTGTTGCCTCCAGCAAGCTTCCCAGCCATCTCCCTGCCTCCCCCACATCCTCCTGTTCCTTCCAGGTGCTTGGAAGGCAATTTTTTTTTTGCATTGGTGCTGGTTGCACCAGGCTAAAATTAGCTATCAGGCCTATGCTGAAATATTAACAAAAAATAAAGAGATTTTTCTTCCCCAATAGGGGTTTTCCCTCTAATTCAGAGGTGCATTTGGATAGCTACAAGTAGCTTGGCTGTTGTAATTTGGCATCCCTGCAACATTTGTAGCCAAGGTCTGTGTACCAGCTCATCCTTGAAGAACATCCAGATAGCTAATGTGGCAACAAGGTCATCCCAATCATATACAATGTCAGTGGAATATCTGACTCTGACCATCGTCTAGTGCCTACGCACTTGTTCCAATGCGCAACCTGGTATGTAAGAAGGCCTCCATCCGCATTGGTGATCTACCACAGTAATCATAGAGTCAAAGAGGCGTTAAACGTCAAGTGAGAAGGAGGCTCAATACGCTTCGCGTCCCTGCTTGCAAAATATACAGATGGAAGTCTGTATGAATGAAGCGGCCTGCATAGAAGAAATAAGCAACGAGGCGTGCATTTAGCTATAAACGTTTTTGCCAAACAAAATTGACCTCAGCTTCTGCCTATTCCCAGCAACCTGTTCTCCTGTAAGCCTGCACAAAGATGAAAAAAATGGTTCATAGTGTGTGCAAAAACCCGACCTTATCCACTCGCCCGCGATTGATAGGGTCTCTGTCTCCAGATGACCTGCACAAAGCTAATGCAGGCTTAGCAGTAGTAATCAACAACAAAAAAAACAGTGGCCAAGCAAACAAAATAGCGGCCTGGATAGGAAGAAACAGACATTCAATACAAAATGTTTCCAAGGAATGAGACTTCTAGGCCAAGGGATCTCCATGCGTGACTTGCACAAAGCAATTTTATACAAATTGGAAACACAAATTTAAGTGGCTGAGCATTTAAAATTTTAAGGAGGCGGCTTAGTACAAAAGCTAAAGCAATAAGAAATAACAAGCTTCAGATCCAGATTTGGAGCAATTGAAACCCTAAATGCCACCTTCACCAGCATGGGCCACATGGTGGCCTCTGAACCCAAGTCACATTTTTTAAAGAGGTAAGTCGATTTTACTTGTCAATAAATACAAGTTTCTTCCTTTCATAGCTCAAGCGCCCCAAGTGGCCAAGTTGGTTAGTGCATGTGCCTTAGGAGTGAGAGGTCTGGGGGTCGAATCCCACCAACAACACTCAAAAACTCACCTTTTGCATTTGACGGAATTTTTGGCGAAACTGCTAAATTTAGCAGACTTTTTTTAATTTAGTTACAACTAACTAAATTTAGCGGAGAAATCCCTAATTTAGGGTAAAAAAAAAAATTCTCCCATCTGGTCTGTTTTTTCATTCCAGACATTTTTTGCAAAAGGAGACCCATCTAAAAATTGCATTTTCAGCTATTTTTTTGCAATTTTTAGCATTTTGGGTTGTACTGGGCTCAGGAGGCCACCAGGACCCTGAAACTGAAATTTTTTGCCTGTCATTCAAATTGTACAGTTTTTTGAATGTAAATTGTATACTACTGCATATTGTACTAATTTGCAGGTTGCCATAGTCAACTACAAAACTTTGTAACTGCTCAGAAACTGGCAGAATTGTAATAAAAAATAGTAAAATTGGTTCTGTAACACTCACGAGATCCTAGATCTCATTCGCAGCGTTCGGTATATACAGTGCCTCTGGGAAGCACTTACGGGTAAAGCCATCGCAACTACTACTGCACTTAACACCTAATATAGCTGCAACAACGTCGTCTGGGCATCGTCCCTATAAATCTATGGGGAGTAATAAGGTCACAGTGCACACACTATGAACCATCCCATCCGTCTGTGACCGATTGCAAGACATAAATCCGGACTGAGAAACTATCCGAGTATATAGCCAAGTTACGCGCGCGTATGAGGATATTTCTTTGAGCCGGTGTCAATAATCGCATAGACCCCATCAGTACTGTCTTGGTACCACGTATTGAATTCTTTCACATACGTTAACGCCTCTTTCACGTACCACCAAGTATATAGAAAGGGCGAGCTTCTTCCATGTACCGATGGGTATATCAGAAGGGCGCGTATATAGAAAGGTTCGGTATATCGGACTGACGGTATATAGATTGGGAGACCTAATACCTGGAGTGATAAGAGCCAAACCCTGTCAGTAATCTCTGCAAAATGGGCACCAATGCCCCCAAATTTTTTCTTCCCGATTCACAATTGCTCAGAGGAAGCAACTATGCTGCATGGAAGAAAAAAAAAAGACAGCTTGAGTTTGAAGAAATCTGGCCTGCTGTGACTGGTACTCTAACCAGATCACCAACTGATGTAACACAACAACGACAGTTTGATAGAGCAGATCAGAAATCAAAACTCATCATCTTGTTTGGAGTGTCCGACGATGTGCAAGCCCACATTCAAGATGCCACATCAGCAAAAGAAGCATGGGATAAGCTGAGCACAATATATGAGGCCAAGAACAAGAATGTGATACTCAATTTTCAGAGTCAGTTACATACATTGAAGTTCAAGCAGAATGAGAAAATTGAAGCCTTCCTAAGAAGAGTTGCAGAGTTGAGGGCTTCACTTCTAGCCCTAGGAGAAGAGGTCAAAGATGAATCTCTCATTCCCATTGTTCTGAGAGTTCTCCCTTCTTCTTACCACATTTTTGTCACAACTCTAAACTTGTCAGATACGATAATTAGTTTTGACAAGCTAGTAAACCTACTGCAACAAGAGGAAGCAATGCACAATAAGGATGATGAAGAGGAGCAGGCACTATCTTCACATCAAAAATGGAAAGGAAAAGGTAAAGGAAAACCTAAATCCTATCAAAATTCCCCACATCAGAATCAGTATCATGGGGACAATCAACAGAAGAAGCGATGTCCAATTTGTAAAAGAGGACATGAATTACAAGATTGTTGGTATAACACTTATAAGAAAGGTTCATCAAGTAATTCTGGACCACAACAACAAAAATCTTACAAGGGACATTCAAACAACTATCACTGGCAGAAAAAGGGGAACTGGAAAAGAAGACCCCACCAGCAAGGTAATATTGCTGAGCAACAAGAATAGTCAGACAATGAAGACTTCTTGTTCACTGCTCAATCAAGTGAACCATCCACGTCATCTAGTGATGTCCGGTATGTTGATTCGGGAGCCACTTGACACATGATCGGCCATAGAGACTGGTTTATTTCAATGAGGGACACGCCATCGAAAAATCATGTTTCGTTGGGAGATGATTCTTCATATACAGTTCAGAGGATTGGAAACATTTCTCTACCCCTTGGTTCACGCAAATGTAGACTATCAGATGTTCTATATGTCCCTGGGTTGACAAAGAATCTTATTTCCGTCAGTCAACTCCTAGATCACAACCTGAAAATTGACTTTGATAGTCAATCTGACAAGAAAATGTGTTTGATTCGAGATAAATCCAGAGGCTCGAAAATAATTGCAAAAGCCTCAAATGTGGGACGAATGTTTCAACTTGATTTCATTCACAAAAATGATCAAGCACTTGTGGCTAAAAACTCCACCTCAGCCCAGTTGTGGCATCGGAGATTTGGTCATGTAAGTTTCAAATATCTCGAAACACTTCGCCGGTGTAATATGGTACATGGGCTACCATCTCTTCAAAAGGATACAGACAAGTGTCCTCACTGCTTAGTAGGAAAACAACACAGAGTTTCATTCCAAAAGAGTACTTTTCGAGCTCATGGTAAACTTGACCTGGTTCATACCGATCTGTGCGGTCTGATGCAGCCAAGTCATTCAGGGTTCCAGTACTTCATGCTCTGTGTTGACGACTATTCACGAAAAATGTGGATTTTTTGTCTTCGCAAGAAAAGTGAAGCCTTTAAAACATTCAAAAAGTTCAAAGTTGTAGTTGAGAAAGAAATTGGTCGTCACATCAGAAACTCTCTATTTAAATCGAGGGGGGGAATTCACCAGTGATGAGTTCAGAGACTACCTACAAACTCACAGGATTCGTCGACAAATGCCTCCTCCACACACACCGCAGCAAAATGGTGTTGTTGAGAGAATAAATTGTACTATCATGGAAATGGTGTGATGCATGATCAATGATTCCGGACTTGCAAAGACATTTTGGGCAGAAGCAGCAAAAACAGCAGTGTATTTGTTAAACAGAGCGCCCACAACTGCTCTTGATGGAATTACACCACAAGAAGCATGGTCAAAAAGGAAACCATCCATTGCACACCTCAAAGTATTCGGGTGCAAAGCCAACATGCACATACCCAAACAAAACAAAAAGAAATTTGACATGAAGTCACAAAATCTCATCTTCATTGGATATAGTGAAGAGACTCTTGGGTATAGATTGATGGATCCTAAGACCAGAAAAGTCTACACAAGCAGAGATGTTGAGTTTTTTGAGAATAAGGAAGCAAAGACTCCTCCTCTGGAATCGCAAGATGTAGATTTTTCACCAGTTGTAAAAATTGAAGCTAATGTTCCCTCAGAAGATGAAAGTGATGATGGGGATGATGGTGTTGATCAGATAGAACCACAACCCATGGGAACAGGTCAATGTATGCCTAAATGGTGTACAAGTACATTACAAGATGCAAGATTGGATGCTCCACCAGATACATCCACCCCTAGACCACGGACTCGCAGTAAAGAAAGAGAAGAAGTTAACTTTGCTTTGATGAGTAGAGTTATTGAATCAGACGAGCCCTCTATAGTCCAGGAAGCCCTACAGTCAAAAGCTTGGAAAGATGCCATGGATTCTGAATATCAATCAGTGATGAAGAATAACACTTGGCAGCTTTTTGATCTTCCACCAGGGAAGAAACCCATTGGATGCAGATGGATATTAAAAACTAAGTACAAAGCAGATGGGACAGTGGACAAGTGCAAAGCAAGACTTGTAGCAAAGGGGTACGCACAGAAAGAAGGCATTGACTATGAGGAAACATTTTCTCCCACAGCTAAGATCAAAACGATCAGGATGATCTTTGCTCTAGCTGCTCAGTTTGGATGGAAAGTTCACCAAATGGACGTAAAAAGTGCCTTCCTGAATGGATATTTACAAGAAGAAGTCTACATGACTCAACCTGAGGGATATGTAGTACCTGGTCAAGAAGAAAAGGTATGCAGACTCAGGAAATCTCTGTATGGCCTCAAACAAGCACCCCAGGCATGGTACATCAAGATTGATGAGCATCTCGTACAACATGGATTCGTCAAAAATCCATACGATCCCAATCTCTACCTCAAAAAGCAAGGGGGGGAGATGGTGATTTTTGTAGTTTATATCGATGATCTAGTCATCACTAGCAGTTCAGTGAAGATGATTGATGAAACGAAGAAAGATCTTAAGTGATCATTCGACATGACAGATCTCGGGCTTATGTACTATTTTCTTGGACTAGAAGTATGGCAGAAAGAGAATCATATCTTTGTTTCTCAGATGAAATATACCAAGACAACGCTCGAGAATTTTAGGATGATGGATTGCACACCAATTGCTACACCTATGGAGAACAGATTACAGTTATCTTGTTCAGATCCATCTCCTGAGGTAAGTGCCACTCTCTATCGGCAGCTGATTGGGAGTCTCATTTACCTGACCTACACTAGACCAGATATCAGCTTTGCAGTGAGCTATCTATCCAGTTTCATGCAGGAACCCAAAATTTGTCATTAGAAAGCAGAAAAGTGCATTTTGAGATATCTCAAAGGATCAGTGGATCTTGGTCTAGAATACAAGAAGAATGAAAACTTCTTCTTGACTGGATATTCAGATTCAGATCATGCAGGTAACATTGATGATAGAAAATCCACTTCTGGATTTGTATTCTTTATGGGATCTGGACCAATATCATGGGGAAGTAAGAAACAACACTTTGTTTCTCGCTCTTCCACAGAAGCTGAGTATCGTTCTATAGGAGAAGCTGTCTGTGAAGTGATTTGGCTACGTCGCATACTGGAAGGACTTAGAATACCACAGGACAAACCTACCAGCATGTATGTTGATAATGAAGGTGTTCTCAAACTTGTTCGCAATCCAGTTTTTCATGATAGAACAAAGCATATTGAGGTTCAGGTTCATTTCATACGCAAACATGTGTTGAAGCACAACATCCAGCTTCAATTTTGTCCAACAGCTGAACAACGAGCAGATATTTTCACAAAGTCACTTGCACGTGACAAGTTCGAGTTGTTCAGAGAATTTCTCTCCTCATCTCTTCAGACAATGTACAATTAAGGGGGGGAATGTTAGGATTAATTATTATTATCCTAATATTAATTCATGCATAGTTTAAATTATTTAATTTTATTAATTAAATAATAATTGTTATTTGGTTATATGGTTAAACATATTGTTTTAACATATTTGTTTGTTTTTTATGCTTCATGGAAGCTGTTATATTGTTGCACCTGTGAACAATATATTTATATCTATTCATATTCTTGCTTCCCGGATGATCAATAAAATTGGAAGCTTGTTTTCATTCTGGCATTTGGTTGCACCTGTACAAATTCCATGTTTTACAATTCTCCCGTCATGTATTTAACCCCACACCAATGCAAGCCTTTGTGCAATATCTATAAATAGTGCAGCCCTACATAAATATTGCAGCCCATTGACGACACCAAACTGTATTTTTTGATTGATTGAGTTTAATAAAATGTGTCCTTTATTTTTCTCAGGTTACTACTTCCAAAACTTGAGGTTGGAGATTCGTCCTTTCCTATTTTGGTCAATCAAGATGCATTATACTAACATCACTACAAATTTGCTTTATGTATATCAAATTTGTCATTTTGGTCAAGGAAAAATAGTGACTTTTGCACCACATGGAGCAGAAGTACAAACTTTGTTGGAGCCTCATTCACTGGTTGCTCAAGGTATTGTTGATCATAGTTCTAGACTATATCACTTTGAGGTTTTTGATGACAATTCTTCTAAAGGGACAAGATTGGTTTCTCATGCAGACTTAGAGAGTAAGCTTTGGCATGAAAGATTTGGACATCTCAATTACAGATATTTCAAGGAGTTGAGAACTCATGGTATGGTAAATGGTCTTCCTATAGTTTCTTGTCTTGAGGGAGTTTTTCATGGTTGTGCATTAGGGAAACTACACCAATATCATTTTCCTAAGAATTTTTCTAAGAGATCTTCTTCACCACTTGAGCTTTTGTATAGTGACTTGATGGTTTTTCCTACCCCATCTTTCAATGGAGCTAAGTATACACTTACGTTTATTGATAATTTATCGAGGCATGCTTGGGTTTATTTTCTAAAGTAAAAAAGTGATGTTTTTCACACTTCAAATTCTTCAAGGCTTTGTTCGAGAAACAATATTGTAGTTGCATAAAGAACCTTTATACTGATAATGGGGGGGAGCACTTCAAGAAATGAGTTTTCTAAATTTTTGGCAACTAAAGGTATTATTCACCAACATTATTTTCCTCATACTCCACAACAGAATGGCTTAGCAGAAAGGAAGAATATAACTTTGAAAAAAATGGCTAATTATATGAATCATTCTAGAGATTTACCTCCTATCTACTGGGTAGAAGCAGTTAATTGTACTAACTACATTAATAATCACACACCCCATAGAGCACTTGAGCATTTGTCCAAACTCCATATTTTTTTTAGTCTAATTGTACTAATTGTACTAATTATATGATCAACTTCTGATACTCATGACGTTATTTTTCGAACACATGTTCAGTTTGATGATTGCTTCACTCCTCATGGTTCTTCATCTTCTGCCTCGCCTCCTTCATCGTTTCATCTTGAGGATCCTATTCCCACTGATGTTATCACTATGCCTAAGTGGGATCGTACTATAGTTTCTGAGGTAGCACTTTTGATAGAGGATCTTCCACCCACTAGGCATCATCACGCACATTCTAAATGTTCTATAATTTTGTGTCAGGAAGTTTCTGAGGATCCATAGTCTTTTTCAAAGGCTCATGGGATACAAGATTGGGATGATGTGATGACAGCTGAGTAATCTTATTTGATAAAGAATCATACTTGGGATTTTGTATCTCTTCTTAAAGGAAAAAATATGGTTAGGTGTAAGTGGGTATACCAAACCAAATATGCAACTGATTGGCCCATTGAAAAGTATAAGGCTCATCTTGTTGTAAAGGGTTTTTTCACAACTTGAAGTTGTTTATTACTCTGAGAATTTTACACCTGTTGCCATGATGGATTATGTATCCCTTGTACTTACTATTTCTATATCACAGGGGTGGCTCGTATACTAGATAGATGTGTGCCTTCTTAATGGAGTTCCTTCTTACATGGAGTAGCCAGCTGGATTTTTTCAGGATTCTTCTCTTGTTTGTAGGCCTTGAAGGTCTCTCTATAGGTCTCAAACAAGCCCCCTAGGCTTGGTATGAGAAGATGGATTCTTTTCTTCTATCTATTGGTTTTGTTCATTACCACTCTGATCATACAGTGTATCTCCAGCATGTTGGTGAGGATATTGTGATAATTTTCTTGTATGTTGATGATATGTTACTTACTAGAAGCTCTTCCTCCCACATTCATAGTATTCGGAGGGCTCTTTCTACACAGTTTGACATGACAGATCTTGGGCTATTGCATTATTTTCTTGATTTGCATATTTCTCAAATAGATTCAAGGATTCATTTGAGTCAGCAAAAATACACCCATGATCTTCTTAGGCACTTTGATATGGCTGATTGCAAGCCAATTCCATCTCCTTTTTAGTCTGGAGCTACTCTTACTTCCACATGTACCACACCAATTTTTGATCCTACGTTGTATAGGTAGTTGGTTAGGAGTCTCATGTAATTGACCCATACTCACCCTGATATTTCATTTGCAGTAGGGCTTGTATCTCAGTTTTCACATTCTCCTCATAGTAGCCACTGGTAGACTGCTAAAAGTATTTTGTGCTATTTACAGGGCACTTCCCAATTTGGCCTATGCTACACTAGGGGTTCTACTTAGTTGGTTGGGTATACAGATTCAAATTGGGTAGGTTTTATTGATGATAGGCATTCCACTTCTAGCTATATTTTATATCTTGGTTCTTCTCCAGTTGCTTGGGCATGAAAAAAGAAATAAGGTATTGCACTTTCATCTTCAGAGGTAGAGTACAGAGCAGCAATAACAGCGAGTCAGCAGATTCCTTGGCTTTTTCCAGTTATTGAAAGAGTTTGGATTCTCACAGGATTCACCAATTTTACTTTGGTGTGACAACCAAAGTGTAATTCACATTTCTCGCAACCCATTTGAGCACCAGGGGACCAAGCATATTGACATACACATCCACTTCATTCGTCAGCACATTCAAGATGGAGTTCTTTGCTTGTAGTACATTCCAAATCAGTAGTAAGTTACAGACATCTTTATGAAGCCTTTTGCATCACTTCGCTACCTTGAGTGACGTGGAATGCTTGGGGTTTCGAAATTTGTTCTTGGGAGGTGTTTGTGAGAACATATTCATTCTTCTTCTTCTTCTTTCTCTTTCCTTCTAGCAAGATTCTTTCCTTCTTTTGGTTCAATATTTCTTCATGGATATATTGTACATGAGTACCTCATCAGGACTCATACTCTAGACATGCCACTTCTATTTTTTCCCCTAGCTTCACTTGAGGGGGGTGGTTAGAGTAGGTATTTA
The DNA here is from genome assembly GCA_019776745.2 of Taxus chinensis. Classification (NCBI taxonomy): domain Eukaryota; kingdom Viridiplantae; phylum Streptophyta; class Pinopsida; order Cupressales; family Taxaceae; genus Taxus; species Taxus chinensis. The sequence goes on from CM034146.1 coordinate 910,175,769, forward strand.
CCTTATCTCATATTCACCTATGTACTTTATTTACCTTGATTGTATTTATCCTCACCCACTTATGTGTGTGGATATTTCCTTTTATTCACAAGAAATACTAGTAATATCACTAATAGACTATGCATCTTCCCACTAGAGGATTCCTTCCTTAGATGGCTTGAGTACTTCTGGATCCTGAATGGTGCTTGCACATAAATTTTGTTTAGGTCTTCCTCACTCAGGTGTAGACTTCCTATATGTCAAAGAGATAATAATAACTCTTTCTTCCTTGTTCTCAAAACTTATATACCCCTTATTGAACCATATATCAATATTATTTGCATAACACCAAAGGAACCCAAGTGGATGCCAAATTTTTCGATAGTTTCTCCAACTGCTTTTCCATAGCTGTAATTTGTGCTTCTAGGAATGGGCTCACTCCAGTTTCTATACTTCTAAGTGCCTCAGTGCATAACGCTCCTTCAAGTGCTTCATGTGGTTTTGTATATGTCTTATTGGATGGTGCCCTTCTAAAAGGTGTGATCAAGCCCCCAATGAACCACTGTGCATGCTGGCTTGTGTGAATATCATATGAAAGATTAGGATAACAAGTGTTTTGAAATGGGCATCATATTCTCTGAACACTATCAGTAGTGTCCTACCTAATATCCTTGAGCACACTTATACTCTTCTTATTTAACTCAGGGATATGAAACTCCTTAAAGAATGCTTATCTTTTAATGCTGCATAATCTACAAAAGTCTGACTAAGGTCAAAAATTCATGTACCACTTATGAGCGCATCCCTTGCAATGTAGTTGTGAACTGGATTTCCTTGTGCTTAGAATCCATGATTCCTTTTGCACGCACCATAGTATCTCACACATGTGCACATGTTCAATAACATATTCTATGCCCCTATACTCTAGAAAAGATGAAGAGACATCTCCATGTGAAAATATTCTGGAGTTGATGTATAACCCTACCCACCTGATCCAGAACCTCCTATGTAACCTCTTACCTTTGAAACCACCAGATAAACCAGAACTAGAGCCACATATGCCCTCCTAATCCTCGAACCTATAGCTATGGTGTCGGACCATAGGATGTACTTACTTGTGTACCAATAATTGGTAGTTAAACTAAACTCCTGACAGTCTGTGAAGCATGGTACTACTCCTATAAGTGAATACAAAATTCAGTGCACGCTATGAGTCTATGTGCTAGACAATGCGCCTGAAAAGGTACCTCCAAATATAACAAGGAATCCATTTGCGTTCCCAGAACTAGATGCACTTTCAACTTGATTTACTCGCTCCTTCTATTACTCACTACTTGAACTAGCTTGTTAACTACTTGTTATACTAGATACTGGAAAACCAAGCACAAGGGCTATGTTGCCAAGTAGATTCAGATATACACCCATGGCCCATGTTGTCTCTACTTACGTGATCACTTCTACGTGAGGCTAAGGAGGGTTCCACTATCATGATTTCCCAAATGGGGGAGTTCCAGATAATTTGGATCCACGCCTTCTGCGTGAGCTCCAAATCCTTCACGAGCCATCTCTCTCGTCAACTGCCATCTGCTCTGTAATATCACACTGTTTCTTTATCTCCCTCTTGTGTGCCTCATTGTACTTCAGACACCTTTCTTCCCTCTTGACTCTCTACCGCTAGGTCTACCATCCTTTACCAAACCTGCTCCTGCCCTCGTGCACATGGTAGGGTTTAGCTAGCCATCAGATTTTACTCTCCAATTTCAGGGTTACCATCAAGATCTTGATCACTAGTGGAATGCCTTGCAAATAAGTTCCCCTTGGATAACGTAAAAACTCAAACTCAGCTACCTCTATGTACAGAATAAGTGGAAATCGAGTAATCTAAGATATATATCTATTCAAAGACACCATAGAACCACAGTATCCATAACTTGACGTCCAAATCAAATCAGCATCATAGAGGGCCTAAAATTCTTCTTGTGTCTAGACAAGTGCATGATACCTCCAATTCCACTTAAGATGCATAAGCAACTCAGCCACTTGTACAGATCTACCATTGGAAAGATAGCATGAAGAAGCTCTCATATAAGCTGTCATATAGGTTATGTTCCACCCAGACGCATGCATTAAACTCAGATCCAGTGCTGAAACATTGTGCATATTCTTATTCCAGATCATGTATCCACTCCTCAACACCTGCTAAGGTCAACTGTTATGTCTTCATTGCAAACCATCCTGAAAACAACTGAAAAAGAGGTCCCAGAAATGAAACTAATGATGTAGCCTGGAATTCACCAATACAAGCCCATGCACGATGACACATCACTTAGTCTACACTAAGTGCTCACCCAAAGCACGCAAAGGTACTAGGCCCCTCTTTAGGTTTTATTTTGTAAGATGTTATCATGATGAAGACTTTAAGCATTCATTTATATGACTAATATATCATTTCACAATGCATATTCAGATCTAGATCCAATGAATAACATACGTAATAGACAAACATGATGGAATCAAGCATGCAATACTAAATTATAACCATGATAACACCTTGTTTCATTGCATAATCTCCATTACATTAATTCAGTAAACACGCAGAAGTTTCCTTACAATAACAGTAGTATACGCTCATGTGCGTACCAAATTTGTCAGCATAATCTTACTATAACCTAGTTCTCACACCTATATGCTCTCTCTCTATATCTACTACATAATTTAATTCATATTTATAAGGGTGGGGACTATCCATTCACCACTTATATAATCCTAAAATAGGTTGCATGCTATTATTAGCCACGCGTTGTTTACAAAAATAGGCTTACATGTGAGAGTGTTAACAATAAATCTCCCCTAGTCAACTATTAGTTTGCCATTCTATCTTTAGCTTGCACCCATGCAAAGAATTTCATAGTTGATCATCCAAAAATAGCCAATGTATGTCATGCAAGTCTCCAATCATTTTGAGTGCTCCACACGCTATTTCTAAAAATAGATCCTCATCATGAAAATGGCTAAGTCCCAAATTTGTCTTTGTTCTACGCGTGATCCTCTCCAATGCTTCCGCACCTTTGAATATGCTCTACTCTCCTGCGTGAACCTTTTGTATTATCCATGTTAGGTGCCAGATTCTAACTGATCAACATCCACCTAACATTACTTATTTAACCCAATTAGGGTATAACCTCATATTGTTTAACTTTAACTTGTGTAAGTTAGTGTTGAGAACCCAAACCATCTTCTTGGATATACATGCTCATCATAGGTATTTGAATAAGATATATTAGGGAGAGGTTAGAAGGTATGTTTGAGAGGTGGAAAAATTAGTAACAGAGCCCTATGGCTCATGAAGCTGTGTATGATCCATGTTTTTATTCAAATGAACAGCTTCTTGGAAGGAAATACATATATGAGAGTTTATTTAGTATTTTTTGCATTGAATGTAAGATATTGTGATTGATTCTTATGTATGAATGTTGTATGAATGTTTTCTCAGGCATAGAGAAACTACATAGTCTCATGAAGATCATGAATATGCTTAAAGGAGGTGATTATCCTTAGGAAGACAATCATGTGTAAAGAAGGTTTTAAATGTGTATGAGGTAATAACAAAACTATATTTTGTAGTATTGTAGGGTTGTTTTGGGGTGTCAATAACTTAGAGGAACCATTAAGGGGGTTAAATAATGAAAATATTTTGTGACACATGTATGTAAGAACAAGTATGAAGAACATTGAAGTGTGAAAGGATTTAAAGTAGGAAAGTAGGGTGACAGAGTCCTCTCAGACTGAGATATCAGATTTTGAGGTTAGAGACTATTTTGAAAAGAATTTTCACGTGTAAATATATATTTTTGGATTCTCTTCTTATCTATAATGGTGTTCACGGCTTCATGGAACCCTTAGAGTGTCTAAGGAATGTAAAATAGCAATTAATACTTACTCATACTAGATTATACCATGTTTTAGAAGTTTAGTAGTAAGTAGCATTAACATAATGATTCAATGGAATCCTTGAGTCTATTTCAGGGCATTGATAAGGAGGAATTGATGTTGCAAAATTCAAGAAAAGGTAATAATCCATCTAAAGGAGGATTTCTTAGATTAAATTTGTGTTCACAATCCTAACTGTCTGTGCCCGATCTTAAGTGCCTAGAATAGAATATTCATTGTAAAAGTTAATACTCATGACTGTTGGAGTCCTTGATAAGTTTGAAGTAAGTTAATAATAATACCAAGAGTTTCAAAATCCTTAGTACATGTTGGACTAAGAATAGAAGCAACTCAATGTGTAAATAAATTCTAATAGTGTTAATGCCCAATTTAAGGGATAAGAAGGATGTAATATTAGAAAAATAATATTTCTTCCATGTGTTTGAAGTTGTTGGAGTCTATGACAAGTTGGAGGAAGTCCTAAGGGAAATAAGGAGTCATAAAATTAAGGCATAAGGACATAATATTTTTTTTTAGTAGGTAAAGGAAGCAATGTACAGTCATGATTATTTTTTGTGACAGTCAAAACCAACCTTGAGAAATAGTTTTCTTAGGAAAGAAACTCATAAGGAAGTTGTATCTATCATTGAGGAAGTGGTGTTAGAATGTTTTGAAGCCTTGAGGAATAAGGGAAAATCCTTAAGTGAAAGAGGAAGAATTGAGTGAATTTCATTAGTGATTAGGAGAGAGGTAAGCACAATGAGATGAGTGAAAAGAATATTGAGTAAAAGTAAAGGTGAAAGTGAAAAAATAAAATTGAGAAGATTGTTTAGAGCTTGAGCAAGGAATCTTAAAAATTTAAAAGTTGAAAATCTAACAAGATGATGGATAAAGGGGTAATGAAGCATTGAGGTGTGCTTGAGTGAGGTGTATGGGTGTGTTGAAAGGTGGATGTAAGGTGGAAACAAGTTTTGAGCCATTAAACCCTTAATTTTTATTTCAAACCCTATCTAGACCTACTTGAAACAAGGGAAAAGGAGAAAGTTGAATTGGGGAAGCTGTACTTTGAGTTGAAGCTATATAAAGAGGATTGTAGGGTACTCTGCATCATCTAGCCAACCTACTATCAGTTTAACCTTTACCCTAGCTCAAAGGAAATTCCTAAGAAGATCATTTAGTGTGTTTTAGTGTTCAGGGAATAGTGTTTAAGGTGATTGATCAACTCATTTAGTTTTGATGAGAGACTACTTCCTCTGAAGGCCTAAAAATCCATCTTTTTGGCCATTTTGTAGCTAATTAAACACCCTCCAGAAGTGTTTAGAGAAAATATAAATCATCTGAGGGTGATTTTAGAGAGAATTAAAGATATCTAAGTAAATTTAGGAAAGTTTAGTAAATAAAATCTCATTAAGGAGCAATCTGTTTAAGACCGGGTTTTCAGGTGCAGGGAATGAAAGCTAAAACAATGAAATTTGACTTCTTTGGATGATTCCAAGAGTTATGGAAAGAGTTAAGATGAAAAAATAGACATTGAAAATATATTATAATACTCTATAAGTTTGAATAATCAACATTAATTCAAGGCTTAAATACTTCTTGAGGTACTTCAAAACTTTGCAACTTCCCCTCCCAATTTAAAATGAAATAGGACCTAAATTTTGAGTTGCAGGCAAAATTAGATTTTTAGCATAATTTCATTGATCACAAAATGTGATTTACAGTGTTTCAGTGTTTCGATGAACTATGGAGGTCAAGAACATGTAACTCATCCTAAAATTTCATTCAAGGATTCATCCACTATCTAGAGGAGGAAACCCATCTCTATGAGGAACAACTTGAGAAAAAGGTGTCCATGTGATTTAATAAAAAAATGATTTATTACACCGTATTGCACAGTAACTATTGTAATAAATGGCATAAAAATTCTAATGTATAGTAATACGTAAATAGATAAGCATGTAAAGTATGAAACCCTTAGAAAATGAGGGAGATAAGATGACTTAGCTGATATCCATGTAATTTGGAAGTATTTGGGCACGGTGAAGTGCTAAACATGTTGAGAACTATGTCGTAACTGATCTCTATAAATTTTGGAACTCACGAACAGTGCCAAATAGGGGGAATGGGAACTAATGACTAGATATGGGCACTCGAGACTATGTAAAATCTCAGGATATGGTTTTTGTTATGTCCCAAAGGTGTCACAATTGTTCCTTTTTTATTTCCTGATAGTCCTTCCTAGATCGCTGAAGGTACTTATAACCTGCAAAAGAGAATTTCACCCACAAAATTCCATAAACCACATCAAACCTAAAAAGGAAAATATAAAATGGGGAGTCAAAATGACCTTAAAAATCACCTCAAGAGTGAACTTACAACAGAACGTTGTTGTAATGCCCACTTCAAACTACCACTTGAGACCAAGAAACAAACTCGGTGTAGCTAAGAAATTTATGAAATAATTTATTTTTTGTTAAGGGTGTTTGCAATGAAGGTTACAAGATCATAGTTATCACAACCTAGGTTTAGGTTAACAATCAAGATTGACTTACAGGAAATGATTCTACAACATCTCACAATCAAGCACAAGGTCAATACAAGGGATTAAATTCATCACTTAGGTTAGAAGAGTAAATTCTCACTCCTCCCTGCCCTAACAGGCTTACAGGATTCAACTTGAATTTTTCACACACTTAGACATCATCAAAACTTTCCTAAATCATGTCCATTAGATAGGAAATTATCTTCACCTTTCCAACCATATAAATAAGTCCTTCTAACTCCTTATAAAACTCAAGTTATGGGCCGGTAGAGTTTTAGGGAGAAATTTTCCCCTTCCTTAGGCGCAAGGGTGCAAAACACCTTCGCGTGCATCCGCGTGGGCCGAGGAAGGGGATGCGTGGCATTTTCCTATTGGCTAGCATGGGGTCAGCACGGACCGATGGAGTGCACAAAACACTTTATAAGTGTTCAATCGCCATAAAGCCGATAATGAGGAAAAAATTACGGTCGCTCTGCCATGTCGATGCTCTAGTTCCATGTGTCGAGACGCCTATTGACCGGTGGGGAAAAATTGGGAAATTTTCCCTAAGGCCAAACCTAAAATTTTCAAAAGGAAATTTTTATTTTCCTCCTCTACCATCGCCAAAAATGCCACGTGGCATCCTGTGATTGGACGTGGGTCGGCAGAGCGATGGAGGGAATTAAAATTTTGTGCGCCAAAAGGTTTAAGAAGCCAAAGAACTCACGTGGGCCCGTGCGTCCACCAAGACACGTGTCAACACCCCATTGGTTTATGGGTGTGCGGGGCCATGGGGAAAATGATAAAAAATTTCACAAAAGGATCCAAAAGTTACGAAGTTTTCAAATTTTCTTTCGCGTGCCCGCCAAGCCATGTGTCAGCACGTGATTGGCTGCGGGGCCGCGGGGTTGCGGAGAAAATTGGGAAAATTTTCCCAAAGGCAAAATTTTCAAAAAGTTAAATTTTCAATAAGAATTGGCCCCTTCCCAAGTGCCACATGGTGACACATGATTGGCTGAAAGAGTGTTGTGGGGTCACGGAATTTTTGAGAAAATTTTTCCAAAGTTCAAATTTTGATTTTAATAAAGTTAGATTTATTTTTGGATGGCCATTTTGAAGTAAAAACTTCAAATGGCCATAACTTTTGATAGGAAATGCCATTTTGGGAAAACAAGGACTTTCTGGAAATATCTCAGAGTCCTCTTTGCATACAACAATCATTAAATTTAGGATTTTGATGAATTTTTGAGGGTCAATTTTAAGAAATCATGATCTGCAGGCTTTTGCATATTGAAACTGGCATCAGTTTTTCAACTTGTAAGAATTTGATCAAATTTTGATTTCTCTTCTTCTCAACATGTCAAATCAAGAACATGGAGGAAATGATCTTGGGAAAGTTTAGAGTGTTTTATTGAAGGTTCAATTTGTCTCAATTGTAAGTTTCAATTGATCTATTTTTACAACTTTTGACAGAGAAAAAACGATTGATGCAAGTTCTAAAATTGATTTCCTTGAATTCTAAAATGTCTTTCTTAAATGTTGAGGTCAAATAGAGTTCCTTAGGACTTATTACATCTGAATTACAATGTTTCATATCTTATTGTTAAGTTATAATCTCAAACTGTACATTTATTAAGATGTAAAGTTCAAATTGATAGATTTATAAAAACATGTGAATTCATTTCCTTATCGGACTTAATTAATCAATTTTCTACTTCCCAATGTGCGTATAAAACATTAGTCAAAACTGATACTAAGACATTCCATTCTTGTCTAAAACAATTAATTGACTTATCTTATCATTCCAAAAGCACAAACAACAATTCGATATTTCAAATTTTAAATAAATGTAGAGAACAAAATGTTGTCCCTTTCCTTCCCACGTATTCTTCATTTTCAAAACAGAGATGTTTACAAACACAACAACAATTAAATTGCAATACAATAGTACAATTTGAGAAAGAGATGTTTTTCTTTGATTGATTTCCAACAACACATTACAACTTATTTCTTTCTTTGAATTTCAATAGTGAAATTTACGAGCAAACTATCATGTCACATTCTTTTCCAAACAGAGAATGAAATAATAATCTTTTACATTTCCCAATGAAATCTCAATCGTTTCCTTTACCAATACTAGTAAGTGCACTTCCACATTAAAATAATAATACAATTCATCCACTCCAAGTGGGACTGGATAACAATGGAATTTTCTCTAAGGAAGGGGACTGGCAAAACTGTGTTTTCTCCAAACTCTAAAAACAACAACATGTTGATTTCTTCTTCTTTTTATTTGATTCACAACAAGAAAGGGGGAAAGACATACGCTCTCCACCTAACCAAGACATCCAATGGGAAAGAAGAAGCCATATTTCCCAATTGGTCCCTGAGCCCTAACCATATTGGAATAGAGAATGAACATCAACACATGGCAATATAGGCTTCTATCACAGCAAACAACATTTCTTTTCACATGCATAGACTATAACAAGAATGCACAGTCCAAACAAAGAGAATAGCTCACAACTACAATTAAGACATATTCATACAATATATATGCTTGATCAAACAAGGTAATCAAGAACAAGAACTATGGGGAATCTTCTTATGCCTCCCAATTTGGAATTGGGAATCCAAAAGAATGCATACTACTAATCCACACACCAAATCCTATAAACCTTATATCTTCCAACCCCTCCTTATGCCCCCCTAAATTTTCTCCCTTATGCCCCCCCAAGAGTAAGAAATGCAAGTCAATTTCTTTTCCTAGGTGGATCCCAAACCAACACTCCCTACTACAAAGAATAAGTGCCATTGGCAATCCCTTATGCCCCCCCCATATGAAACCCCATGGTAATTCTCCTACAGCTTGCCCTAAGCATTCTACCCAACCAGCCAAGAATGCAAACAAAAACACCATTCAAACATGCAAAAAAAGGGAAAAACAACATATAAAAAGGGACAAGATCCTACCTCTCCATAATGGAGATTATTTTCCCAAACAGCAGTTCCTTCAGTGCTCAAAATGCAGTCCCAAAACAGTAAGGTATAAGCATGCAAAATTATTCCCCAACTCCTTCCACAAAGCAAGCTCCAACAACAATAAAAATTCGACCCAAGGAGGAAAAACAAAGTTTCAACAACCACAAAAAGAGGAGAAAATTTCAAATTTTAAAGGAGAGGGAGGGAGAGGATGATGTGGATTCCAAGTGGGATGCCACATCATTCTTACTCAACCCCAAAAGGAGAAAAGTCAACTTCACAATTAAAGTCACAATAAATGGAGATGACAAGCAACTTACACACTCAAAAATTAACCCATACTTTATCAAGGACTGAATTAAAAATTTGTAAGTAAAGTGCAATAAAGACTTACACATAGTCATTTCAAAATTTAATTAAAAAAGATTAAAATTTGACTCCAAAACCATAAGTATGGTTGGTGGATGATTTTAAGAGGTGTGGGACAAGTCTAACTTGTCCCACAAGCCTCAAAATGCAGCCCTCAAGGACAAATTCGAATTCCTTTGAGGATGAAGTGTTCTACACTCCAAAATTTGACTTACACAAACTTTCACATCACTTACACATCTCTTACATCCTCTTACACATTCTTACAACATGAATTAATATCTATGACTTCATTTATTACATACCTTTGACATAATGATTTATTTATTTAACACATGGTTATACATGACATAAATCCAATTTAATTAATAACCAAGACAACACTTTATTACTTACATTCCACATCCCAATTAAATTTAAATAAAGTTTAACTATATGACTATCACATTAAATCTATCACATTTAAATTAAATAATAAAAAGAACACTTTACAAATAAAATACATACAACAATAATTAAAAAGGGAACACATAAATAAAACACATATCCCATGGTCACATATAATGGAAATCCCCCCCATGGGAATTCTAACATAACACAACACACAAACAACATAACACAAACAATGCAGTTGCCATGGTGACCTTGTTGATTTCACCTGGAATTTCAATATGGTTAGTCTCCAGTCCCCCAACATTGTTGTGATATTTTAACCTGCAAAATAACAACACCTCCTTCGGCCTCGTGGCCATATCAGAACATCCAAAATGATATAAGCAAACATATAAATATCAAATCCAAATCACAACAATATCAAGAATTCAACATTATCATTTTAATTCAATTTTGCCACTATATCATCATCCAATGAATCTCTATACTAGAGCTACTCATAATATCAAATGTCACATGTCTAAAATCAACATCAATAACCTGTCCATGTCAAGCAGTATATCATCATCCATATATAATAATGTCTCCAATAATCATCATGCATGCTAACTGAATCAAGGTCCATAATAATCCATGATCTAACATATACACATCATACTAAGTCAAAACATAATAATGTCCAAAATGAGATCAACAGTAGCAAGATCAGTATCTAAATAGTGTCAAAGGAAAGTGGGCACTACATCCCCCTCCCCTTAGACTCGACTTCCTCCTGGAAGTCACTGGAACAAATGTGGAAACTACACTCGTAACATAGTAGCATCCTCCCAAGTGGCTACAATCTCATCATATCTATCCCACTGCACCCGTACCTGATCAATCTCTCTGCCTCGAAGGCCCAGGTCCTGTGCAATCTATGATACAGATGGGCTCCACTGGTCACCTGCCCCTGATCCTGCACCTACAATGATGTCCAGTCCAACACATGAGAAGGATCTGCAATGTACCTCCTAAGGACAGAAACATGAAACACATCATGTACGCGAAGACAAGCTTGGGTGGCAATGCTAGATGATAGGCCAAAGGGCCGATACGCTCCAAGATCTCAAAAGGACCAATGAATCTAGGAGCTAACTTAGAACCTTTTCCATAGTGGATAGGGCTCTTGTGTGGCCTAACACGAAGGAACACCTTCATGCCCACATCAAAGCTACGATCAATCCTATGTTGATCCGCATACTTCTTTTACCTATCCTGTGCCTCCTGTAATCTCTGCCTGATCAACACTACCTACTACTCCATGTCCTGCAAAAGAGCTGGTCCAAGAGATACTCTATCCTCCAACCTGTCCCAGCTAAGGGGTGTCCTGCACTCTCTACCATATAATGCCTTGAAAAGGAGCCATGCCTATAGAACTCTGAAAAACTATTATTGTAGGAAAACTCCACTAAGTACAGGTACTCCTCCCACTTAGACTACTGATCCATCACGTACATCCTAAGCATATCCTCTAAAATCTTGATTCACTTGCTCGGTCTGTCCATCTGTCTCAGGATGATATGTTGTGCTGAAATTAATCCTCATTCTCGAGGACATACTGCATGGTAGTCCAGAAGTGTGAAGTGTACAAAGGATCGTGGTCACAAATGATCTTCTGCAGAATCCCGTGCAACCTGATGATCTCATCCAAATATACTCGTGCCACTGCTCTAGCTGTATAAGTGGTCTTCACCAGAGAAAAGTGAGCCACTTTTGTCAATTTATCAACCGTGACCATAATGGCATCATGGTGATATCTCGACATAGGTAGTCCAACAATGAAATCCATGGAAATGGTGTCCCACTTCCATTCCAGTATGGCATGAGGATAAAGAAGACCTGCTGGATGCTGATGCTCGGCCTTAACCCTCTGGCACTCTAAACACCATGACACAAACTGAGCCACATCTCAACGAAGTCCTCTCTAGTGATACAACTATCTCAAAGTGGCGTGCATCTTCTTCACCCCAGGATGGGCTGAATAGGGTGCACGATGTGCCTCTACCAAGATGTCCTACCTCAAGCCTCCATCTCTGGGAACATATATCCTACCTCTGTGCCTGAGAAGACCATCTGCCTCTAAGGTGAAACCATCAAACTTCCCCTCAAGGGGTCTCTGTGACTCTATCTCTGCTCATACTGTCATGTAGAAGCTGTCAAGAGGAAGCTATGCTGAAGAATCCTGCTCCACAAATCTGTGCTCACTGTAGTGGCCATAGCCACATGTCTCCATCTGCTGAGAGCATCTGCTACCACATTCTCCTTCCCCTTCACATGCTCTATCTCCATGTCATACTCACAAAGCAACTCCATCCAACGCCACTGACGAGTGTTTAGATTGGGCTATGTGAAGAGGTGGTGAAGACTCAAATGATCTGTCCTGAGTGTGAATCTCCATCCAAGAAGAAAATGTCTCCATCTAACCAAAGCATGCACAACTGCCGCAAGCTCAAGATCATGGGTAGGATAATTAAGCTCGTGATCCTTGAGTTTGTGAGACTCAAAAGCTACAACCCTGCCATCCTGCATCAACACACCTCCAAGCCCTGCTAAAGAAGCATCTGTGCAAACAAAGAACTCACCCTGTGGATCCGGTACTACAAGAATGGGTGTTATAGTGAGGCACTCCTTCAGTGTCATGAAGGCCTACTCGCATCTGTCATCCAAACAAACTTCTTCCCTTTCCTCTGAAGGGAAGTGATAGGGTGCGCAATCCAAGAGAAATCCTGAACAAATCTCTGGTAGTATCCTACTAAACCCATGAAGCTGCGCACCTTGGTCACTGTAGTGGGTGCTGGCCAATCCATAATGGCTCTAATCTTGGAAGGATCGACTGTGATACCTTCCCCAGAAATAACATGTCCCAAATACTGCACCTCTGTCTGGAAGAAAGCACACTTCTCCAAGTTCCCGTAAAGCTGCTGCTCATGAAGACACTGAAGAACCTGTCGAAAGGTGACCCTCGTGCTCCTCACGTGTACGTGAGTATATCAAAATGTCATCGAGGAAGATGAGCATGAAGTGATCTAAAAAGGTTCTGAATACCCCATTCATCAAACTCATAAACACTGCAGGGGCATTCGTCAAACCAAAAGGCACCACTGTGAACTCATAGTGCCCATATCTCATGCGGAAGGTGGTCTTATGAATGTCTGCCTCTGAAATCCTCAACTTGATGGTAGCCTAACTTGAGATCAATCTTAGAGAACACCGTGGCTCCCTTCATCTGATCAAACAAGTCATCAATACGAGGAAGAGGATAATGATTCTTGATCGTCACTTTGTTCAACTGGCGGTAATCAATACACAACCACAATGATCCATCCTTCTTCTTCACGAAGATCACCGGTGCACCCCAAGGGGATACACTAGGATGGATAAGGCCTTTCTCCAAAAGGCCCTCAAGCTGTAACTTGAGCTCACAGAGCTCCGGGGTGGTCATCCAATAAGGTGCCCATGAGATAGGCTCTGCTCCAGGAACTAGGTCTATATGGAAATCAATCTCATGTGGAGGTGGCATCCCCGGTAGCTCCCCTGGAAAAACATTGGAAAACTCTCTCAAGATGGGATGATCATCTAGCGATGGTCCACTAGACCCATCCTCTGACCTGTCACTGACTGTAACAGCATACATCTGACAACCCCATCACACACACCACTTGAGCTGCATAACGGAGATGGTGTGAATAGAAATGGGTCTCCTGACCCCTGTAATCACCGACTCTACTCCAAGATCATCTGCACAAGATATAGTCTTATGATAACAATCCATCCTGGCCCTATGTGCAGATAGCCAATCCATACCTAAAATGACTCCATACGAGCCCAAAGGAAGAATACGGAGATCTGAGGTGGTGGTGAAAGGTCCCAAATCCACAACACACTCCTTAACTAAGGAGTCCACAGAGATCTTGGCTCTAGAAGCCATCTCGACATCCCAACTAAGACCTTGCCTAACTGCCACCAGCCTACATCGCTCTACTAAAGATGGTGCAATGAAAGAATCAGAAGAACCAGAATCAAACAATACAGAGGTAGGAATACCACCAATGCTACATGTGGTCTCAATGACTGTGCTCTGGTGCTCTGCCTGGTGGTTCTCAACCACTGCATAGATCCTATGCTGCTGCATCCCATGTCACCAACTATCATCTTAGAAACTGGTGCCTTACCCTTGTTAGGGTTCTGAGGGCAATCTCTCCAGAAATGTCTAGCTACTCCACATCCAAAGCAACCACCTGATCCTCTCCAAGGAGTAACACCTCTAGTAGGTGCCCTAGAAGCCTATGGTGTGGATCCTAATGATCCAGCTGTGGTCTGATTATGGCCTCTACTAGCGAGCTCCAACTGACTGAGCTCTAGGTCCACCCTGTGTCCTGATGGGACCCCTAGGAGGAGGCCCCATACTCCGACCTCTCTGTGCATCAACTCTCTGTGGAGGTCTATATGGTGGGCGGGACTGTTGTTGCTGCTGTTGTGGCCTAAAGGATGACTGTGTTGAATGTTGACCACCACGAGGAAGAGGTACTGAACCTCTCGATCTACCATCCTGCATCTGCTGAATGTGGCTCCTAACTCGGTCCCTAGCCTGCTGGGTTTTACCCCAAGTCTCCTCTGCAATATAGGCCTTCTCTATGGCCTCTGCTAAAGTCTATGGGTAGTGAATCCGAACTGCACCTCCAATGTCCAAATTAAGGCCCTGGATGAACCTATGAATCCACACCTGCTCATCCTGTATATACTCTACATACTGAAGTAGATCTAGAAACCTACTCTCATACTCTACTACAGAAAGGGTAGCCTGTCGAAGGTCATGGAACTCGTCAATCCTCTACTGGATGAACCTCCATGATAGATATCTACTCCTGAATCTCTCCTCAAAAAGCTCCCAAGTCACTGTCTCTGAATCTACATGGAGCTTCTGCTCCTCTGTCCTCCACCATACTCCTGCTTCATCCTTCAGTAGATGGATGACAACACGAGCTTTCATGTTGCTAGAACAAGGACAAATCTTGAAGCAACCGCTCAAGCTCACTAGCCAGGCCTCTGCCTGAAATCCACCTATGTCACTTGAATAATGTGATGGCCTAAGCTTCAGGATCTCCCTGATGTGATCCACAGCTATGGTCTGTCAGCCTCTAGGCCTCTCTGCAAGCTCATCCCTAAGCCTAGGGCTCTGAGACCTCTCTCTATGCTCCGGAACTCTGTCACCCTGCCTCCTAGGTGGTGAATCTACTCTGACTGACTCCGCATGGGATTTCTCTCCTCTATGCTCCTCACTGAGTGGAGGAGGTGCATGTCCCTCAATAGAAGTAACTCTGTCATGTCTACCTGAATGCCCTCCTACTGATCCTCTGAGTAAGGTGGCATTAACATCCTGGAGGGTCTGTAAGATTTGTGGCAGGATATCTACTACACCCCGATCTAGTGGTGGTGGTGGTGGTGGTGGTGATGGTGGTGGTGAACTCTGGGTCTTTGTGAATGTTCCTCTCACTTCATCTGAGCCTCCTGCACAGACCAAAGTGAGAGTTAGTTCCTTACTTCAAGCTCTTCTTCAGTTTCTAAGTTTACTATCATGTTCAATTTTCAAATAGTTCTGTTTTTCTAGATTAACAGGTTTACTAGTTT
Organism: Taxus chinensis; assembly: GCA_019776745.2. Lineage (NCBI taxonomy): Eukaryota > Viridiplantae > Streptophyta > Pinopsida > Cupressales > Taxaceae > Taxus > Taxus chinensis. Next base: position 910,191,610 of record CM034146.1, read on the forward strand.
TAAAGTTTCAAGTCTCAATTTTCTGAGTGTGCCCAATGGTCCAAGCCTTTGAACCATTGTTCTGATACCAAGTGTAATGCCCACTTCAAACTACCACTTGAGACCAAGAAACAAACTAGGTTTAGCTACAAAAATTATGGAATAATTTTTTTTGTTAAGGGTGTTTGCAAAGAAGGTTACAAGATCATAGTTATCACAAACCAGGTTTAGGTTAACAAACAAGATTGACTTGCAAAAATGATTCTACAACATCTCACAACAAGCACAAGGTCAAAACAAGGGATTAAATTCATCACTTAGGTTAAAGAGTAAATTCTCACTCCTCCCTGCCCTAACAGGCTTACAGGATTCAACTTGATTTTTCACCCACTTAGAGTCATCAAAACTTTCCTAAATCATGCTCATTAGGATAGTAAATTTCCTCACCTTTCCAACCATATAAATAAGTTCTTCTAACTCCTTGTAAAACTCAAGTTATGGGCCGGTGGAGTTTTAGGGAGAAATTTTCCTTAGGGCGGGTTCCTTAGGCACAAGGCGCGAAACACCTCCGTGCGCCCGCGGGGTCGACGAATGGGACACGTGGCACTTTCCGATTGGCGCTGGGAGACGTGGACCAGTGGGGCACAAAATAATTTAGAAATTTTTATACAAAAGGCCCAATGGTGAAAAAAATGACGCGTGCCTCCGCTAAGGAAAACCCATGCCACGTGTCGAGAGCCTATTGGTGGTGGGGGAAATTTGGGAATTTTTCCCTAAGTCCAAACCTAAAATTTTCTAAAGGAAATTTTTCCTTTCCTCCTCCACCATCGCAAAAAATTCCATGGCATCCTATGATTGGACGTGGGTCGGCGGAGTGACGGAGGGAATTAAAATTTTGCGCCAAAAGATTTTAGAAGCCAAAGAACTCGCGCGGGCCCTTGCGTCTTCCAGGACACGTGTCAGCACCCCATTGGTTGCGGGTGTGCAGGGTTACAAGGAAAATGATGAAATTTTTCCCAAAAGGCTAAAAGTTTAATTTTTCAAATTTTCTTTCATGCGCCCACCAAGCCACGTGTCAGCACGTGATTGGCTGCGGGGCTGCGGGGTTGCGGAGAAAATTGGGAAAATTTTCCCAAAGGAAATTTTTTCAAAAGTTAAGTTTTCAATAGAATTCACCCCTCCCAAGTGCCACGTGGCGACACATGATTGGTTGAGAGTGTTGTGGGGTCAATGACTTTTTGGGGAAATTTTTCCAAAGTTCAAATTTTGATTTTAATAAAGTTAGATTTATTTTTGGATGGCCATTTTGAAGTAAAACTTCAAATGGCCATAACTTTTGATAGAGAAGCTCCATTTTGGGAAAACAAGGACTTTCCATAAAGCTCTCGAGTCCTCTTTGCACAAAAATCATTAATTTTAGATTTTGATGAAGTTTTGAGGGTCAATTTTAATAAATCAATCTGTAGGGTTCTGTAAATTTAAAACTCACAATTTTTCCAACTTATAAGATTTTTTCAATTTTTTATTTTTCTTCTTCTCAACATGCAAAATGAACATGGAGAAATTATCTTGGGCAATTTTAAGAGTGATATCAAGGTTCAATTTGTTAATTGAAGTAAATTTCCTATTTTTACAACTTTTGATGGGAAATTGGTCCAACAAGTTCTAAAATTTGATTTTTTTGAAGTTCTAAAATGTCTTTCTTTGATGTTGAGGTCAAATAGGATTGCTTAGAACTATTTACATCTGAATTTCAATGGTTCATTTCTTAATTTAAGTTTCCAATCTGAATTGTACATTTATTAGATTATTTTCAAATGCCAGATTTATAAAAAAATAGATTTCTTTCATTATCAGCTATAATAATCCATTTGCCAATTCCAAACATGGAAAAACATTATCAAAACTGATCTAATACATTCCATTCTTGTCTAAAACAATTGTTTGATTTATCTAATCATTCAAAAGCATAAACAACATTCGATATTTTAAATTTTAAAATAAATGCAAAGAATGGAATGCTTTCTCTTTCTCCCACACGTATATTCCTTTTTTTTAACAGAGATTTTAAAACACAACAACAATTAAATTGCAATGCAATAGTACAATTTGAGAAAGAGATGTTTTTCTTTCATTGATTTCAAGCAACACATTACAACTTATTTCTTTCTTTAAATTTCAATATACAAATACGAGCAGATTTCATTTTGTCACGTTATTTTCAAAAACAGAGTATGAAATAATAATTTCTTACATTGCCCAAATGAGATTCAACCCTTCCTTAAGAATTCAAAGTGTTTTTATATTACAATTAACAATACAATTCATCCACTTCAAAGTGGGAAGGTTACAATAAATTTGATCAAGGAAAGGGACTGTCAAAACTACATTTTCTCCAAGCTCCAAAATAGACAACCTACTAATTTCTTCATCTTTTCATCTGATCACAACAAGGAAGGGGGAAAGGCAATGCTCTCCACCCAACCAAGACATCCAATGGGAAAGGAGAAGCCATCTTTCCCCATTGGCCCCCGAGCCCCAACCATATTGAAATGGAGTATGAATAACAACACATGGCAACATAGGCTTCTTTCACAACAAACAAATTTCTTTTCACATGCATAGAATAACAAAATGTACAATTCAAAATAAGATAGCAGTTCCCAACTACATTAAACATTTCAAACAACACAAAGGCTTCTTCAAGCAAGCCAAACAAGAGCAAGAGCTATGGGGAGCTCCTTATACCTCCCAAGTTGGAATTGGGCATCCACCAAATGCATACCACCATAAAACATACCAAATCCCATAAACCTTATATCTCCCAACCCCTCCTTATGCCCCCCCAAAATTTCTCCCTTATGCCCCCCCAAGAGTAAGAAATGCAAGCAATTTCTTTTCCTAGGTGGATCCCAAACCAACACTCCCTCCTCAAAGAATAAGTGTCATTTGCAATCCCTTATGCCCCCCCATATGAAACCCCATAGTCTTCTCCTACACCTTTCCCTAAGCATTCTACCCATCTAGCCAAGAATACAAACACAAACACCATTCAAACATGCAAGAAAAGGGAAAGAACAACATATAAAATGGGACAAGATCCTACCTCTCCATAATGGAGATTGTTTTCCCAAACAACAGTTCCTTCCGTGCTCAAAATGCAGTCCCAAAACAGAAAGGTATATGCATGCAAGAGAATTTCCAAACCTTCCTGAAAGCAATCTCCAACAACAATAAAATTTCAACCCAAGGAGGAGAAGGCAAAGTTTCCAACAACCACAAAAAGAGGAGAAATTTGAATTTTAAAGGAGAGGGAGGGAGAGGATGATGTGGATTCCAAGTGGGATGCCACATCATTCTTACTCAACCCCAAAAGGAGAAATTCAACCTCACAATTAAACACAGTAAATGGAGATGACAAGCAACTTACACACTCAAAATTAACCCATACTTTAACAAGGACTGAATTAAAAATTTGTAAGTAAAGTGCAATAAAGACTTACACAAGTCATCTCAGATTTTAATTATAAAGGCTAAAATTTACTCCCAAACCATAGGCATGGTTGGTGTATGATTTTAAGAGGTGTGGGACAAGTTTAACTTGTCCCACAAGCCCCAAATTTGGCCTCCAAGGTCAAATTCGAATTCCATAGAGGATGGAGTGTTCTACACTCCAAAATCTGACTTACACAAAATTTCACATCACTTACACATCTCTTACATCCTCTTACACATTCTTACAACATGAATTAATATATATGACTTCATTTATTACACACTTTTGACATAATGATTTATTTATTTAACATATGGTTATACATGACATAAATCCAATTTAATTTAATAACCAAGACAACACTTTATTACTTTCATTCCACATCCCAATTAAATTTAAATAAAGTTTAACTATATGACTATCTCATTAAAACTATCACATTTAAATTAAATAATAAAAAGAACACATTACAATAAAATACATACAACAATAATGAAAAGGAACACATAAATAAAACACACATATCCCATGGTCACATATAATGGAAATCCCCCCCATGGGAAATCCTAACATAACACACACACACACACACAAATCATAACACAGTTGCCATGGGGACCTTGTTGATTTCACACAGAATTCCAATACGGTTAGTCTCCAGTCCCCTGACATTGTTGTGATATTTTAACTGTAAAATAACAATACCTCCTTCGGCCTCGTGGCCATATCAGAACATCCAAAATGATATGAGCAACATATAAACATATCAAATCCAAATCACAACAATATCAAGAACTCAACATTATCATTTTAAATACAATTTTTCCACTATATCATCATCCAATGAATCTCTATACTAGAGCTACTCGTAATATCAAATGTCACATGTCCAAAATCAATCATCAATAACCTATCCATATCAAGCAGTATATCATCATCCATGTATAACAATGTCTCCAATAATCATCAAGCATATAACTGAATCCAGGTCCATAATAATCCAAGATCTAACATATACACATCATACTAAGTCAAAACATAATAATGTCTGAAATGAGATCAACAGTGGAAAGATCAGTAGCTAAACAACGTCAAAGGAAAGTGGCCACTACAGTTGCACTACATCTCAGACTCCATTTAGTCTTGTGTGTGTCTGTGTAGAAATGATTCCCTAGGAAGCCCTTATGCAATATGTACTAGATAACGAGCTATATTTTCTCAATGATGTAAATGTGTGGATGGAATAGAATAAAATTCCCCTTCCTATGCAATGTATGCAGAGTATGTAGTCCCTTGTCCCTTGAATGGATGTTAAATGGATGTCTTTAGTGATCTTTGTGTCTTTTCAATGCAAGCTTAGGTGGTAATAGAAATATTTAGTTCTTGGTCCCTCATTTTGAACACATAAGTATGTTATTATATGATTCCCTTGTTTGAATTTCTTAATTGACAACTGGAAGGTGGACCCATAAGTGAAAAAGATGCCCAAAAGATAAAAGAGACCCAAAAGGAGAAAGTAAGGTAGAAAAGGGTCAGGGATGCCCAGAGGGGACATTAGTACCTAGGTGGCACTGTCCTAGCTGGGCACTAGTGTCTAAAGCCATGAAAGATAAACAAGTGAATTTCCATATAGGTTATATGGTGTGTAAAACCAAATGGAAAATAAGAGACAAAGAAAAGAGGTCAAAGATAGTTGTCAATTACTAGTTTTCTTGCATATGAATCATGTAAATGCTAGTATGATTTCATGACCTAGAAATGTGCCCAAGTGCATTATTTTGTGTCTACATTTGTCCACACTTTATGTTTTTGAGTGAATACTCAATAACATAAAGTAGTTAGAAGAGGCATACATTTTGATCATGTAGAGTGTGCAGCGAATAACGTGTCGAGTGGACAAGTGAAGCGTGAAATAATTACAAATTAAAGCATGGAGACTAGGAAAGGAAAGTGACCCTAGGGGTGAAGTGTATATGCTTCTTATACCTATTGTTGTGCTTGTATTTGCTGATGTAGGTTGCTTCTTGTTGCATATTAACGATGGATATGTAAAAGAAGAGTAAGAGAGTATTCAAATTTATGTATATAAGAAATTTGAGTAAAGTATGCATTATAAGTATGTAAGAGTGCATAAAAGTAGTAGTAAAGGAAGGTTTGCACCTGATGTAAAAGAGTGTAAAGGATAGAAAAGTGTCCTGAAGTATTCTGAAGACTGATTTTTTTGGCGATCTCACACCAAGAGCAAGTTTTTTGGGTGATCTCATGCCAAGTGCGAGTTTTTTAGGAGATATCACACCAAGTGCGAGTTTTTGGGTGATCTCACGCCAAGAGAAAGTTTTGGGGAGAGAGGTATAGTTTTATTCTCCTTCCATGAATCTTCCCAAAAGAACCACTACAGATGGTACATCCTGATTTAGTATTGATTGTCCATAATTAGTTCCAAATTTGTTTCGATTATACTACTTGTTCAGATTGAAGGAGATAAAATGCATTTTGTAGCTAGAAGTTTGCACCTGTAACTATATAATTTCTCTAAAGACTTCAGTACACCATGCTAATATGAGAAAATGAATGTATGTGCCCCCATGAAATTATCTTCTAGGGTACACTAGCACCCAGTCACTACTGTATGATGTTGGGTGCTAGTGTTTGCTCTATGATTTGGACCCAAGTCAGATTCTGGGCCATTTTGTGACTGTATTTATGTGTTTTTTGTATACTGTATTGTTTTGTTTTGTTGATATGAGATGCTATAGGGGTTATTTGTTCATCCAATGTATGCCCCCCTCATGTGGGGTGCATGCGACAAATGTAGGAGCATGCGGTCCAAAGGAGAGGACCTGAAACTGATCTAAAGTGGATACCTATAGGGGGTAGGGGATCTGCATGGTACAACCCAAGGCACATGCAAACAAAGTAGGCTATAAATTAGTGTTAGTATAGAAAAATATAGCATGTAAGTAGAAAACAAAGTAACAATCAAGTGTGAAAACAACATAGACCATGAAAAAGTGCGTGTCAGACATGGGACATCGCTCACAATGTCGAAAGACAATTAGGGCCGAAGCGATCAAAAGCATACAATTCTCAATCAAGTCAAAGGGCATAGCCCAAAAATAATATCATATAATAGAAATAAATAAGAGACAAATAGCCACAGTTGTATATAGTCCTACAAAGCAAATGATACACATGAAACACCCGTTAGCATGTTAGAAAAATAAAGAGTATGTCAAATCATGTATGTGTCAAAGGGAAAAGTAGTAGTAATGCACTAGAAAGAAGAAGTAGTAAATGATGAAATGATAACACCTATGATGTGTGAGAGTAGTAAAGGTAGATGCCCCCAAGAGCCTCAGTGGGACTGGAAAAGGATACAATGCCAACATCATTACAACGTGTGAGAATTAGTAAGATATTTGCATTTAACTCAAAATACCAAGTGAATGCGCATGTGCATATAGAGAAAGATAATGACATACAGAGTATCTAAATAACATAGTAAAAAAAATACGATGATGAAGAAAGAGAACAATGATAGCTTGCAAAGATGGTTCGGGTGTATTAATGGTAAAAGGGAAGCGGATGCCTCGTGGACCAGGATAGTCACTTTTTTTGAATCTCATCCCCTGCAACAGTCACATGGTCTTTCCTCCCCGTGATGTGGTGATGGTGCCCCCTATGGGCTAGGGCTTGTCAGAAGCCCTGCAAAAGCATCTAGGTCCTCGGCATCTTGTGTCAAGAAGTGTACAAGAAGGTATAGACAAAAATTTCCCTGATTTGTTACTTCCCCCCGTGGACCCATCCATCTCTGTTTCTATGTCCTTGGAGGATGATGTTGTTTTAGCGGCCCAAACAAAGCTTCTCTCATCTAGAGCAATCTTTGTAAAAAAATTTGGTCATAGGTTAGCTGTGGAAGGCATTCAAAATTGGTGTGAAGCACAGTGGGGTAGCGGCCTGAGTATTCACTTCCTTGAAAGGGGTTTTTTTCCTGGTTATATTTCGTAGTGCCGCTCAGAACGATGACACCATGGTGAGGAAAGAATTTCTTCTCACTGATTCAAGCTTGGAGATTCGTGATTAGGAGCCTCACTTCAATACGGCTAGAGAAGAAATGGAAGGATTACAAGTATAGGTTAGACTCTATTCACTTCCTAGTGAGTTTTGGTCTGCTCCCATTCTCAAAAAAAAAATTCTCAAGTCTGGGACACATTATTCACATCGACCCTGTCACCTTGGAAGGTACCCTCTCTTCCTTTGCTAGGATTTGCATTTCCATCGATTATAATTAGAAGCTTCAAGACCATATATTCATCTCCACCCAGTATGGGATCTGGGAGCAAAAGGTGGATTATGAAGGTGTCTCCAACACTTGCTTTAAATACAAAAAACCTAGCCACTTCCAAAAAATTTGTGAAAATCCCCCTTCTTCTGGAAAACTGGAGTGGAGAAAAAAATCCTCTCCCCCCATCCTCTCCCTCTGCTCCCTCTCATGTAATCACTCCTCAACCCATTCGAGTGGTTTCTTCTGACCCTTCCCCTACTCTTGAGCCCATAACTCTAGACCCTAGTACCATCTCTTTGGTAAAAGAAACAGCATGGTGGTTAAGGACTCTACTAGGATTTTATCCCTTTTTCACGATGGTATCTCTCTTGACCTGGGAGGGAATGCCATCTCTCTGGAAAAATGGGTGAATGAAAAGCATGAACTAATCTATTCTAATGATGGTGACTCCATTGGTTCACAGGAGGAAGTCCACGAGGCGCACTCTTATGATAATTTGCAGCTATGTCTGATTCTCCCTACACCTGCACTTCACAACATGGATCTTGGTTCGAAAAGCATTCTAGGTCATCCCTCTAAGAGTAAAATCTCCCAAAAAGAGGTTTCTGCTAGGAAGCAACTTCAACTTCGTTCCTTCTTTCCCTCTATGAGTAGGAGAGGCGAGTCCTCTCTGAAGATCCAATTATTCTCTTTTCTTAGAATGTTAGGGGCCTCAATGCCCCTAACAAACAACGTCTATTAAGACATTATGCTATTAATGCTACTATTGATATTTTACTTCTATAGGAAACTAAGATGTTAGAGGATGGTTGCAAGAATGGATGGTTTCAAAGATGAAAAGGTTGGGAAGGTTTCTTTTCAGATTCTTCAGGTGCCTCAGGAGGTCTTGGAATTCTATGGAAATCCTGCTACTGCTCTCTTGATCCTATTCTCGTTGATTTGAATTTCATTTGGTGCAATATTTTTATTAAACAATTTGATGAGTCTTTTTTCTTATGCAATGTTTATGGTCCCTCTAATCCGATCAGAAAAAGAGATCTTTGGTCTAAACTTCATCTGGTCCTTGATTCAGCTATCAACTCCAAGATTATCGTTGCTATTGATTTCAATGCTACTCTTTCAGACCTTGATAAGCGTGGAGGTATTCAATGGCAGCCACATTCACAAGTGAACTTCACCTCTTTTGTTTCTTCCACTAAACTGGTTGATGTGGAACCTAGTCAGGGATGGTTCATGTGGAATAATAGGAGGCCTGGGTTTAGTTCCATGGCAGTACGTCTTAACAGATTTCTTGTTTATGAATTCTGGTTGCAGAACAACTTCCTTCTCAAATGCTCTATTCTTCCACTCTCAGGCTCTGATCATTTCCCAATCTCTCTTGATATTTCCTTTAACCTGCCTCCTCGTCATTCGCCCTTCAAATTTGAAAACATGTGGTTGTAGGATCCTTCTCTTAGGCCTTTGATTAAATTCTAGTGGGAATCCTTCAAAGTCAATGGGACCTGGATGTTCCAACTCTCCAAAAATTTATCCCTGCTGAAAGATAAACTACGAAGCTGGAATAATTCAAGATTTAAAAATATTTTTCAGGAAAAATAGAGAGCTGAGAAGGAGCTCCGTGTTCTGAACGATTCTATACTCTCACATGGGATGCTTCGGGCTGATTTCTTTAAAGAAAAATCACTTCTCAAGGAGTTAGGAGATCTTCTTTTAAAAGAGGAAACATACTTACGTTAAAAATCCAGGGAAATATGGCTGACAGACGGTGACAAAAATACTAAGTTATTCCATGCTTCTGTAAAAGCCAAAAGAAATTTCAACTACATTTCATCCCTCTAGATGGATGATTTATATGTTGCATCCACTCAATCACAAATCAAATCCAAAGTGGTGTCCTACTTCAATAAGCTCTTGAATGGTGACTCGGCATCCCCCCTTGGCGAGCAATCTTCCTTCTTCCATCAGATCCCTGCCTCGGTCACAGATGTTGATTACAAATTGCTTCTCTCTCCATTCTCCAAGGAGGAGGTTCATAAAATTGTTTTCTCAATGAAGAGAGACAAAGCACCTAGTCCTGATGGTTTCCCCGCTTCATTCTTCCAGATCTTTTGGGATGTCGTTGGGAATTCTATTTGGAATGTAGTAGAGGAATCACAGAAAACAGGCAAGATTTTAGGTACTCTCAACCACACTCTCATATGCATGTTTCCTTAAAAATCTCATGTTGAGTCTCTAGATGATTTTAGACCTATTTCCCTTTGCAAAACGACATATAAAATCATCTCCAAAGCTATTGCCAATAGATTGAGTCTAATTTTGTCAAAATTGGTTACTCATGAAAAAATTGGCTTCATCCCTGGTAGGTCAATAACTGATGAGATCATTATCTCTCATGAACTGATTCACACACTTCATTCCTCCTCTCAGGTTGGCATGATGTTGAAACTGGATTTCAGCAAAGCCTATGATCATGTCAATTGGAGGTTCCTCATCAAATATCTTCACGCCATGGGTTTCAGTTGACAATTTTTTAATTAGATTTTCAATTGCATAGCCACTCCTCGATTATCTATTCTGGTTAACGGTTCAGCTGAAGGCTTCTTCCAAAGTAGTAGGGGTTTGAGACAAGGTGATCTCCTTTCCTCTTTTCTTTTTATTTTGGTCGCTGAGGCTCTCAGCCAAAGCATCAAGTCATCCATTCTAGATGGATCCCTAAAAGGCATTCTAATCACTTCCAATCTTCTAGCCCTTTCACACCAACAATTCACAGATGATACTTTTATTTTTGGTCAAGGATCTATCCCTGAAGCTAAGCACCTCTCTTCTATTCTTGATTTTTATTCTTCTGCACTAGGATAGGTTATTAACTTTCATAAATCTGTCATTTTCTTCTTTAATGTTGCCCCTAGATTATAATGCAGGATCAAAGAAATTCTCAGCTTCACAATGGGATCTCTCCCACACAAATATCTAGGTATCCCACTTTTTCATGGGAATGGCAGAGCACGTCCCTGGGATGGGCTTATAAACTCCATCTCTACAAGACTTCTCTCATGGAAAGGAAAATGGCTTTCCCTAGCTGGTCGAGCCCTTTTAATTAATTTTGTTCTCCTAGCCATTACAATCTATATGTTGTCTATCATGTAGATCCCCAAATCAGTTCTACTTAAGATTGAAAAGATTGTTAGATCTTTCTTATGGCAAGGAAATAATGAAGAGTGCAAATTTCACCTCATAAACTGGGCATTGGTCAAACTTCCAAAACTCCTCAAAGGGATGGGAATTTTGCACCTTGCTCTTCAGAATTCTGCCCTCGAAGAAAAACTTGTTTAGAACTTCATTTCTAACACTAAACGGCTGGCTTTCCAAGTTCTTTCACATAAGTATCTCGGAGGGTGTCACCTCGAGTTATTGTTATCTAGCTCAGAGCTCCCTAAAGGCTTGCACATCTGGAATTTATTCTACAAGTCCAAATCCTTGATTGCTGAGTCAGTTTCTTGGAACATCAACAATGGACAGCTCGCCATCTTCTGGGACAAAATTTGGAATGGCTCCCCTCCCCTTAATCTCACGTCTGATCTAAACAGAGTCATGAATTCAACCAAGTTGTCTTGGGGATCTTTGGTCGCAAACTATGGCCATCAGAATCTTGATGGCTCACCATCCTAGATTTGGAAGGATGTCTCCATTATCGGAGCCAATGCAGAGGAGTCCAATCTCCTTAAGGATACCCTACAGGATAGAAACACGCACTTTATTAATGAGGATGATTGTTTGATTTGGCTTTGGGATGCATCAGGTTCTTACTCTATGAAAACAGGTTATAATATTCTCATCTCTCGTTCTAGTCAAGGGATTCCTTGTTCCCTCGGTTGTTGGCATCCCAGTATCTCTCCTAAAGTGGCAATTTTCAGTTGGTTGGTTTTGAAAAATAAGGTTCTCACCCAAGTTAGGTAGATATCTTAGGGTTACGCCAGACCTTCCATGTGTTTGTTGTGTGGTGCCATAGAGGAAGATCTTGATCACCTCTTTTTATTTTTCCCTTTTGCTTCTAGCTGTTGGGATTGGCTCCTGAACAAATTAAATCTTTCTTAGGCTCCTTGTAACAATATTGGAGTGAATTTTCTCTCTTGGCTGACCTTTAACATTACCAGCAACCTTAGAAATATTTGGTGCATTGTCCCATACTTCCTTCTCTACACATATGGTGGGAATGCAATCTTCATCTTTTCAAGGAACAATCTGCTGAGCTGCCAGCTTTTCTTAACAAGCTGGAAGTGGCCATATCTGAGAGAGTTAGTGATAATAGTTTATCACATTCTACTTTCTCCTCCAAGGATTTCATTATTATGCACTCTTGGTCACTCATAATGCAACTTAGACTAGGCTCAATAGTTAAAAAAGGACTTTCACAAGTTGAAAAATTAATTCGGAGAAAAAGGGAAAGGTGGCGACCCCCTCTGAAGGGCATATGGAAACTTAATTTTGACGGTGCCTCTAGAGGGAATCCAGGTAAATCAAGTGCAGGTTGTATTCTCAGGGATGAATCTGGTAATCTTATCAAAACCGGCTCCTACCCACTCAAAGATGGCTCGTGTAATGTTGCCGAAGCCCAAGCACTCCTGGAAGGAGTCAAGATGGCTGCCCATTTAGGTTGTCCTCATTTATACATTAAAGGGGATTCCCAAATTATCATATGTGCAGTCTCTATAGGCTCATCCCCTTTATCGAAAATCAACATATTTATCCCTCAAATTCTTTATTGGTTAGATAAAATCGGCACATGGAACATTGCACATAACTTTAGAGAAACTAAACAAGCGGCTTATTTTCTTGTAAATTTTTCTATCGATCACCCTGCCGCCATCATCACTTCAGGTACAGCTCAAGATTGGAATGGTCTGTCAAAATTAATTTCCCACGAGTAGGCCAGCTCATTCTCATAGTTGGGATGTAGCCTCTCGTGTGTGTAGTGTTCCTTTTAAGTGTGGGAGCATCCATCACATATATCGGTGGTAGATATTCTTGCCATTCTTGTGATAGACTATTAACACACTACTATTTTCTCCAGCGACATTTCAGCCTAGACTTGGCTTGTGTCAGTCCTTTCCAAAAAAAAATTTCCCCGAAAAATATGAGGCTTGGTTTCTTTAAATGTCACTCGTGATTTCTTCCTCCTCGTCTTTTGTCTGGCTCATTCCTCTTGTTAGTCACTTTCAGCCCCTATGTCTTTTATTGGCTTCATGTTTGTCACCCTTCATGACCAATTCAAGGAATTGGAAGACTCCTCTGCCATCGACCACCATCGCCTCTCCATTATTTTTAAGTATTCCTTGCAGGCAAAGGTAGAAGCCATTAAAACCATTGTCGGCGATTCCTATCGCTTCCGAGCTAGTCACCCCAGAATGGATTCAGACATTGCTTCAGTGTTCATCTCTTTTTTCCTTCTTCTTCACCCCAATCCAGTGGCAGTTGAATTGGTTGTTGTGGACGAAATCGATGTTGTTCACAGGGTTGGTCTGCATGATCAATTGGTGAACTTATCTCTCCCAGATCCTCTTCTGTGGGTTGAGGAAGTCAATGAGCTTGCTCTTGGTTCAGGTCATGGCATCTAATGCCTCTGCGGGTAGTACAAAGACCTGGTCACCTTCGCTTGGAACTTCCACCCAAATTTGGACCAACGTTTTCTTCCGGCGGTCGATATTGACACAGTGCTCTTTCCAATTCACTTGGTAGTTGATCATCACAACAAACTCAAAGATCAAGCCAGAGTTACCTTTGAGTTGCTGCTCAAGGCATCTAACGAGCGTGCTGGTTCTTCCTTTGGTTAGCCAGTTTGCCCCCTTTATGCTCTTTGGTGTCTCGGTAGCTGTTACATCTCCCTTCGGAACTCTGTTCTATTTTGAGTGCTTCTTTTCTCTCTTCTTCCTCTCCATTCACATATATTTCCCTCCCCTTATTTTCATCTCTTCTTCTATGTTGTTGTGTGGGGGCCCCAACCCCTCTAGTTCATATCTCTGGTCAAAAGCGTTTAACAATAAAAATAAACATAGTAAACAAAATACATCATATAAGTAATATAAGCAAACACAAGTAAATGTAACCAAGCTATGCAAATATAGTGTATGAGTGTGATGGTTCAGAATGTAATGTGTGAATATGGTAGGAGAAGTGTACCCTCCAGTAGATGTGTATGAGATGAGGTTCATTTATAAAACCCCCCTCAACATTCAAGAATGAACCATAAAACAAGAGTGCATCATCGGGAAATGGTATGAGAATGTATGCTAGAAAGATAGATCATGAAGCATAGAGCGTGAAGAGTGAAAGATGTGAGGTTAATTTCAGATCTAGAACCTCACCAATCGAGTATGAACTGTGGAGCTAGAGTGCATCATAGGGAAGTGATAATACATTGTGTGTATTAAGGTGTGTAGGAGTGCTAAGAAAGATTAGATATGAAGCATAGAGCGCAAAGTGTAGGCACATACTCTATAAGGAATTAATAAGGATTGAAGGGGGGAGAAAGTGTGATGCCCCCCAAGTGTGTGTTATGGATAAGAATCAAGTAAAATCAATTAGGATATCATCATTGTTAGGATCATAGCCAATTGGAGTTGGCTCTAAGACTTGGTAAGCAACAATGTGGGGTTGATCATATAAAGATCATGTACAGCGTAAATTGTAGATGCCCATGGCATATTCTTCATCAATAAAAGGAGGTTGCACAAAATCATGTACATACCAATGGGTGAGATTCCGAGTGTAGCCAAGAAATGAATCATTGCAAATGGAGATGCAACCAAAAGGCATGGGGAATGTGATATCAATATGATTAAAATGCAAAGTGCCACCAATGTAGTCAAGCCATGACTGCCCAATTGTGAGTGGAGAGACATGAGGAGTACGCATAAGGAAGACTTATAAATCGAAGATACGGAGGCCATAAGTAGTAGTAAGGAGTACACATGCATGATAAAGGTGAGAAGAGTGAGGTGGAGGGAGGAGATAAGCAAGTGTGAATCATATACGAGATAATTTTTCATGCATGTAAAAAGTGTCTGAGAAAGTGGGGTCGAATGGAATTTGAGGCCAATAAGAGTCATACATGAAAAGAGTGCATGTAAAGGGGTCAAGCTGTGGTGCAAATTGAACCTGGGGAGACAAAGGAGTTAGTATGATGTCCAATGTATGGACAATCCCTTGAAAAATTATCATGGCATTAGTGTAAGGATGAGGTTTCTTGAATTGATATTCACCAGGGCCAAAAGAAACAAAAGTATCCTTACAGTAGGATTAATCTATTTCGATAGGATTAAACTTAAGATTGTGCAATGTGTCATCATTAATCTCTAAAACATCAACCTCGTCATCAAAATCATCAATACTAGCATTATCTTATTCAATAGCAGTATCAAAGATATTGGTAGGAGTGGAGCCATATGTAGGAGTGAGAGGATCCACGACAAGTGGAATAGTGGTAGCTATAGGGGTAGACAAGGTGGGTGATATGATATTGATAGTATGGGTAGGAATGGCTAGTATACATGTGGAAGTAGGATAAGGATTTGAAGCACTAGATTGACCAACATCATACATGTACTAATATTATGGTATGAAATAGGTTGTGATGGAGGGATGGGCATTGCGGTAGTGGGATCTATGTGGAAAAACTTGAATGGCTCAAGGTTAGTAGCAATGGTATGTTCATAGCCATCATGTAGGAATTTAACGCACCCATGAACTGTATAAGGAACAACATGCATTGCATGAATTAATTTTTTGTCGAGTAAACAATTGAACTAAAATGAGGTGTCGATAACAAAGAATATAGTAGGAACAATTTTAGGTCCAACTTGTATAGGTAAGCTGATAGTTCCCATGCATGTGCGAGTAGTGAAATAATAGCCATGAATGAGAGTAGAGGACTTGGTAATTAAATCATCGTAAATGCCTATTTACCTGAGGAAGGATAGAGCACATAGATTTATAGCAGATCCATTATCAATGAGTACATGCTTGATACGAATGGATCCAATAGTAGTGGTGATAAGAAAAGATACAAAGGGATTATTAGTAGAAGAAGGAGGGATATCCTCGTCACTAAAAGATATAGCATGTGGTAAATTTTTTAGGGATTGAATGAGATGAGTAAAGGAAACATAAAAATTATTACTTTCAATGTGAATGGAGTGAAGGGTGGCCTTTAATGTATAAGAGTGAACTTACGACCGATGCGCTGCACTACATCTCGGACTCCATGTAGTTCTTGTATGTGTGCGCGTGGAAATGATGCCCTAGGAAACCCTTGTGTAACATGCACTAGGTAGTGGGCTAGATTTTCTCAATGATGATAATGTGTGGATAAAATAGAATAAACTTCCCCTTCATATGCAGTGTATGCAGAGTATGTAGTCCTTTGTCCCTTGAATGGATGTTAAATGGATGCCTTTATTGTCTTTGTGCCTTTTGAATGCAATCTTAGGTGGTAATAGTAATGCTTAGTGTTTGGTCCCTCATTTTAAACACATAACTCTACATTTATATGATTCCCTTGTTTGAATTTCATAATTGAAAACTGGAAGGCCAACCCATAAGTGAAAAATATTCCCAAAAGATAAAAGAGACCCAAAAGGAGCTAGTAAGGTAGAAAAGGGTCACATGTGCCTAGAGGGGATAAGAGCACCTGAGCACTACTATCTCGGCTGGGTGATGATGTCTAAAGCCATGTAAGATAAACAAGTAAAGTTCTGAATGGGATGTAGGGTGTGTAAGACCAAATAGAAAATAAGAGACAAAGAAAAGAGGCCATTAAGATAGTTTTCAATTACTAGTTTTCTTTCTTAGGAATCAGGTAAATGCTAGCATGCTTTTAGGACCTAGAAACGTACCCAAGTGCGTGATTTTATGTCTACACTATCTACCATAAGCATGCTTCCACCCATGTGTCATCTTGTTCAAGAAATTGATTTTTGAATGAGTCATCATGTTTAAAGGCTAAATGTGGAGCTCAAGGAGTGACTTGATGATCATCATATCTCAACTTTGTCATTGTACCCAAATCTCTCCAAGAAAAAGCTAAATTGAGCTAGTCATGCCACCAAGGTACCCAGAACCATCATGTGTGAATTATTAAGGCATCTTCTATCTCCATGAGAGACATATGAGAAAAAATGTGTATGAGCATCATGAAGTTGATTCCATGAAAGGATGATTTTAGAGCCAGGAAAGGTTAGGGGATGATCTTCATATGGAGAACCATGTTTCTAAGAATGAGAAATCATCTAAGTTCACTTGATATAATTCACTTGGTACTATTCATAAAAACTCATTCAACACCTAGCAGTGTGATCACACCTTAAGAAGGAGGCACATTACAATCATCTCATTTTGGCAATAGGACAGGAATCCCATTCACGGAGCAATCCTCTATCTACAAAGTGATGATCTCACTTCAGTAAGAAGCAGATAAGCATTATAGAGTTGATTCATTATCACTAAAGTGAATTGTGGACAAAATTTCAAAATTAGTACCAACTCAAGTTGTGGTAGGGCCAAAATCCAATCTAGAAGGTCAAAAAACCTACAAAATGACTATATGTTTTCCCAAAAAAAATACCAACTACAATATATTTGCCATGAAAGCTTTAGGTCCTTGCTGAAATTATGAAAATGAGTAAGTAATGACTAGATTAGATTTTGAAAAAATGTCTTTTAGATTATAATTTTTGGAGCTAAGGGACCACTGCCATTAGGTACAAAGTGACCCTAATTTATGATATTTACTAAAATAAATTTAAACTATAAGAAATAATAAAAGTACAAAGAAATAATAAAAGAAATCCTATACTTTAGTAAATATGCCCCCTTCCTCCTTCCAAAATTCATAAAAATAAAAATGCATACACATTCCATAACAATAGAAATGCATATGTGTTATAACACATACACATTTCTTAACACTAGAAACATGAATGTGTTTTAGGTTTGGAAATTACCAAACATGA
Organism: Taxus chinensis; assembly: GCA_019776745.2. Classification (NCBI taxonomy): domain Eukaryota; kingdom Viridiplantae; phylum Streptophyta; class Pinopsida; order Cupressales; family Taxaceae; genus Taxus; species Taxus chinensis. Next base: position 910,209,377 of record CM034146.1, read on the forward strand.
AAAACCATAACTCATACGTGTTTTGGTTGATTTTGAGTTTTTGTCTGCTTTTTGGCACCCTATTTTGGTGCACATACCTAGGTATAGGCTTTCGGTGGTCACTGCTACTCACGCCAAACTCCACAAAGGATTTTATGCTAGTTAATGGTCACTACCACTTCCTCACACACTCCCTTATCCATCTTTGGTGACACATTATCCTTTTGTGAAATTATTTGACTCCTCGTTGTACCAAAGTTTTCAAGTCACTAGAATAGGTCTTAGTTGTGCACCAAAGAATGTCTCCACTTGTCAAACAAGTATGTGCAACTCTAGAGGTGCCCTCCCACTATGCATCAACAAATCCTCTTATTGTTTTGTCTCATAGCACTGAGTATTAACGCCAATAATTTTAATGTCGATCCAAGTCTATTGTCAATGCAATATCCCACACCAAATTGGTTGTCATGACGGTGTGAAGAGCCAAAATATTTTTGGCCCATGCGCCGAACATATGAAATTTTCCAACTATAACATATCCCACATTTACACATGGATATATTTTTGAATTCCATCCCATCAAATGATTCTCCCTCATGCTAATTAACAACACACTCAACAGACACTAAAAATAGAAAAATTCCAAACTCCTTTTCCAATGTGTTGACAATAGGAAAATGCCAAATCATAGGTCTCAAGGAGTGTTAGAGAATACAGGTCTGACAATGCCATTATTCAACCTTCTCCACTTTTAATATAGTGAAAAATAGGTTTCCACGCAGGAGGGGAAAAAATAGTTCCAACCGACTTTGATAGTACCACCAGGAGATTAAAAAAATGGTTTCAAAGCCAAACACGTCCTCCTGATGTATTTACAGATGTTAATGCAAGAACACAATCACTCCCATGCTCCCATGCTCCACACCACTCTGATACCACTGTTAACACTTCAAGAGAGTGAAAAAATGTTCAAATGATATATTACAATGTAATAATTGAAAAATACACAGAGGATATGTGTTGGTTACATAACACAATGCCTAGGTGGAGGCAACCAATCAGTAACCGATAAGACAATGTAATACTTGTCAATTTTATGCCAACAATCATTCACATTATTTAGTCATGAAACATGGGTTTCCTTCATTTAATCCACTCACATAAGCATTCTCACTTACGGTTGCAATTTTGGGACCCATCTTGTCTTGCTTCCATTGGTAACACTCAGGGAAGTTTTTTGAATACTGACTTACACACCATAGACTTCACTCATACAAATCATTCCCAAATCCTTGTTGAGCTTGACACCTCAAAGAACCTTCCTACAAAATTGAACTTAAAGTTCAAGATAGAACTTGGACCCAACCCCTTGACTATGAAGGAAATCCCTTCAGATGTAGAAAATGCTTTGCTTTGTGGCATATTGTTGCAGATTGTCTGATGACAAAGTAAAAAAATGTGAGAGCCACTTTGTGGAAAAATTCCCTCCTGAATCATTTTGTTATTGATGGTAATTCAAAGGGATATTTAGATTCAGATACAAATTTGAAGTACTTGGTGGATTTAGTTCCTAAAACTACACTAAGATAAATTTCTGGTGAAGTGGACAAGGAAAACCAAAATGTTAAAATTTAGCTGAATAATACTACTGAAGATCAAATTATCAGCGAAGAAGCGAAGGAGAAGGTCCCTCATATTTTTCCTCAAAACGAAAATTCTTATCATCTGATTGAATCTTTAGAAGTTATTCTTTCTATTGAGGACGTCTTAGATGGACAGAAAGTGGTGCACAACAAGAAAAAACCTATTCCAAGAAAACCACTTCTCCTCTCTAGTATTTTTGGGTTTCCTTGTGCTACATAGAAGTTTTTCCTCTTTGTTTTCTTGTTGTGTGTATGATTTTATCTGGGATTTCAGACCTTTTTGTTACTGGGTAGGGTCTCAGCAAAAAAAAAAAAACCTTTTACCCTTTATCTAATAAAATAATAATTGTGAGATGAAACTTGTTTATTTGACATTTGTAATTAACATGAATACATGGTTGAATATTAATTTTTTTATTCTTATATTAGTAATAACTGAGAGATGATGGTGATGATTTTGTAATAATTTTGATGACGGTGATGATTTATCACACATTTGTAATAATTTTGATACAATGGTGAATAAGGGAATACAAGATCAAAAACATTTTCCCATGGAGAAACATTTTAGAGGTTGATAATCCTAAAGTGTTGGATTATTTTCATCATTCTTCTCCTACTTACATATTCTTACAATGTTTGTGTGCTAGGTAACTATTCTTTCCATGTTATTACTTTAAAAAATAAATGACAATTCCTTGAACTTAACATAAATACATGATATATTATAATTTTATTAATCCCTAATTGATAATACTTATGAGATAGAAATTGTTTATTCCATATTGCTATTTATTTTGAGACAAGGATGGTTGATTTTGAATTGGTATTAATTGTCAGGAAAAAGAGAGTATAAGGCATTATAATTGGGAAAGAGGTAAGAAGGTGAAAATCCGAAATCGTTGGATTACCTTGACAATCCCCCGTACTAAAAACTGCTTACAATAGTTATATGGGAAATGTGTACTCTTTCCTTGTGATCATTACCATATGACTTGAACACACTTACTTGAAAATCCTTCAAAATTAATAATATTATTAAGTGAATGATGGAGCTTCCAATCTTACATAGATTGGGTTGTAATTGTGTTAATTCCACATTGTTAATCATTCTCAAACAAGGTTGATTTATAATTAATTGTATACTTAAAAATATTTCATAATGGGGAAAGAGGCTAGAGGGATTTTATTTAAGTTTTAATACCAAATTCATAATAATTCTGCGATATTTTTCATTTATAAGGAACCACACTCTCTAAAATTCTAAAGAATGCAGAAATATGCTACATGGTGAGAGTGCCAAAGTTGTTGAATACATTCGCTATTTCTCCCCTTACTAACAAATCATTATAAATAGTTTGTAGTAATTGTTTCTTGTCATGTTATAATTATTAAAAAAACATATATTAAATTTAACATGAAATAATCTAAAAATAATTGTGAGACAAAGGTGTTTTATCCTATATTATTAATTTACATTAATACATAATTGGGTTGTATTTTGGTGAATCCAACATTAGTAATAATGTGGAGACAATGATGACTTATCCCACATTTGATATAATTATGTGATAACGGTGATATATACAAAATTATATGATGACAAATATTTTTCAAAGGGGAAAGTGATGCATGTGCAAGTGCAGAATTGGGCACATTTACCAAGTCAATAGACTCTTGAATGAGAATTCATGTTCATCATCCTTACAATGTGTCATGAAACATTAATGGTTTGGTATTATTTCCCATCACCAATGCAATACCTCACAACTCCATCATGAGTGACAATATGTGTTTCACTTCGTTCCTTCCATGTACCCTCACCATGCATGTGGGCATGACACATTATAGTTTTATATGCACGATGAAATGCTTCACAATACTTTCCCACCATGTAGTCTACTAGAGCTCAATGTCCATAACATTCCCATTTTCTCAAAACATGCTAAAATACACTCTTGACATGCACACCTTGCAAAATCATATGTATGTATATCGCAAGTTGGAATTTAAAAACACCAAACCTACAAGGATATGAAACATTGTAATAATTACATTTGTAACAATTATCTATTGTGACTACTTTTTTACATTGATGTATGTACATATATGTAAACTATTTGACTCAAAAGCTGACTTAAGGACCATAGATAGTGATTACTTGCATTCCCTTAGTAATTTGTATATCTCATACACGTTTGTATCTTATACTAGTCTAGGGGTAAAAATTAGGATATTTCCTCTACCTCTTTTTATTCACACCTTACTATTCATTGTACATTGTTGCATTATTTTCTCTTCATTATCATTGAATAGAAGTTGTCCTCTTTTTTGAAAGATTTGCTCATTTGATGTGTTCAATTTATTTTTTTTGTTTTTATCCTTGGGAAATCTATACTCTGACAAACATATATTGTGTGAATCAAATAAGATAGAGGGTGAGAAAACCAAAGCTTAGAAACAAATGATTTGGGTGCTTGTGTATTAAAACCATAAAAAAATAAAAATAAGAGACAAAAAAATGTAATTACATTAAAAACTATTTCTACAAGTAAACGACTAATCTAATAAAATTGCTCATAAAAGCCCTTTAAGTGACAACAATTGTAAGATACATAATAATTTAGTTAAAGAACAATAGGATTCAAACAATTGTAAGAAAATGCCATGGATTACATTCAAGCATTAAATATACGATAGCCGTGGAAACTCTGAAAAGGATCTATGAAAAAGTAAAAATAGATGAAGAGAAACTTGACAGGAGATGAAGAGGGGTGTAGAAGGAAGGCGTAATTTTACATTCTTGAGGAAGTGCATGACATATACTATATTGCTCATAGGAATGAATACCCATCATATCATGGAGAAAGCTTAGAGGACATCATATTTTTGAACTCACAGAAATCTAAGACACCATTGGAGTCTGAATCAAATCTACATATCATTTTCTGGCACTGATGTATTGGATCATGCCCCTGCGACATCAATCCCATGGCGAATAGCACCTGTTGCAGCTCGGTAGAGGAGATGTAGCCATCTTTATTCTGATCAAAAACATTGAATGCTTCCATTAAATCCCCCGACTCATCTTCTTCTGTATTATCATTTTGATGGGTACTGAAGATGGAGTGATATAAATACACAAATTCCTCAAATCGCAGGCAGCTGCAATTCTCCTGAGGCGTACTGACGAGCATGCATCTGAGATCATCTTCGGAAATTGGCATTCCAAGTTTGTTTACAAACCCGATTATTTCATCCAAGCTCACCAATCCATCTGCATTTTCATCCACCATGTCATATACCCTCCGAATTTCGTCCAAATCTGCCATTATTTTGAATCTGATTGAATTGAATTGATCGTGAAGAAGAAATGTATAAGCAATACAGAAGAAGGAATGGGATTATGAATATAGGAGGGAAGGTAGTTCTGAATATATAATAATCCGAGTATGGAGAAAATAGCGTCCCAACAATTTGGATCTTGGAGTAGTAGTCGTGTAAGACTGAAAAATGTGGAAGGAGATGCCAAGCTCTAACGCCATTATTATATTTTGGCCATGCCATTTCCTCGCACATCTCATTTACTTTGTTCTTTTCCTGTTTTAACTTGGTAGTTTGTAAACTGCATTGGAACAAAATGCTTGGTTGACTAGCTTGATCACTTCCACTTGGAAGATTATCCACAAAAACGAATAAAACCAAACAAATAATGTTAAACAAGTTTCAAAAACATTATTGTTTATAACTACAAAAGGTACTAAGTTCAGTATAATTAATATCTATGTTATGTAGTAATTATGATAAGAGTAGATAATTTCATATATATATATATATATATATATATATATAATGTAATGTAATTGGAGGGAAGGGTTTAAAACCGAGTATTATGAAAAGTTAAATGGTCTATTATTAAAATTATCAACTATATGAACTAAAGGAATAATAAAAAGGCTTAAAACAAAAAATAACCATCACATGCAATCATCTATCCATAAGAAGCTAACAACTATTGTTATTGGAATCCCTCAAAAACTAACATCCAATCAAATTACCAATATACATGGAGTACGCTATCATGCGGGTGCATTTGGGCATTTTTCCAAGATCAACATTGAAACTCACTTCATATATTTAGCACTTGTGCATTGGAATGAGACAATCAACCACAACACGTCGGTGTTTTAGTCCCCCATAAATACACCATCTTAAATTCCTTTGGATTGTATGTGCTTAGTTGGTGATTTGGTAAGGTGGGCACCAACAAGCGAGCAAGCGTGAATTAGTTTTACTCCCTCCATCAGAAGGATATTGAGAATTCCCCATTTCTACACAAAACAATCCAAATAATCTTAGATTTTACACACATCACATTGATAAATACTTTTAATACATTTGTTTCACATTTCCAATTTACTAGTGATAAAATAATATTTCAATAAATAAAAAGGCCACAAAACATGCAATCAAGATATTACTACATTTTATTGATTTTTCAAAGTTAAAAAATGTCCTCTTAAATAACGGTCAAATGAATGTCAAATATGATACAAAGAATAAAATCTTACATGATCACACCATTAGGTACCACCCCTTATTGCCACTTTAGAATGCTTATCAACACAATAAAATATATTGTTTAATTATAGAATTGGAGGAAAGGGGTTCAATTTGAGTAATATGAAACGCTAAATGGTCCAATAATGCTAAAACCACCAACTTTACGAAGTAATTGAGTAAAAAAAAATATAAACAAAAGATAACCATCGCATACAATCATCCATCCATAAATCACTAACATGGATTGTTATTTAAATCCCTCAAAAAATAAGATCCATTAAAATTAGTGAAATATATGGAGTATAATATCATGTTGATGTGTTCGGGCATTTTTCAATGATCGAAATTGGAATCCACTTCATATATTTACCACTTGTTCATTGTAATGGGTGCTAACCTATAGAAAATCAACCACAATTGAGGGATAAGATTGATAAACCCTCAACCTAACCAAAGTATTCAATTTATCCTTAAACAATAAGAATTTCAAGAATAGTTCACCAAAGGAACCTATCAATTTTTTTACTGTATTTTTCTTCCTACTTCAAATGGCCTAAGAAAAATATTTTCTAGCATATTCAAACCATTTAATGTCCAAATATTGCTTGAAAATTTCCTTAAAGTTTTCTACCCTCAATAAAATTACTTTTTTTCTTCAATTCATATCCTAAGATGGATTTTATGAAATCCAAATCCCTAAACAAAGATGGTTGAACATTCATTGAATAATTTATTCTATAATTGGGCTAGCGAAATGATCCACTTAGACAATACACACTTCCTAGACACAAAAGTAGGAGATGAGAGAAAAGAGAATGATAAAAAGATCCACCATCGATATACATCAAAATAAGACACCCAAAACTAATGATTGGATAGAGAGAGGGGAAATAAGAGGGGTAGAGAGAGCAAATGGAACCTTGAAAATACATTATAGTACATTATAAGAAAAGATTGAAAGAAATCACGAATAAATGTATATATGTATCAATTACAATTTGTTTGGAAAAATTATATGGTTTTTTAAAATACCAATAAAGGATAAGAGTAGTTATGTAGAAACCCAAATTTAGTAATTTTTCACTTGATAATGGCATTATTGAATTAATCCTTTTAATCATGAATTTTGCACCTACTCTAAACTAAATTTATACATTCTAATCCATCAATATTCCTATTATAATTCTCTCTAGATCATAAGTACACTACTTAGCCACTTACAAAATACTCATATACATCACAAGAAACCCATTATTCTTGATGATCATGGAAATAGATCCATAGCATTGTGCCTCACTATTGGAAAAAATCGTGCAACAAGACTAAACTATTTAGCAATCTATTTCTAAGATGAACGGTGCCATCCATCTTTTAATTTTCTAATTTATATATCTTCTATGCAATTACATCTCCACTATAGGTCATCCTTAAGTGAAAAATTATATCTATGGAACCCTATATAAAAACTTCTAAGACACTCATTTACTCACTTAGCACCTAGCTTGCATTTTAGGAAGATCCTTAAATAAAATTTGATAAAAGGTAAAAAAATTCTCCTATGGTTCCCTAATTTAAAGTCACACCCTATGATCAGCCCCTACATAGGTCTAAAGCACTATAAACTAAGAGCCTACAAAGCCAAGTCAAGTAAAAGTGAGCTAGGTCGACAAAAATCAATTATAAATTGTTCAAGTTTGTTTTTCCGAATAGTATGTGTACGTAAGAGAAAAATAGATAAGGTAAGGGTGAGGAGGAATACCTGTGATTGAAGGTGGAAGGTAGAGTTCACACCTTCTAATTTCTTGATCTAATGTTGATTGCGAGAACTTCCTTTTTGTTAGGAAGAACTACCTGCGAATACAAAACAAGGCCACAAGAGGAATATTAAACAACATAAGTCAGTGGACTACCTATCATATGCTAGATCTGGGAAGTTTGACACTTCATAGATGGTTTTCAATCCACTGTTTAAAACAACTTAATGCAAGAAACGATGTGAACCAATAATGTCCTACTGTAGTTGATATGATTTAGGTGTTTCATTCAAGTACAATAAGCAAATCTAATCTAACAGGCTAGGTTATGATTAGATCTAGAAGTCAGACAAGTAAATAAGGTGATTGGGCAAGGTCAGAGTCAAGTTTTGGGTGATTTGGGTTATTTGCGTTAATGATATGAAGTTGTTGTTATAGGCAGGTTTACCAGATACAGAGACCGACGTTGGTATGGAATGACCGATGTCGGTTGAGAGGAGACCGATGACGATTTGGGATAGCCGGCGTCGGTAGGGTCAGGCTGATAGTAACTCAATAAGGTTTGGTTTTGATGATTCTATGTGATTGCACAGAGAATGGTGAGGTTGATGACATTGATGGGAGTACTCAGAGATGTCTGGAGTTGGGTATGGATGGCTGGGAGGTTGTAGGTGGTTAGGTAAAGAGATTGACAGGAAGGTGAGAAGTGATGAGATGCAAAGGAGGCTAGGACTCCCAAACACAGATAAAGAAACTGATCTAACTAAGTATGGAAAGATACAGATCTAAATGTACTTACTGGTGTTTGTAGACATGGTGGTTGGATGGAGGTGATGGTTGATCTATGGAACTGATGGTCAGTGTCACGTCTGTGCTTCCTGGAACGTTACTGCTGAATGCTTTCCTTTTAGATCAGTGCTTGGTGTTGGTTCAGGATGTTTGGATGTGCAAGAGTGCTCTGATGTGTGTGCTTGCATGTAGATATATCCTCTCAAAAACTTGAATAATTCTTCCAACCCCTTAAACAAGGTTACCAAAGTGAATATATGGTAACTGACGATGGTTTAGGGTGACCAACATTATTTTTGGGTTGATTGGCATTGGTTAAGGCGGGAAATCCTAGATTTGCTAAAAACACAGATCTTGGCAATCTTTTTGGCCAGATCTATCCATTGCTCTGATCAAAATGGAATGTTGCACTTAGATAAGCGGGCATGCAATTAGAGGAAGAATAGAAATGTGATTTTAGGGTTGAGAAAAGTCTTAGTTAGCTATGGTGAGTGAATATTGAGTCCTAGTAAAAAGGAAACATGCTAAGAATAGGTTTATGATGAGGTGTCTAGGTGATGTGTTGGGGTGAGGTGGAAATTATTTTAATTAATGTAATTAAATAATGAATATTGTGAGAATGTGCATTAATTTAATTGTAGGTAATTAAATTAATATACATGTGGGGTAAAGGGGGAGTGTGACCCAAATTTGATGTCTACATTTTGCCCCTTTTTATCGCGTAGCTTGTATTAGTAAGCAATGCTGACGAAAATAGGAAGTGATTGCCCCATGTGTGGGTGAAGGTGATCCCCCTCAAACTAGGAATTGATGAGGTGTAAGAAGGAATCGGTGAATGGGTTGATAAATGTGTAGTTTGTAGAGGTGAAGGTAGGTGGGGAAGGGTAGTGGTCAACTCGGGTAATAGGTAATAGGCCAGGATCAAAATCAGGTAATGGGGAAATGACAAATGATAAACACTTGATCCATAGGCATGAGTAACGATATAGGGTCCAAGCCAATTAAGAGAAAATTTTCCACGTTTACTTTTTTCTTGTTTGGTGATATGTTGATTTTCCTTCAAGACGAGGTCACCGACCTGGAAGGTTCATTCGTGGAACATTATTGTAGGCACGCTTAATATGTTTTTGGTATATTTGGAGATGATCAAGAGTGTTGAGATGGCATTCATATAATAACTCAAGTTTGTGCCAAACAGTCCTGGTGAAAGTCATCATCGTTGAGCATGTCTTGGAGTGAGATGCAGAGAGATTGAATCTGGATTTCAAGAGGCAAGATAGCCTCAGTACCGTAGACCAGAGAGAAAGTTGTGGCAGAATTAAAAGTTTGAATACTAGTGCGGTAAGCCCACAAGGTGAAAGGAATGTGTGTATGCCAATCCTTCCCAGTATCGTTAACTACTTTCATAAGAATTTTGTTCAAGGTTTTATTGGTTTATTCTGCTTGGCCATTTTTTTGTGGGTAATAAGGTGACAAGAAACTGAGTTGAATGCCAAAAGCATCACAAGGTTTTTGTAGGGTTTTGTTTTTGAATTGCTTACCATTATTAGTGATGAGGTAGTGAGGGAAACCAAAGAGACAAATGATGTGATGGTGATGAATTCACATATTTTCTCAGCTTTTGTAGAAATGAGGGGAATGGCTTCTACCTATTTAGTGTAGTATTCAGTAGCGGTTATAATCCATTGATGGTGTTGTGAAGAATGAGGATTGATCTATCTAACAATATTCAAGCCTCATTGAGAGAAAGGCCAAAGGTCTCGTGTGACCTGTAAGGCATGACTAGGTGTGTGATGAAGATTAGCATGTTGCTAGCTTTTCACACATCGTTTGACATAGTCACAATAGTCATGGTTTAGGGTTGGCCAATAATATCCTAGATGAAGAATGCACTTAGTGACATCCAAGCCACTAAAGTGTCCTCCAAAAATTCCATCATGAACTTCCTTGTTTATAACAGAGACCACCCATGAGTACATACCGAGAGACACCTTTAAGAAAGGCACATTGTTCATTACGAGTGAGATCGGGAGGCATAATGGAAAGGGAAAGGTAGTCTGCAAACTTCTTATACCAAAGGTCATTTGGGTTAGGTGCAAGGTTTCCGATGAATTTGACCCCATGGGATAAATAAGAGGGTGATTGCAACCTTTGTATTGTGACAAATATTTTGGATTTGACAGGAAAAGTGGATATCTGAGAAGCCAGGAAGGCCATGGTATCCGTCAAATTTATTAGTAGAACACGAGGTGGTTTGAAGTTCGTAACGATCAAAGGTATCCAAAAGTATGTCAACATGACATTTGTACTTTTGTAGTATTTCGTTACGACACTAGTATATACCGTTAACTTGGTTTACAACTAGTTGAGAGTCAACAAAGATATTAATTGATTTAACATCTAGGGAGACAGATGGTTTGAAGTCCTAATATGAGTGCTTCATTTTTTGAAATGTTCTTAGTACAATCAAAATCTAGTTTAAAAGATAAAGGCATATGTTCACCATCAAGAGGAATGAGGATAACACCTACACCACCTCCACGTTGACATTTGGAACCATCAAATAATAAGGTCATCTGGTAAGTGGTATCGTCCAAAGAGAGGGTAGCAATGGATTCTTCTAGGAAATCAAAGTTAAAGGGTTGATCTCCAGAAAGAGGTGCGTCTGCTAGTTTGTTAGTGATGGCTTGGCCCTTGATAAATTTTTGATGGATGAATTCGAGGTCAAGGTTCTATAAGAAGCATGGGCCAACATGTCATCACGTTGATGCTGGTAGGGTTTGGCGTACATGTAATGTAGGGGATAAGTGTTTGTTACGAAAAAGGTTTTGTGGTTGAGTAGGTAGTGACAAAGTTTAGTAGTGACAAAAACTAAGGCTAAGTAAATTTTTTTCAGCTTGGGTGTACCAAGTTTCGTAGTCCAAAAGGGTACGGCTTATGTAATAAACCACTTGCTCCCAATGCTATCTCATCGCGATGAGTGAGCATGGAACCTAAGGAATGGTCAGTAGCTGAAATTTATAGGTAAAAGGGTTGGTCCTTCCTTAGGAGGAATGAGCACCGGTAGTTGAAGAAGGTATTGTTTTAAGGCGTCAAAGGATTTACGGCATTCATCATCCTATTTGAATGAGACGTCCTTTTTGAGGTGATGATGAAATGGTTGACAGTGGTCGGAAAGTTGTGAAATGAACCGAAAGATAGATTGCAACTTACATTGTAAACTCCGAAGTTGACTGAGATTAGTAGGTGGAGGAATTTTGAGAATAGCCTTTACTTTAGCAGGATCGAATTCTATACCACACAAAGAAACGATGAAACCAAGGAGTTTTCCTGAAAGCACTGCGAAGACACATTTCTTAGGTTGAAGGTGAACACAATACTTGATGAGGCGGTCAAAGATGACCGTAAGGACTGTCAGGTGTTTGGTTCGATGTTTGGATTTTCCAAGAATGTCATCTACATGATCTTCCAATACACGATGCATGATGTCATTGAAGATATAAGTCATGGCTCGCTATTATGTAGCACCATTGTTTTTAAGGCCAAAAGGCATGATTTGATAGCATAAGGTCCCCGAAGGAGTGATGAAGGTAGTTTTGTGTTGATCTTGTAGAGCGAGTAATATTTGATTATAACCTGAGAAACTGTCCATGAGTGATAACATCTCATGGCTAGTGGTGAGATCAACCAGTTGGTTAATGCCTGGTAGAGGAAAATTGTCTTTGGGGCAAGCTAAGTTGAGGTCACAAAAGTATGTGAAAATGTGGAGTCCCCCTATTGCTTTTGTGATAGGAACAATGTTATAAATCCATTGGGGATAGTAAATGGCTAGGATGAAGGAAAATGAAAAAAGGCATTGAATTTCTTCTTTAACAAGAAGGGAAATGCAAGGATGTAGTTTCGACAGCTTCTGTTTTATGAGTTTGGCATCTAGAATGGTTACAATATTGTGGACCATAATGTTTGGGTCAATACCAGGTATATCAGCATAGGACCAATCAAAAGTGTTGTTATGGTTCCGAAGGAAAGAAGTAAAAGCTTCCTGTTCAGCAACATCTAAATATTGGCCTATCTTTAGAATGTGCGGGTCATCCTGAGTTTTAATGTTGATTTCAATAGTCGATTCGTTTAACATAGTTTGAGTCTCAGAAGGTAGATACGTGGGTAGCAAGGATAGATGAATCACTATATGATTGGGTAGGAGGGGTATCAGTTAGTTGGGAAGTAGATTAGTCAGCTGCAGAGGCTACGGAAGTAGTAGGAATCAAAAAATTAAGTGTGGGAGAGGTGGCAGCAACATTGGTGGATGGGGTTATGGGTGAAGGAGAAGTGGGGGTAGTGGTAGATGCCTTGACTAGTACAAGGACATCATTAGGTCGGTACAACATGTTAAAATTTTTATATGGTGACGGGTCGGTGGGGATGGTATAGTTATATCCTTCATGTTTGAATTTTACACAACGGTCTAAAGTTCAAGGGACACAACCCATGACGTGAATACAAGGTTTGCCAAGTAATAGGATATACTGGAACTCCCCCTCTAATACGTAGAACAATTATGGGACAGTGCGAGGTCCCACCCGAACATGGAGAATAATGGTTCCAAGGGTGGAGATGATGACCTCATTAAAGGAGCGCAACATAATTGGGTTATTATACATATAATTGGAAGGGATGTGCATTTAATTGTACGTGTGGGAGGAGATGATGTTAATGCTAACACCACCATCAATCATGATGCATCGTATGCATATGTTATCGATATAGACAGAAATGAAAAGGGAGGAATCGAGATCATCTGACTGGAGAGGTACAATCTTCTCATCATAGAAACTGAGGGTGGTGACTTGAGGATTGGGCATGGGGGTAAAATAAGGAGATGATATGGTAAGTGATGCCACGTGGTGAGGGGTGATAATGGAGGCCACTAGTGTGGGTTCATTGGGTAAAACTTCAATGGATTTAAAAACCTCCATAAGGTCTTGTCTATGAGATTTAGAAGTTTGGAGGAGATCGTAAAAATACATCTTTAGAGGAGATTGATGTAATTATTTTATCATCACACGATGGGTGACCCCGTCAGAGATAGGGTATGTGTGTCCTCGAATGGTGATTTTAGGTGCGGGCGCAGATGGTATATTGGGAATGGGGTTGGTTGATAGGATAGTTGTTTTTTCTTTGCCTTTTCCTTTTTGGGTGCGGCTCGCAACTTGGACCATGTTAATATGATGGGAGGTGGTAAATGGAGAAGGTGTAGGATGAGTAGTGTAACGACATGATGAGAAAAAACCTAATGGGGGGGGAAACTTTTGAAGTGAGTTGGGCACATGGACATTTGGGTGGTGATTTTTCCAATTCCCTGATATGGACCATGTTGATCTTGAATTTCAGAGGTGGAAAAAAGGGTTGTGGGGGTGGAGACGCAGGTTGTTAAGGAAGCAAGGGATGATGATGTGTGGTGACAGGTGAAGGTGAAACATGGTCCTTGTCAAGAAGGTCATCGTCGTCAAAATTTTATTCAGGAGGACAAAGTTGGAGAGGAATGAGTTTTAGATCCTTACAATTTTCCACATCATGTCCTGACACACGACAATAGGCACAAATCTTTTTTTCATCAAACCCTTTTAGTTTTGGTTTGAGAGGATCGTAAGATCGAAGAGGTGGTAATGTGATTACGAAATTCTTTAAGAGATTGGTTAGAATGTTGGCGTAGGACCCTACTAATGGATTGCAATGAGAAGTGAGTGTAGGTTTGGGTAAAGGTGTGGATGGTCATGAGGGAAGAGGCATTATATGAGGAGGAATGGGTTGGCCCACTGGTTTGGTAAGTACTATTGTCTTAGGTTTTATTGGCATCTGCTTGGGTAAAGGTGTGGTAGAAGAGCTAGCGATGGAAGGTTTTGTTGGTTTAACTACCTTATTAGAGGGTAGTGGGTTCTTGTATTTAGGTTGTACCTTCTTGGGTAAAGGTGAGGTGGGAGTGAGGGATGTAGAAGGGAAAGAAAATGGTGGAAGAGGATGGGTTATCCATGGGGACAACCGAGTTGTGGTGGAAGTGGTTGGTAGAGGTTGGGTGGACGGTATGGGTTGAAGTCGTATAGGAAAAGTTGGGGTTATAGTAACTGAAGGTTTTGTTGGTTTAACTACCTTATTGGAGGGTAGTGGGTTCTTGTATTTAGGTTGTGCCTTCTTGGGTAAAGGTGAGGTGGGAGTAAGGGATGCAGAAGGGAAAGCAGATGGTGGAAGAGGACGGGTTACCCATGGGGAAAATCGAGTTGTGGTGGAAGTGGTTGGTAGAGGTTGGGTGGATGGTATGGGTTAAAGTCCTATAGGAAAATTTGGGGTTATAGTAACTGGTGGAGGTATAGGTGGTAAGAAGTGCATGGGAGAGGGAGAGGGTGTTTGGTTTTTGGGTGAATGAGGTGTAATAAAGGCTCATCATAAAGCAATAGGTTGTTTGGTTTTTTACTGGCCTTGGGTGGGAGACTGTTTGGTCAGGTTGATGCATGGGGCCCTAGGATGAACTGAAGGGGCAAATATGAAAAAGGTGTGGTAGGTGAGACTGACGTATGTGGCCTAAAAGGTTGGGTCTTCCTTTTAGGTGGAGGAATAATGTTGGTGCAGGTTTGGGAAGTCGTGGCTAAGTCTAATTTGACAGGTGGATGGGTAAGGCTTGACGTTGGCATGACACCCAAGGTAGTGATGGGTCTAGATACAGATGAAGATATAGGTGTGGGTAGGTTCTTAGGTATTGGGATGGTTTTAGTTGTGGGTAAAGGTTTGAATGTAGGTAGATGAGATGAGGAAGAATCCGTTTTGATAGGCATGGTCAAGGTTGTCTAGTTGCTATAAATACCTTTGGGTAGATCGTGGAATTATCTTCAGGAAACATTTGTATTTGGGTCGAAAAGGGGAGACGAAGACATCCCTAGAACATGGAATTATCAACGTAATATAAGTGATCGGAATAGCCCTGAAAATGAGGCTGCTGAAGGAGAAAGATGGAGTTGGTTTGGTGGGAATCCCTATAAAATAGGTCTGTGAGACAAAGAATTGGCTAGCCTTAGACTCTATGGGTAAAAGAGCCACGATCATATCAATGGGGTCTTGGGGTGCTGAGGGAGAATTTCCCCCAATAGGTTGTGGTATGTCTCAAGAATCTCCCATGGGTAGGAGAGATGGTAGATGGGGAGAGGTAGAATTCTCCCTTGGTGGAGGAGAAGGTGATGACGTTTCTCCTGTGGATGGGAGCATTAAAACTATTGAATTTTTGGTGGGTTGTGAGGTAGACGGTGAAATTTTATCAATAGAAAGCATGGGTTCCTCTATGAGGGTAATGGGGAGATGAAGGGGAATCCTCTGTGGTTGAACAAGTAGAAGAGGTATGCTCCTTCTGTGGGTAGAGAATCTCATGCCATAATTTCCTCAATAGATGAAAGAGGTGGAATTTACGGAACAACCAGTACGATATAAAAAACTACGTGGAACTCATGAACATTATGGTCGATGGATGAAGGTTCACTACTTTTATTAAACGATGGTTTATGGTTGGGGAATGGATTCTTAAAGATGTACAAATTTTGATTTTTTGGCACGTTCATGTTTTCCATGACGAGGTCTCCATTATCTATCATCTCTTGGATAATGTTCTTAAAGTTATGTAGTTACCATCATTGTGGCCTTTGACATGATGGTAATTACAGTAGCCATGTTCCTTATACCATGTAGGCATAGGATGAGCGGGATCAAAACCTATATGAGGTTTTATGGGAGGAAGTGTAATGGCTCCAGCTTTAAGAATCTTTTCCAAGACTAAAGAATAGAGCTCTCCGATTGAAGTGTACTTCCGCTGCTCCTGCCGGAACTGAAAGGTATGGACAGAGGAAAGATTGGAAGAAGGTTGGGCTTGATTAGAGTGATGGGATGGACTCGCTTTAAGAACTACCATGTTAGAAGATCCTTTGGCTTTTGAATAATTATTTTGGGGTTTTGAAGATGAAGAAGGATCGTTTGATTTAAATGGTGTGTTCTTGGTACGTAATTGGATTTTATTTTCTTCAATGGCATGAATTTCTAACTTTCATGCCATAGTGAATGCTTCGTCAAAGGTTCAGAAGGTTTGTACCTATAGAGTTGGTGAGATGTGTCTAGCACAAGCTCTGGTGAACAACCCAATAAGTTCAGTTTGAGGAAATTGGAATGTTAATTGGTTGATAAGACTCTGCCAGCGAGTAATGAAATCTGTGATAGATTCATCTTCATATTGTCGTGTCGAATATAGGTCAGTCATGTTAACCTTTTTGACTACATTTATCGACAAGTGGTCCAGGAATTCTTGAGCCACTTAGTTGAAGGAGTAGATGGAATGTCTAGGTGAACTGTTGTACCAATCTACAACAGGTCCTATTATGGACATGGGAAATGTTCGCAAGAGCAAACCATCATCATGGGAAATTAGGTAGCACTCATGCTTGAATGACTGCAAGTTCTATTAGGGGTCCTCTTTACTGTTGAAACAGTTGAACTTGGGCATTTCCCAATGTACAGGGTATGGGTGAATAGGAATGGATGGATGAATAGCCTCATTAAATATTTTTTCATAGGTCAAGGAGTTACGAGAGTCGTAAACTAATGCTTCTAATGTCTTCATCTTTTCCATCATCATCCTAATGAGGTCATTGGTGGGTTGTAAAGAATGGGTGCCTCCTGCAATAAAGAGAGGCTAATGATGGGTGTATGATGTGGATGGCATCCCATTGCATGGAGGTGACAAATATGAAAACTGTGAAGGGGGAATAGATATAGCTGGAATGTACCTCAAATAAGTGACATATGAGATTGGAGGCTGCTGGTGATGCGTGTAAATAGGTGGGGTGGTCACAACGAATCTCATGGTAATGGGTGGTAAAGACTGAGGGATAGAAAGAACAAGATTTTGGAAAGGGGTGTGGGTTGCCAATACTGGAGGTGGTTATGACGCAACTGGTATGTACAAGGAAAAGGGGGCAGATGGGGCTATGCTCAAGGCAGTCGATGAAGGAATGGTTGACACTATGGGTGCAATAGACGTCGTTGGGGCAGCAATTACGGTAGAGGGGGAACCTAACTGACAGACCACAGAGGGTAATGCAAATGAGGGAAGCACAGAGCTAGTGGTAGCCAATGCAGAAGTGGGTACAAGGGCAGGAGGGATGGATACAAGCATGTCATTTATTAATTTTCCTGAGGAGTCCCAGGTAGATAAGTGGGAAAGATAGTATTGTAAGGCTGCAGGATTTCGATCAAGGAGTCTTGCGAACTCCCCGTCTCCGGTGGCAATGGGGATAATCTGAGTCGGATCCATAGGTGATAGGATGTACGTTGGTGATGGACTAGGTGGGAGTGGCTGACGGTTGGCATGAAATACAAGGGCATTAGTTTGGCTGCGAGTCAACACCATGTGAATTAGTGTTCTCCTGGAAAAATTACGTTTTGTAAATGACATAGAAAACAACAGAAGAAAAGAAGGATGAAGTCAAGGGGAGTAAAATTTGGTCAGTTTTTTAATTAAAAATCAAACATAGAAACTGACAACGGTCAGTATGACCGATGATGGTTATAGGAGAACTGATGACGGTTATGATAACCGATACCGATCACTTTGGAAAATACCAGTTTTAGTAAATGAAATAGAATTGATGAAAGAGAAATTGGGAAACTGTATCTGACAGAGTGTTGTCACCAAATCATTGCACCCTCTGAATGAGCAGAATGTGAACTGGACGTTCGGTGTGATTGGGACACATGGGATCATCTCTCAAGTTATGGGACTTGGGCTCGAGGTAAACCTCCGGAGAAGGTTAGCTTCCTCTTCCTAAACTAAGTATTGTACTACTCCTAATATAATAAAAAGGTTATTTAGTCCTATGCTAACATTTTTATGGGGTTTTAGGGAAAGAGATTTGTAGAAATGAAACTATACTAGGGATGGTGATGCACCAAAATAAAGGGTGTTGTGAGACTCAGGAAGGGTTAATTTGAAGAGGGTATGTGCACCACATGTCAACTTCACCTATTGCAACTTAGAGAGGGTACAATATACCATAGACTAGGAAGCACACGTTCCCCTTGTTAAACATGGTCAGATAGAGCAATATATCAGTCTCCCAGTGAAGAAGGATGAACTTAAGAAGGATGAACAGACACCACAACTCAACTATATGCAATACTCCACCACTTGATAAGCATAGAACTCCAAGAACCTACAATAGAAACATGAACATGCACAATGTACTTGTAAGCATGAGAAAAGGCACAAAGAAGTATAGAAGGATGAAAGGACCGAGATTAGTCACAAAACACACACTTTTATTGCTTCAATAACATGCACAATGCATCATACATTCAGAAGAGACAATGGTTTCCACTACAGTCTTGAAGAGGAGGCTTGAAATTTCTCTCAACACACAAGGAAAACTTGCAAAAGAGAGAGGACTCTTGAAAATTGCACTTGCCTAAGATGTCTAACTTTCCAAACTACCTAACCTATTAGAACCCTTTGGAATGAGCATCCAACTTACATTTATAAAAGAATATGTGAGAGAGAACAAGAAAGCTCATAATTACATTCCTAAATTGAAGGCACATCATGTATTTATTACAGTTCGTTGAACCACTTTAGAAGGTTCAATCATGTGTCATTAATGCCTAGTTGACCTAGTCTTCTCAATTAATTAAAATAATATTTAAATATTTAAATAAAGATATTAAATTAATTAAATAATAGTGGGAACCCCCGTTGACCGGTTTGACTCGAAGAGGGAGGGGTCGTGAAGAAAAGGCCAAAAATGAGTCCAACTCGGTGGTTAACTCGCCGAGCCAACTCACCGAGTTGGATTCGAGCTCCTAGTCTTCAACGGTAGATCTCTACCATGCAATGAGTTGAATTCTCTTCCCCTCATGACGATGAACCTATGTTCATTAGTTGTGAATTCTATCTCAATGCATCAAGTTTTTCTTCAATTTGGTGACTTTCTTGAATGAAGTTCTCGCGAGCTTCAATCCTCCGATAGCTTAAATTTGTCCTACCTCTACAAACATTTCTCTTCTTTACATGGTGTTCTAACTCTGTCATGCTTCATGGTTACGGGCCCAGAACTAGCTCCTCTAAAAGTGGTAACTCCCCCACGACTCGCTCTCCCTATTAACCGTCCCCTAAACCCGAGAAGACTCGGTGACTTGAATGAATCTCGGCCATAGACTTGGGCTTCTAGCTGCACATTAAATTCACCAAACTTATCTCTTGGCATGCCAAGTGATTATCCCCATGTGAGTAATGCTTCTCATGATCTCTGTGAAGTGGAAATTCTGTGATGGTTTTTCGTGGCATTATCTCCACTTGGCAATTTGTTCCTCAAATTTCCCTGCACAGAATTACTGACTTGGCTTGGCAATGTGTTATCTCAACCATGGTGCAAGCTTATGGTTTATCGAGATCCTAAAACCCCCCATCATTGACATGCCAGCTTATGGATTATCATTTTGTGTTCACCACATCATTCTATGTCAACCGACCACTACCTGAGCTCCAACCCTCAACTCGTCAAATGACCACCGACTGAGCTCTAACCCTTAACTTTTTGTGCTGAGATCTTTGCAATGTTTTATGCTTCACATGGCTGCCTTGATTGATCTCATTTCCAATTTTATTGATACTAAGTTTATCCTTAGTTCAAGCCACTCCCTTCAAGCTTTCCGATTATGGTTCGTTATTTAGCTCGAATCCTTGAACCAAGCTCCCATATTGAGTTAATACTTTTGCAACCTAGCTAGCTCGCTGAGTAGCTCCCTAAGTTACTGGAAGAGATAAGTTCTTGCTCGATCCTTGGTCTGTTTTGTAAAATCCTCCTATTTTCAGAAACTTTCTCATATTTTCGACTCGACCAACTCCTTCAATGTTGGGCTCGGTCGACCCATCGAGTTGAGCTCCACTTTTAAATGATTGAGTTCTTCAACTGGGCTAACGGCCATTACTGAATCATGTGCTCAACTCGGCCCCATTCGATGCTTGAGCTCAATTATGAAAATTATTAATTATTTTACTCATTTTAACTCTGTGACCTAACTAGAACCTGGGCACTTGGTTGTCTAATTTTGTCATGTGTCAAAATTGAATGGCATTCCTTGGTGACCTCTCGGGGATGATTACATGCTAAGCATGATTCCATAGCCTTAAGTCATCCATTGGGCATGGATTCTATATTAGAATCCTAAAATTGATTTGATCTTCTATGATACATCCCAAAATTTCCTTGAGCATAGCCGATCTTGGACCTCCTTGGAATGCTAAGTATGCATACTAAAACTGTTAATCCTATGGAGCACTACAGAATTTTAAATGAGGAAGATCATGAAACTCTTATGGAAACCTTGAACCTTCCTTCTCCTTGACACCTTCTGATGAAACAATGTGTAGAACAACACAAAACACAACAATTTATGCATAAGCACTTGGAGGAAAACACCTTGAAGTTTCATGGGGAGCACTTCTCAAACTAATACGCTTTGAGATGTATCCCATTTTAACATGAATGGGTAGTTCTTCTCCATTGAGCCTGTTCAGCAACAAAATGAATTCACCTCTTTGCAACTTGATGATGTATGGCCCACTTCAGAGAGTGTCAAACATGGCGTGCTTTCCTTGTTTCCCTGTCCATCCCATTTGAGGACATAGATTGCTTGAATGTGACCTGTCACAACCTTTTTGTCAAAAGATTTCTTAACTTGAGCCTGATTTTGACCCATAATTATTCATAGTTTTTGATACTTCCTCTAACTCCATGAGTTCAGCAAACCTTACTGTTGATGATCACTCTCCATAACTTTAAGTTAATGAGCTAACTCCAAAGAAGGTAACTCCAAGGTGATGGAACACTTTTTCTATCCCTTCCATATACAAGCATGTTGAGATTATTTCCCTATGGCTCTTTTACAAGTGATCTGATCTACCCTAATGCAGTCTTAAGTTATGAATGCCAAGTCCTCTTGTTATTTCATCATGCACTCGAGTAATCCTTCCGATGAGTGACTTTCTTGAATGACTAGACTCAGCCAATCCATTTCCTTGCAGATACTAATTGGAAAGTCTTGAGGTAGACCTACCTTTTTAACAACCCATTCACTCAACTTTACCAAGGTTTTCTAATCTGTCATGCTTCTGAAATGGTTCCAAACCTTGTCGTTATATCTTCCAAAAAATCCAGTAACTGCCTTTTCATTGCTCTACTCGCTACCACCTCTTTCCACAAGTAAAATATCTGTTGCAGTAAGGACCCATTTATGTCCAAGTAGACTGGAGGATTAACATTCCGATGAAGTCCAACCCCCATAGACTTGGGTTGATCTACTTGACATTAAATTCAGTGGAAGATCTGCCCTTACTTGCCAACGAAAAAGGCACACTTGGTACATCTTCTCATCATCTCCAGAGATGGGCATTCTTGATGGTTTTTGTCCAATTATTATCTTGTAGCAGTTGTTCACAGAGTAATTTCCTCCTCATAGGCCATTATGAAACTTTAGGCTTATTCACCTGTTTTATCTTCCACCAGGAGGACACTGTTCAAATCTCGAAAGAGAACATTATTCATATGAATAGCTTAAAGATGAAAGTATGTCATTTTGATGTTTTTATCCATTTTCACAAGATATACTCCTAAGAAGAGGAAAGCTCATTTTGGATAACCAGTCAACTTGATCGATGACTCATCAGTGTTTAGGAGCTCCAATCCTTACCTTTTTTCCATGTCTGCGGAGATCTTTAACACAAATGTTTTACCTGTTCAATGGCCACATCATACTCCACTTTCATGATCCATCCAGTGCACTTCTTTCATCCTTAGTTCAAGCTCTCACTCCTTGAGTTGAGACACCATTAGATGAATTTTGTTATTTAGCTCGAATCCTTGAACCAAGCTCCCATATTGAGTTAATACTTTTGCAACCTAGCTGAGCTCGCTGAGTAGCTCACTGAGTTACTCGGCTGAGCATAAGTTCTTGCTCGATGGCCCTTGGTCTATTTTGTAAAATCCTCCTATTTTCATGGAAACTTTCTCATATTTTCTATACTTCGAACCGACTCCTTTCAATGTTGGGCATGGTCGACCCATCGAGTTGAGCTCCAATGATAAATTGATTGAGTTCTCAACTGGGCTAAAGTTGAATTATTACCAAATTGTGCTCAACTCTGGAGCCCCATTCGATGCTAGGTGAGCTCAATTATGAAAATTATTAATTATTTTATCATTTTAACTCCGTGATAACTAGAAATGGGCCTTGGTTGTCTAATTTTGTCATGTGTGCAAAATTGAATAACATTTTTGGTGACCTCTTAGATGGGATGATTACCTGCTAAGCATGATTCCAGTAGCCTTAAGTCATCCATTGGGCATGGAGTCTATATTAGAATCCTAAAATTGATTTGATCTTCTATGATACATCCCAAAATTTCCTTGAGCATAGCCAATCTTGGACCTCCTTGGAATGCTAAGTATGAAGCATACTAAAACTGTTAACTGTTTGACATCTATGGAGCACTGCAGAATTTTAAATGAGGAAGATCATGAAACTCTTATGGAAACCTTGAACCTTCCTTCTCCTTGTACACCTTTCAATGATGAAACAATGTGCAAAACAACACTAAACACAACAACATTATGCATAAGCACTTGGAGGAAAACACCTAACTAAAGTGTACAGGGGGAGCACTTCTCAAAAATAAGCTTTGAGATGTATCCCATTCACATGAATGGGTAGTTCTTCTCCATTGATTCTGGATAAACAAAATGAATTCACCTCTTTGCAACTTGTGATGATGTATGGCTCCGCTTCAAAGAGTGTCAAACTTGGCGTGCTTTCCTTATTTGGCCCTATCTTCATCCCATTTGAGGACTAGATCTCCCTCTTGAAAACACCTGTCACATACCTTTTTGTCAAAAGATTTCTTAACCTGAGCCTGATTTTGACCCAAATTATTCATAGCCTTTTTCCATACTTCCTCTAACTCCATGAGTTCAGCATGAAACCTTACTGTCAGACGATCACTCTCCATAACTTTAAGTTGATGGAGCTAACTCCAAAGAAGGTAACTCCAAGGAAGAGTGGAAGTTTTTCTTCCCTTCCATATACAAGCACAAATAAGGAGAATTCCCTATGGCCCTTTTACATGTGATTCTGATCTACCCATAAGATGGTCTTAAGTTATGTATGCCAAGTCCTCTTGTTAGTTTCCATCATGCACTTAGTAATCCTTATGAGATTTTTGTTACTAGACTCACCCACCAATCCATTTCCTTGCAATACTAATTAGGACAAAGTCTTGAGGTACTTACCCCATTTTTAACAGCCCATTCACTCAACTTCATACCAAGAAAATCCATCACATTAAGTCTGAAATAACTATAAAAGGAACACCAAACCTATGTGGATTATATCTTCCAAAAAATCCAGAACTACCTTTTCATTGCTCTCTTTCAATGCTACCACCTCTTTCCATCAAGTAAAATAGTCTGTTGCAGTAAGGACCCATTTATGCCATCACTAGATGGAGGATTAATCATTCCGATGAAGTCCAACCCCCATTGAACAAAGGGTTGATCCACTTGAATTGGATGCAGTGCTTAAGATCTTTGCCAACTTCTACTTGCCTACGAAAAAGGCACACTCTTTACATCTCCTCACCCAGAGATGGGCATCTTTGAACAAATTTGTCCAATAGTAATCATCTCGCATGATCTTGGTAATAGTTATTTCATGCAGAAATGTCCTCCAGATAGGCCATTATGAAACTCTTCTAGTATCTTATTCACCTGTTTTGGTCTTACGCACCGAAGGAGGACACCGTTCAAATCTTTTCGAAAGAGAACATTATCTACCAAAACATATGGAATAGATTAAAGATAGAAACCATCTTTGGTTTTTATCCATTTTCACAAGATATAATCCTGAGAAGAGGAAATTCTTCATTTTGGATAACCAGTTTTGATCATCACTCTCATCAGTGTTTAGGAGCATCGTATCCTCATCACCTTTTGATTCCATGTCTGCGGCAATTTGTTAACACAAACCTTTACCTCAGACAAGTTTGGTAACCTTTATCACTATCAAATACTTTCTAGCTACTCACGTTATGATTGTATCTTCTTCAAACCACCATGAATGACAATTCCTTCCCTTCTTTCAATGACACCAACAAGTATGTTGTTTCTTCCAAAAGTAGCAAGCCTATCAACATCTTGAACCAACTTATTCTTCTACCAACACATCAGTGTAGGGATCATACTAATGATCTCCACTTACTTCATCTAGCACAGTATCAAGGACTTCTTTAACGAAAGTGGTCGGTTCATGATCAACATCTTCTTCTTCCATGGATCTTCGATGGTGTAATTCCCATTTATAGGACTAGTAGTGTAGAGTTATACATGATTGTGGCAGATTGGTTCTGCTCTTATAGTCACTTTGGTTCCGTATCGAGTCCTGAGAATCATATGTGACCAATCGGCTGATAGATAACAACCCATCTTAGTAGTGAAATCTCGTGATAGGCAGATGGCAAAGAGAGGAGGAAGATCAATGACTGATATGTCTTGGGTGAATGAAAAACTTGGGCATGCATGGATGGTAAGTTGAAGTCATTTGATAACTCCAACAATATTAACAGTTGTGCCATCCAATTGAACAACTCCTCTTGCAATTGGCACATATTGTATGCCTAGTACATCTACAATTTGTTTTGGCATGACTGAGCTACTAGCACTAGAATCGATCATGCAATTTGTCCACTAGGTGGTTGCCAATGATCAAGGAAATTAAGAATGGTGGTGGTTTGTTTGCTTTAGGAATAATTTTCCCTTCTGGTTGACACAAAATCATAGCATTTTTTTCTCCATGACTTGATGATCCACCAATTGTACCAAAACTGTTCAGAGCCTCTCGCAACAAGTTTCTTTGAGAAGGAATTGAGAGTGTGTCCCACATAGTAACGCTTAGGTTTGTTTTCTTCATTTATTCCACTATACTGAAGGGAATTTATCCTACTTTTTTAATGCTTTTTTGAGCATTGGGATCCTCCTTTGGAAAATACTTGTTGGGTACCGTGATGCCTGATGAACTTTCTTTTCTTGTGGCTTAGCTAACAGGTATTTCTAGCGGTTTTTTCCCCCACATCTTTATCAACCACCACTTGTGTTTGAGGCTGTGAAGTGGATGTTTGATCAGCTTTGGAAGTTTGATGTTCCATTACTCTCTTCTTGGAACAAATTTTTTCCGCCACCGATGAGGGATCTGTATTCAACCTGCATAAATATTTTGTTTTCCAGTTTAGCAAAGTGGTTTCTTCAGGTGCTTACAGTTGATCTATTATTTTTTGTGTTGATGTGTTCTCTATTTGTTTGGAAGGGGCGGATACGCTTTGAACCATAAGGTCCTGGCCAAGAACTCCATTGGGAAAAATATTTTGATTGTGGGGTTGAGAACAAGGGTAGCACCATTCATAGTCTTGAACTAGATTATTCTAGATAGGTATATTGGCTCTAGATGAACTAGCAGAAAGAGGGTTCTGAAGGTTTAAAGGTCTGACATTCATAACTTGATTTGTAGCTTGATTTGTGGCTGATTGTTCCCTTGAAAAGGAGGATGGTTAGCTTGATACTACTGATTTTGTGGCCTGATATGGACGATTGTATTGAAATTGTTGCCTCTTGAGTGCAACAAGCTCATTTCCAAATGTTTATAGTAGTGACTTGACTTCAAATAGATCATTTGAAGAGGAAGGGGTAGACTAAGCTGGTTGATTAGAGGTTGTTGGAATAGGAGCAATGATAGGCTGATTGTTCGTAATATCTGAAGACAATGACATTGGTGGTCGTGGAGCTATCTTTCCATCCTGAATCAAGGAATTTTCCACTCTTATGGAAACGTTGTAGGTGTCATGTAATGTAGCCCCTCCCATGCACTTGATCATGAATGTTACATCGCTATTCAATGCTTGCAAATAATACAAGAATGCATTATGTGCATAAGGCTTTGCAAGTGTCAGAATCCTATTCCAGGTCCTGTGGAATCGGAAGTTGAAATCACTCATGTATTCTTGGGGAGCTCTCTTCATGGTAGTGAGAAGTTCCAAAAGTGAAATATTATCACTCTTGTCTTCAAAATGTTTACAAATCTTTTCTCCTAATTCGTACCAAGTGGTTATACTGCCAACACTTAACCCTTGAAACCAATGAAGTGCTTTTCCCTTAAAAGAGGTAGCAAGAAGTCTAACCACAATGTTGTCCTCTGTGACATTATGTATGTCACAAATGCTGGCTACATCAAGAATATGTTCCACTAGAGTAACGTGAGTTTCCCCTATGTAAAAGGGTAAAATTTTGAGTGCCACAATAGGTATGGGGTCACGTTGAGCCAATAGAAGAGGCCTGCTTGCATTGAAAGGGGAAATACTTGGTTTCATGCCATAGTAGCAAGAGGTTGATTGTTCCCTGGTGGAGTGAACCTTCCTGTACGGAGGACTTGAATGACCCCTATGAGGTAGAGCTGCAACTAGTGATGTTGAAATGCCTCTTTGTCTTCTCTTTAGAGGAGACAAGGAAAGTTCAATATGCTAATAATTTCCTTGCTTTGAATAAGCTCTTGTCTGAATTATTCGCATAAGTTAACACACTGAGATTTGGAATCTAGAGATATAGAGTCATTAGGTACTTTGACTTGTGTAAGTGAGAAGAGAAGTACCAACTCTTTGTCCCACTAGGTGTGCCAAAAACTATTGTCGCCAAATCACTGCACCCTCCTAATGGCCAGAATGTGAACCAGACGTTTGGTGTGATTGGGACACATGGGATCACCTCTCAAGCTATGGGACTTGGGCTCGAGGTGAACCTTCGGAGAAGGCCGTCTTCCTCTTCCTAAACTAAGTGTTGTACTACTCCTAATATAATAAAAAGGTTATTTAGTCATATGCTAACATTTTTATGGGGTTTTAGGGAAAGAGATTTGCATAAATGAAACTATAGTAGGGATGGTGATGCACCAAAATAAAGGGTGTTTCCAGACTCAGGAAGGGTTAATTTGAAGAGAGTATGTGCACCATAGAATTCACAGCCGAATTCAACTTCACCTACTGCAACTTAGAGAGGTACAAGATACCACATACTAGGAAGCACACATTCCCCTTGTTAAACATGATCAGAACAGAGCAATCTATCAGTCTCCCAGTGAAGAAGGATGAACTTAAGAAGGTGAATGGACACCACAACTCAACTGCATGCAATAATCCACCACTCGATAAGCATAGAACTCCAAGAACCTGTAATAGAAATGTGAACTTGCACAGTGTACCTGCAAGCATGAGAAAAGGCACAAAGAAGTATAGAAGGATGAAAGGACCGAGATTAGTCAAAAAACACACACTTTTATTGCTTCAATAACGTGCACAATGCATCATACATTTAGAAGAGGCAATGGTTTGCCATTACAGTCTTGAAGAGGAGGCTTGAAATTTCTCTCAACACACAAGGACAACTTGCAGAAGAGAGAGGACTCTTGAAAATTGCACTTGCCTAAGATGTCTAACTTTCCAAACTACCTGACCTGTTGGAACCCTTTGGAATGAGCTTCAAACTTACATTTATAGAAGAATATGTGAGAAAGAAGAGGAAAGGTCATAATTTCATTCCTAAATTGAAGGCACATGATGTATTTATTACAGTTGGTTGAACCACTTTAGAAGGTTCCATCATGTGTCATTAATGCCTGATTGACCTAGTCTTCTCAATTAATTAAAATAATATTTAAATAATAATAATAAATATTATTATTAAAATATTTAAATAAATATATTAAATTAATTAAATATTAGTGGGACCCCCCATTGACCGGTTTGACTCGAAGAGGGAGGGGTCATGAAGAAAAGGCCAAAAATGAGTCCAACTCGGTGGTTGGCTCCCCAAGCCAACTCACCGAGTTGGCGTTGAGCTCCTAGTCTTCACCGCAACCAAGTTGAGTTCCTACCACTGTGACTGAGTTGAGCTCCTTCTGTTCCACGTTGTCGATCTCCTTCATCAACGTGACCAAGCTCAATTCTACACTGAGCTCACCATCATCGAATAACTCGATGTCCTTCAATTTTCAAAAAACCATCGTGCTTTGACCAAACTCACTTGCTCTTAACTCGGCGTTTATACATCATTCAACTTGGTGAGTTGATCTTATGTATGCTCCATGGTTACTGAACTGACTCCAATGCATTTTTTTTCATTAGCATCTAACTCTACTACTCCCGAATGACTCGGCATGAGCCCTTCCACAAGCTCATTACCCTACATGAGAAACTCGACCATTCCTTCCAATGTTACGAATCTTCCGATGTCGAGTCCATATCTATCGAGCTCCACATTACATTCCTTGATAGTTTTAGCTCATCTCATGTTTCAACCTTACCAATTCATGAACTTTCGAACTTCTCACATTTTGATTTCCATGTGAATTGGCCAAGACTCGGTCAACCGAGTCGCTACCTATGTTTTATAGAAATTTCTATTCGTAACACTTCCTCCTGGAATATGAGCTTGTCTACGCCCATTTCCAAATCATTCTACCTTGACCTAGTATTTACTCAGTTAATGGCCAAGATCCTCCACTTTTTGGGTCAATTCATCCCTTCACGAGCCCACCATTGAGCTCATTTTTGACTCGTTCAACCAACGTCGACCCATGACCGAGCCTCCTCATCGAACCAAGATCCTTGGCGAATTTGTATAGACACCCGAAATCAATCGAAGCTCTACCTATATCACCCATGAACTTGCCTTAGCCTTTTCCTAGATGAGCTCCCTTAGCAATGCTCTATAACCACCCTCAGTCTACAGAGCTTGATCTAAAATGAGCTTATAGGTGTAGATCTTGTTTAAGCTTGAAACAACTCGGTAGAGCCCTTTCTTGAACCACTCAATGTTATACGCCTATGCTTCATCGGATCACCTCTTCCTCTTTGCATGCACAAGACCAATCATGAGCTCGTATTCAACATGGTTACCTCTTGGGCTTACTTACTGAGCTCCCTACAATTTATTTACTCAAGCCATACGTGACCTCAAGAACCTCACTTGGCACCAAGCTCACATTCAATCTTGAATGGCCGAGTCCCTTCCTCCCTCAGCAAAAATGCTTGACCAGTTTCTCATTTGCATGCCTCTTAATGGCTCATGTATTTTTTCAAGCTCCTTAGTCATTTCCACATCCATGAATCCTTTGTGCATAGCCTATAATGTATTTCCCAATCCCAAGGTCACCTCGAGCGTTTCACCTTCAAGCTCCTCACATCAAACCTTCACTCCTTAGCTCAGTTTTGAGCTATTCTTCCCTCATGCCATAATCTAACTTCAACATTGACACTTTACATTAGCTGATCAACTCTTAGTCTAAGCCTGAGATGATACTTGAATTTCACAGCTTTCACAATCAAACTATTACCCACTGAGCTTCAAATTTTACTATTATATGACTCATTCTCACCTCTTGATCCAACCCACGAAGTGAGATCCTCACGAACACAGAAAATATTCCAACACCGAGTCTTCTCTAACATCAATTTTTGAGCTTGGCTCCCCATACCATTCGCAATGAATCACATAGCCATGCCATGCTGAGTGAGCTCCAACTCTCCTATCGAGCTCCATATGACAATTTGACTTGAGCCCATAATTTTTTGAGTGATTGTACGCTCGTTCTCTGATTATATTTTCATCAAACCAACTCTTGTGCACTCAAAACTGACTCTAATGGATTCTCTAAGCTCTATGACCTGGATCAATGCTAGAGATTTTCCATGTAATGAGTTGAATTATTTCCCCTCGATGACGATGAACCTATGTTCGTTGGTTGTGAATTCCTACTCTATCTCAATGCCTCAAGTTTTTCTTCAATTTGGTGACTTTCTTGAATGACAGTTCTCATGAACTTCAATCCTCCGATGGCTAAACTTTGTCCTGCCTCTATGAACATTTATCTTCTTTACACGGTGTTCTAACTCCTTCATGCTTCATGGTTACATGCCTCGGAACTATCTCCTCTAAAAGTGGTAGTTCCCACCACGACTCACTTTTCCTAAATACAGAAAAACACCTATCTAAACCTAGATCTATCCAATTCCAAGGAGATAGAGAGAGTGCATTAAAAGGGAAATCTGGTACACCTAAGGGGCATGGTGATAGTCACCAAGAAAAGGGAGTGGGCTTGGGACAATCTTCCTATTTTTGCCAATGGAGAAGGACCTGAACCTGGAGAGGGTGGACATGCACCCCATTATATCTTACCCGTGAGTAATTACATATTAACTATTCATTTATACCTCTTCACATGTAAACACTAACCACTTATGCTACCCCATATTTAACCTGCAAGTATGTATGACCGGAAAGTGAAAGCAACAAAATAATGCAGATGATATTTCAAGTATTTCAGGTAGAAGGACCCATTTTTATTACTTCCAAAATTATGCACGATATATCATTGTAGCAAGACAAGGAAAGAAAATTCCTGTTATCAAAGCTTCAGATCGGTACTCGGCTTGAAGCACCCATTTTTTCGCAGTGGCAACACAGCTGTGGAGAAGAGAAGCCCAGAACTCAGTTCGGGAGGACACACGATGAACCAACAACCTTTGAGAGATATGACAGATCCCCTTACACATTTATAGACATTTGGAGAGAGGAGAGAGAAAATGAAAGATCTTTGCGCATCTAGTGTGAGTATTATCTATCAAACGAGAGCGGATCTTGTCCGAATCAATCCCTGAGAGGAGCAGCGTTACTCTGCTCTTATCACATCAACATCGCACATCTCCATTGATTTTCTAGTGACTCTGTTCCTGCATCCAGCACGGGTGGATTCTCGCTAGTATCTCTCCGGCTTCCACAAATCCAACAGACGTTGACGATCTGGCCTTCGCCTTCTGCACTTTATCTTGGATCGACGCCGATCTATATCAGTCGACGCCGATCTACATCAGTCGACGCCGATTTACAACAATCGACGCTGATTATTCTTAATCGACACCGATCTCCCTACAGACAGGTAAAAAGACGCAGGTAACACAAATCCAGCTTCATTTTTCACAGTTCCCTATTTTCTGTTGCTTTCTGCTTGCTATTTAGATTTTGTTTATCACTTTGATCAAAAAAATCTAGTCTTGTACGTACATCTTTTATCATGTATATTTCCTTAATTGAAAACGTGGACTGACATCCGCCGAGGGAGCCTATCGCTTCCCGGATCTGCCTCTCGGGCAGTCCACCTAAATATCTTTTAATGTGGTCTTTTTCTGTCAAGCATTGGTGTCTCGCAGGTTACTTGGATCTACTGTGTAGAATTGCTCGTGTGCGCCCGTCTTATCTATATCGACCTCCTTATCCATCTACATCTTCGGATCTTGTCCATCAGGTATCGATTTCATTGGAGTTTTTCAGGATTTTTGTGTTTAGTTTGGTGCATTAACTTGGACAGGTAACAAGCGCAAAATTCTTGATCTACATTCTGGCACGCTCGGTGGGACCTAACCAAAGTCCCTTATTGGTAAGTTCATTTATTTTCTAGTTTTGAGCTTTGTTCTTTTTCTTCACTGATTTCTATCAGTTCTGCTTGAGCATTTCCTATCATCATTTTAATCTTGCTCTTCATGTGAAATTGTTATTTCCTTGAAATTTTTCTAGTTCCTTGAAATAGAAATTCCTATTTCACCATTATCTGGATATATCTTTCTGGATTTTGTTTGGTGTTTGTTTAACCTCTTCTTGCGGAGCACTTTGCTTGTTCGTGGGATTGTTCGAGGGGAAGAGCTCAACAACGTGCTTTTTGAAGTCCACACACCTTGGAGAGCTAAGTCTACAGGTATTTCTATTTTACGGTGTTTTCTCCTTTTTAGGAACTAAAAAAAAAAAAAAACATTTCTTTGTTTGTTGTCTATCACATTTGAACATTTCAATTTTTGGTGCTTAAAAAGAATTTAATCGCATTTGAGAAAGAATTTGTTTGACTTGTCTTCATCGAAATCAAACACTTCATTTTTAAGTGCTTAAAAGGAACTCTTTCTTGTCATTTCTGCTGTATGTCTTGCATCTAGTTTTATTAGGCTGGAAAATTGATCAAAATCGGTAGTGACACTATTTGATTTTTATTTTTCACCCTTGCACACAAAGCCAAAATCATTAAGTGTAAAGCATTTAAACAAAAATTCTTTCCTTGGCCTCGCCTACTTGGAAGTGACATCCAAGAGGAAGAGCCTACGCGGTACTCGGGCCGCGCTATAAATTCACGGAAGTTCTGGTATATATTGGTAAAGCACCCGACTCCCTTATCGCAGCGATGTGTGTGAAGTGCAGGGGTAGGCCCCTATATCAAGCCACGTACCGGTCTTTTACTGAAGTGCCTTCGGGACTCCTCACCAAAACATCCCCCAAACCATCCTTAGTTTGGCTATCTGAATAGTTCCTGTTCTAAAAGGCCTTCCCTAATATTTTCCTTCTTAAAAGCATAAACACTTAAAAGAGATAATCACCTACGCTGCTTGAATTGTCTGTGCATTAGTTAGGTCAATCTTGTTTTCTGCTTGTTTATGACGGTCATCACTCGGTTACAATCTAGAAGAATGGCTCAATTAGCCCCTTCTTCCTCCGAGATCACCACTAGTGTGGAGGTTTTGGCACCCCCCAAGTCTTCCTCGGGACCACTATTAATGGGTTCCCCATCTTGGTCATATAATCCTTTTTATCAGGCCAAAACAACCCCATCACGTCCAGCTTCCCCTAGTCCTTCAGAAATATCATCTGCTTCTGATTCAGAGTATGTTCCTCGCGGGGATCCTGAATTTCAGGCGCTCCTCGATCGCAATCCGGTAGCCCTCATGGACTACCTAGTACACAAGTCTATTCAAATATCTGATCAGGGACCACCAATCCAGCAAGTGTACGATTATTCTCGTGAACCATCCCAGGCCTTTGTAGAACAATTAGCATCATCTTTCTCGCCTCGAGCCACGGAGAAGGGTGGCGCACCTGTGCCTCCTTTTTCTCTTCCACCGACCATATCGACTAAGTTCTCGAATAGTTTTACCTATTCCTAACACCGCAGTTACCTCGAATATTCCACAACCTACTTCTGAGAGGTCCTCTGCTCTGGCTATAATGAGTGCGTCTGTGCACCCGCATATTGCTGTTAATTCATCTATGCCCTCCATCGTGTCCCAAGGTCAGTACCCCTTTATGAGTCAACCCCCTCTGACTAGTCAGTTGGTTCCTGCTTCGCGCCCTCCAGTGGGTCTTTCTTCCAATGTTCCAGCAACAGTGACCTTCGCCCATCCTCTAGCATCGACGCCCTTAATAACTAATCCGGCAGTAGAAACCCTCTTTCAGGTCTTGTTCCCCAATATTTCCAATCAAATCGGCACCCATGTTCCTCAATTTGTTCCGATTCAGTCAACAAGCATAGGAGTCCACCAATCACAGGCTCCGTCTGTCATCCAACCTTCATTCTCTCAACCACTTATTATCCCACAGCCTGCCTATACACAGGCTCCTTCACATCAAATACCCCACCAGGCGTCACCCAGAACGCCTGGTTACTCCTCTTATCATCCTATCAATCAACAGATGAATCCCCCGTTGACACCTCAACAACATCCACCATTTGCTTCTTATGTAGGACATACCAGTGTGCCTCCTCCTCAATCTGACGTGGTTCAAATTCTTTTCAAGAAAATTGCAGACTTGGAAGCCTCCACCAAAGGGGCTCGTCCTTCATACTCCTTTGAAGAAGTGTGTAATGAACCCATTCACCCCTCAGTGGCTTTTAAGCCTTATCCTCCCCAATGGGAACTTCCTAAATTTTCAAAATTTCATAGTCGAGAGGACCCTCAACAACATTTGCGAGCATTCAAACATGCTTGCTACCTCATAGTCCAGGATCAGGAGCTTATGCTCCGTACTTTTCCTATGTCTCTAGCAGGTCCTGCTGTAGACTGGTACAATAACATTCCTCAACATTCCTTGTTTTCTTTCTCTCAATTGGCCCAGATGTTTGTTGAAAACTTTTCAATAAATATCACGCATAAGATCTCGATTACATATCTTTATAACATTCGTCAATTCGATGATGAGTCTATTGCAGACTTTGTCGCTCATTGGAGAGGGATAATCAACCAATTGTCTTTCTCCTTTCCTCAATCCCAACAGATCGAGTTGTTTACTCGATCTTGTGCTAATCATATTTCTTCCACTTTAAGGATCCATACTTTTCATACATTTGAAGAAGCCTTTACGATGGCACGCAAACTTGAATCCCGCGCCATTGAACAAGGGAAGTTAAAACTTCGCTCCAAATCTAAACCAGATTTTTCTCGGTTTACAAAATCAAATCCTTCCACTTATAAAGACAAGAATCATGGATCCACCAACGCTATCGTATTAAAAACATCACGAGCCGATACCACTTCTAATCAAACACCACGAAGAGACTCCTCATCTTCTCGAAAAGGGTCCTCGTCATCTCGATCTTACACTTCGTTGGGGGAATCATATGCTTCTATCCTGAAAAAAATGTTGGAAGTCCACATGATCGAACTTCCTCCCATTAGGAATATTGATGAAAGCCAAGAACGTCCATTCTGGTATAGGGAAAATGACTTCTGTCATTATCATAGAACCAAAGGTCATGACATTGAGCGATGTCAAACCTTCAAAAATCTTGTCCAAAAATTCATTGATAAAGGCGAGCTCATTCTGGATAACCCAAATGCTCCCCCAAATCAAGCGTTGGATGTCTTTAAACAACCTTTTCCTAATCATTCCCTGAACCATGATGCTTCAGAGTCTCAAAAACCAAACACTCATACTATCAGCGTCATCTCTACTGAAGAATCTTCTTCTAAAACTAAGTCATCTGCGAACACATCGACCGAATCAGAACCTCCTTCTGCTTCGTTAATCGTTGGGATTCCACCATCTTCAGATAGCCCGTCTTTGAATATTCCAACATTGTTAGATACGGATTCACCTCTCTCTGCTTCTTTGTCTGATCTTCCATCCATACCCGAGACAGTGTCATCCTCATCTGTCTCATCGTCAGACATTCTTTCAATGCTCGAGGCAATTACATCCCTTCGAGTTTCCACCGCGGATACATCTACTTCTATTTCTCCCATTTTTGCTGTGACTATGCCCTTGGTGAACGTACCTATAGTTGTGCCGACTTCGACGGAAGCGTCCTCGATTTTGACTCTTCCTGTTTCCTTTCCTACGGTAGTTTCACCCACAATTACTGTACCAGAAGTAGTTCCCTCGCAAGGAACTGCTTCTTCATCACTCACTTCTTCCATCACAAATGTTACTTTTCCTATTAAGGGGAAATCTAAAGAAGTAGCACCGACACCTATACACTCAGTTCCTGAACTTAGACCGAGACAACCGAAATATAACGTTGCGTCATCAGTACCTCTCCATTTACTTCCCCCGAAAAGGTTACAATCACCTTATGCGGTTGAAGTTGTCACCATCCCTGAAAAAGGAAAGCCCATATTTTGAACCATCAAGACTCTTGGTGCTTTCCCACAAAAATATCTCTCTACGCCTCATAAAAGATTGGATTTGTCTGCTGAGAAGGCATCTTCTACTACACACTTATCAAAACCATCATCTTCTTCTACAACACATTCTTCACCAGCACCTCGAAAAGTGGACTTACCTACCAAAGAGACGTCACCTCTTTTATCAGAATCATCATCTTCATTACCAAAAGCCAAGCGCACCCTATGTTCCTCCGATTACACCTACTTTGGAAGCTTCTCCCTCATCTAAATCAACATCATCTAAATCATCATTAGTTTCGACCAAGCAACCTCCCTTATCTTTGAAGACCACAACACTTGTCACATCTCCATCATCTTAAAAATCTATTTTAGGGGCTCCCCCTCCACCAAAATCAATCATGTCTCACTTACTTCCATCTCAAGTGCCCAAGGTTGCCCCTCCAGATGTCCAAAAAAATAAGATGATCCCTAAAAAGACTGTCAAACCAAACATGCAGGTTCTTTTACCTCGGCAGTCTGTTAAAGTGAAAGAGGCGCCTTCATCATCTCTGTCCTCATCCTTGTCTACCGGGTTCTACACCGAAATCCTTCGCCAACTTATCCAATCTTCATCCATATCTCTTCCTCCGATTAAACCCTATAACCCTAAAGGAGTTAAACCTACCTGGTTTAACTCTGATCTGATTTGTGCTTACCACCGTACCCCAGGTCATGATACTGAGGGATGTAAAGCTCTTCAATCTGTCGTCAACAACCTTTTGGAAGAAATTGATCTTTTGCTGGAGGAGGAGAAACAAGCACCTCCTGTCAT
Source organism: Taxus chinensis (assembly GCA_019776745.2). Lineage (NCBI taxonomy): Eukaryota > Viridiplantae > Streptophyta > Pinopsida > Cupressales > Taxaceae > Taxus > Taxus chinensis. The sequence continues at coordinate 910,246,532 of CM034146.1, forward strand.
CTTAGCTCCATCTGAGCCCCAACGATCTACTCAGGCCTCTACTTCTAGTGATTCCACTCCAAATGATCTTCCACCTTCTCAAATCGACACAATTCATATCACCACGAGAACCCAACAGTATGATAATCCATCCTCATCTACAACATCTCGACCACGGGTTGTCATTTCTGCAGCCCCCGAAGGAGTTCCTCCTTCCTCATTAGCCCCACGACCTCGAGTCTCTATTCGTGCTGCACCTCGGGCTCAAATTCCCGTGTCAGTTGAGGAGAGTGTTATGAAAAAAATCACCCAGGCTCCGGTCAAAATGTCTCTTTTTGACCTCATTCAATCCTCTCTGCAACATCGCCAGGCTCTGATTGATAATCTGCGTCGCATCACAATGAATTCAAACGAGCCCCAGCCCTTCGAGTTGGTTGTTGGATTGAATAGACCATCAACCGCCATTTCTTTTGAAGATTCAGAAATTCCTCCTCTTTCTTCAGAGGATTTGGAGGCTCCCCTCTTTATCACAGCTCAAATCGACAACACTACCTTAAAACGCATTATGATCGACAGTGGAGCTGCACTCAACGTAATCTCCTCGCACACATTCGAGCAACTTAAGTTACCAAAGAACGTAGTGTCACCCCCGCCTTTCGCCCTTCGATCATTTAACGATCAGCTAGCAGTTACTTTAGGAACTATGGTCTTACCCATTCGAGTAGGTAAGAAGCTGCTTCACGAACTCTTCTACATTGTTGAAGGGAAATTCCACTATAATATGATCCTCGGACACTCCTGGATTCGTGCAATGCATTGTGTCCCATCTACCCTCCATCGATGCTTAAAATATCAATATGAGGGCAAAATATATACTCATCCAGGAGATCCTTTGCCTTCCGCGCAATGCGACATGACCACAGGGTCTACCCCTCTAAAGGAAAATACCCGTTCTCCTGACGGGGCCTCATCTTCTTCCATACCTGCAACCAAACTACTGGATGTACAAAATTTAGAAGAAACATTGCAGCGTTTCTCACTAGGAGAGCTTCCTCCCCTTTCTTTTGACAACCATCTTAAACCTAGTGAGTATGGTAGACCAGACAAACAACCTGAATATCAACCAGGTCTTGGTCGCATCATCACCATTGGTTTGCCCAACCAACAGATTAATTTCATTTACGGTGGTCTTGATACGCCTCACTATCGCCCAGATTCTCCTCCTAGGACCAAACCTTATTTAACAGGGTTCGATTATCTACAGAATCCCACGTTTGCAAAAACTTATTTATATCGATGCGCATGGAAGGGCTTTGGCTTGGGTAAATATGAACAAGGTGTGCATGACCTCGCGTCCATTCCAACTCTCAAGCCACATCAAAAATTTGGTTTAGGATTTAAACCTCTTTCAAAAGCCACCGTCACTGTTCTCGATGAGCCTCTTACTATTGAGGAACCATCTTCTCCCGCTAAGTCAGAATCATCACTCGATGTGGAGGACGACATTTCCATCCCGTCTAATTTTTTTTTTTTATCAATACCATTTCCTTAGGGCCACTAGCCTATAATACTAATGACAGGTCCACTTCCATACCGTTAATTTTCCCTGAAATAGTTGGAGACGACTCTCCTACTATCAACACTATCCACTGTGCGGATGATGATTCTGTCCTCACCTATCTAGGGGCAGGGGATTCCTATCTTCCCAAAACTATTCCTTCTAACACGTCTACGCTTCTCAACGAAGCCACTGTCGACCTTAATATAGGGACTTCTAAAGACCCTCGCATCATTAAGGTCGGCCAATCCCTTAATCCACAGGAATTAGGAGACTTTACCACTTTTCTTTCCAACCATCATCAAGCTTTTGCTTGGGCATATGAGGATAAGCCAGGACTTGATCCCGATATTGTGGTCCACAATATCGTTACTCTTCCCAACATCAAACCAGTTAAACAAAAATTACGTAAAATGCACCCTAGAGTAGTCCTTCTTGTTAAAGAAGAATTACAGCGCTTGCTCTCGGCTAACTTCATCCAACCCATCGATTACCCACAATGGGTTTCCAATGTAGTACCAGTAACTAAAGCTACTGGGAAAATTTGAATTTGTACCGACTTCCGGGATCTTAATCTTGCTTGTCCAAAAGATGATTTTCCTCTACCTAATATCGACCAACTCGTGGATTTAACTGCAGGTCATGAGATGCTTTCTCTTATGGATGGTTTCTCTGGATATAATCAAATTCTCATCGCACCAGAAGACCAACATAAGACTTCTTTCATAACTCCTTGGGGGACCTTTTGTTATCGTGTCATGCCTTTCGGTCTTAAGAACACTGGAGCAACCTATCAGCGAGAAATGACCTACATCTTCCATGATCTCTTACACAAAACTATGGAAGATTACGTCGACGATCTCCTCGGTAAATCCAAGCATCGGCAGGATCATCTTTTCATCCTTGCACCTCTCTTTGAGAGGCTTATCCGCTTTTGTCTTCGTCTAAATCCATCTAAGTGCGTGTTTGGCGTTCTCACTGGTAAACTTTTAGGTTTTATCATTTCCATTAGGGGTATTTAAGTAGACGCCGCAAAAATAAAAGCTATCCTTGAGATGCCTCCCCCTTCTAACTTAAAGCAACTCTGCAGTCTCCAAGGACATCTTCAATCAGTGCATCGTTTTATCTCACAATTGTCGGACCGTTGTCAACCTTTTCATCATCTCCTCCGTAAGAATGTTCATTTTGAATGGGATAAACATTGCCAAAAGGCCTTCGATGATCTCAAAGCTTATCTTCTTTCCCCACCTGTGCTTACACCTCCACGCGAGGGGGAGCCTTTCTATCTTTATATCTCTGTGACTGACCACGCTCTGGGAGCCATGATCTCGCAACGGGACACTTGCGGTAAAGAACAAGCCGTCTATTACATCAGTCGCACCCTCCATGAGTATGAAACACGTTATTCCGAAGCTGAAAAGCTATGTTGTGCTCTCTTCTTCGCAACTTCTAAACTTCGTCATTATCTCCTTAATCACAAAACTTACATTGTCACAAGTGTCAATCCACTCAAGACAATTCATGCGAAGCCTTATCACAATGATCGTATCACTCGTTGGCTCATGCTTATGACTGAATTTGATCTCGAGTTTATCCCGCAAAAGTCTATCAAGGGTCAGGTCATTGCAGATCAACTAGCTGATGCTCCTCTCCCGGACACTCAAGTTCCCCTTGCTCTATTCCCCGATGAATATATCCAACAAATTGATTTTGGTCTGTCTCCATTTAAAGTAAATCTCTTCTTTGATGGATCCAAATGCCAGCAAGGGGGAGGAGCGGGTTTCGTGATGATTCCTCCTTGGGGTACGCCTATCCCAGTCGCACACAAATTGAACTTTGAGTGCACCAATAATATGGCTGAATATGAAGCTCTTGTCTTGGGTCTTCAAAATGCCATTAATCTCGGCGCTCGTCATATTGACATCTTTGGTTATTCTGAACTCATCGTTAATCAAGTCACGGGTGTCTATCAATGCAGGAATGATATCCTTCAAAAATATCGTGATATCGTTCTCGTTCAACTCCAATCTTTCGATAAATTCACCATCCAAGCTATTCCTCACACTGCGAATCGATTCGTAGATACAATGGCTTCGTTAGCCTCACTCATCCCACCTTTTACCGAGGACTCACGACTTTATGTGGCTGTACAACGATTAGATCAACCATCTCATCTTAGGCAACTAACTTCAATCCATGCTATCACAACCCATACTCAGGATGAGTGGTATCAACAGATCGTTCATTATCTATCTCATTTGGTACTTCCTCCAGATCTGACTCCCAATGGTAGAAGATCTTTTATCCTACGCGCTAATCGCTATACTATTTTAGGTGGGATCCTCTACAAACATGGCTTTGATGGAATTTTTCTTCGGTGCCTCAAATCCCTTGAAGCATCTAAAGCTATCCAGGAGGTCCATGACAGTATCTGTGGTAGACACTTTAATGGCTTGGCCGTAGCTAAACGCATCTTACATTTGGGATATTATTGGCCTTCTCTTAATCGAGATTGTTGTGAATACACTAAGAAATGTGTCAAGTGTCAACAACATTCCAATCTCACGCACATCCCTAGTCAAGCTTTACAACCTACAGCGGATTTGTGGCCTTTTTCGCAATGGGGTCTTGATCTTATTGGTCTCATCAATCCCCGTTCTTCACAGCGTCATCATTCTATCATTACTACCACTGAGTACTTTACTAAGTGGGTGGAAGCTATCCCTCTTTCTTCAACAAAATCTAAACCCATAGTTGATTTTGTCTATCAACACATCATTTGTCGCTTTGGTGTTCCACACAAACTCATCACAGATAACGGTAAGTCTTTCAAAAATGTTGATTTGCAAAACCTCTGCGACACTTTCAATATCAAACTCAGCTTTTCTTCTCCATACTATCCTCAAGCTAATGGTCAGGCCAAAGCTTCCAATAAAACTTTACGTAATATCCTCGCAAAGGTAACTAGTCGAGCTGGTAGGGATTGGCATTTACATATCCCTTTTGCTCTCTGGGCTTATCAGACTAGCATCCGTACTCCTACTGGTGCTACTCCCTTCTCTCTCGTCTATGGGTCTGAGGCTGTTCTTCCTTTGGAAGTCCAAATCCCATCTCTCCGTGTTTCTCTTAGAGAATTCATCTCCGATGAGGACTATCATCAAAATCATTTAGCACAACTTGAATTATTAGATGAGCGGCGCCTCAACGCTCTTGAACATCATCAAGTCTATCTTGAACATGTCAAACATGCTTATAACAAGCATTTGCAGCACCGTGACTTCAAAATTGGTGATCTTGTTCTTAAAGAAAATCAAAATGTCACTACACTCGAAAGGAGTCAGCGTGGTAAGTTTTCTCCCAACTGGATGGGTCCGTACGTTATTTCTCATAAATATTGGTCTGGAGCTTATCTTTTATCTTCCATGGATGGTATACCCGAAGTGGAACCTCTTAATGCCTTGCATCTACGGCCCTTCTACTGTTAAAATCTATCTTACAAAAATCTAGTCGCAAGACAGATCTTTCATCCGTCTAACAACCAGTCATATACTTTCATGGTGATTCGAAATTATGTGGTTCTCTGCCTATTGTCTTGTTTACCTTAAATATGAGTATCGCGGCTCTACTCATAGCATTTTTCTTCTGGATATGTTTCTCCTTATGGTAGGAACACCTTAATCACTGTTTCATTTGTCCCAAGGGCTTATCTTAATCGGATCTACTCGGGGCATGAGTGTATGTCCTTTATACGTTTTCTTCCCCTCTATCTGATCTATCTAGGTCTAAACTCAGCTTCTTCCAAAAAGACTTTTCTATAAAAAAAAAAAAAAAAAAGGGGATAGACTGATCCCTTGAAGGACAGCTACCCATACAATCAAATGAATCAAAAAGATATAGACCATGCCCTCGAAGGATGGCTATCATTAAAATTCAAAATACAGACCGCTCCCTTGAAGGACGGCTGTTTCTTAAAGGAATACTCAAGGCTTCTTGCATTGATCAGCCTTTCAGTCAATTTATACACTTTTTAGCATCACTGAAAGACTTCCCGTATTGATCAGTCTTTCCATATCTAGCAAACTTCCCACATTGATCAGTTTGCTTTTCTGCCAGAAATCATGAAGCTGAGATATAAGACCTTTTGTCGATCATATGGAGAATCCTATTTTCCCAGTATAAACATATATTCTGTCCCTTGTAAATTTTGACAGGATACTTACTTACTGCTCCTTTCGTTTCCCTCCTAAATCTGGTTTGCGACTAGCTAGTGTCAGGTTTATTTTAACCTCATATAGGGCTTTGCATGCATGATCTTTTGATTTCCTATCCAGATTCTATGGTCGGTTGAGAGTCCAGCTTATCATTGTCTTTCTTACCTGGGTATATTTCCTTTATTTCTAGTCAAGGTCGTTTTCATTACATCCTTGGCTCTCGCAAAGAGTATTCCCCATTATTCTTTGTTATTCATCCAGTCAAGTTGACATTTCACATGTTAATTTAATCAAAATTTATCATCTATCTAATTTCATCTTATCTACTTTGACATATCAAAGCATGTATTGTCAACACATGTGAATCTATCTATCTATTTTCATCAAAATTTAATCAAAATCTCAAAAATATCAAATCCATTTCAACTATCAAAACCCATCTATCCATCACATCATCTAAGCACTTGTCCATCCAAGTAACACTACATCTATCTATATCTATTTTCATCAAAATCAAATTAACATCTCAAACATACCAAATACATCAATCACATCTATCCATCTATCCATCAAAACATCTAAAAACTTGTACATCCAAGTTACACTACATCTATCTATATCCATTTTTCATCAAAATTAAATCCATACATCAATCACATCTATCCATCTATTCGTCAAAACATCTAAAAACTTGTACATCCAAGTTACACTACATCTATCTATATCCATTTTTCATCAAAATTAAATCCATACATCAATCACATCTATCCATCTATCCATCAAAACATCTAAAAACTTGTACATCCAAGTTACACTACATCTATCTATATCTATTTTTCATCAAAATTATATCCACATATCAATCACATCAAATTACATCACATCTATCTATCCTCTATGTCTATGTTCATCCAATCTCATCTATTTATCATCTATCAATCTATGTCTACATCCATCACAATTACGCTACATCTTTTCATGTATATCGAAATTAAAAACAAGAGAACAATCATATGACAAAAACAATGATAAATCTATATATATACATAAGTGTCTGTACAACAATAAATGGGTGGCTCTCAATCAAGCCATCTATACAATGCCTTCCAATCGAGGCTACATCACTACACTGATACAAAATATAAAAAAATCCCTATATAGTAAAATCTGATGCATGGAGGACACTATCTCCTCCACCCTCCTCTAGACCAGGCTGTCTCTCCTGGCCGCCGCCTATCGAGCTAGATGCACCTGCTGCTGGAGGTCTCTGCCCACCTCGGTCTCTCCCGGTGCTCCCTCCACCTGAGGTCCCGCTCGCTGTGGCCTTCATTGATCTCCTCCTCGCTCTGTACCGAGGCACATCTGGGGCATGCTGCGCTAAGGCATCCTCATAGTATCTCACCTCAGCGAGGAGAGACTGATATGTGCTCAAGCTCACGGTACCCGGTGCTCGTAATGGTGCTGCTGGGGCTGCTGGTGCTGTTGGTGGTGCTCCTCCTAGGGTTGTGCCCTGTGTACCAGACTCTGACATGGTACCTGTCTCCCCATATTTGGCCCTGAGGGCCTCCCTATGTCGAAGGTAACGATCCCTCTGCTGGATCGCTATATCTCGCTCCTGGCGAGCGGTGTCTCTCTCCAAAATTAGGGCATCCCTCTCCTCTGTCAGAGCTCTGATCTCCTCAAGAGCCACCTGGTGTGTCTGTGTCAGGGTGGCATGCTCTCCCTCCAGTCTCTCCAGCACCGTAGCCATATCCTCCTCGTCGGAATCTATAGATGTCGGGAGATGTCGTGGTAGCTCTGTCGCATACCATGCAGCATAACCATCACCTACTCCAGCATCATCATCGTTGTCTGTGGAGGGTGGGGCCTCTCTCAATGGATCTGCTGGGATCAAAATCGGCAGATCAGTCTCCCTACTATCTCGCCTATAAGGCCTGTAAGTAGTCGGCACTGTCTGCACTAGGCTGAACTGTCTCAATACCCGCACAAACGGGACTCGCTCCCACATATCAGGCCTGCGGCCCCTAACCACCCTGCTCCGTCTCAATGCCACCAAGTGAGCATCCTGACCAGCCCATGTCGGAAATACCCGATATGGCCTCCAGATAACCTGATCTGGTGTCAGCGTCCTGAAACGCTCAGTATACCAATCCGCCGACCTCCCTGTATCCCCAGCGGCCATATCAGCCCGCCATCGCCGAAATCCATAATCAATAGCTCCCACTGCTGCTGGCATCCAAGGAAGCCCGGATGGTCTGATCACTGCTATATGCTCATATGGCCAGCAGTGGAGCACAAAACTAACATCAATACCTGTCCTCCGGCCAGTGGTATACATCCATAGCTCGTGATATATCTGAGCTATCAGAGCATCAGCAAAAGCAAATACCTGTCTGAACTGCAGGATGTCGCAAACGTAATCTAATAATAATAGTGGGAATCTCCCACCTCCTGAATCTGGCAAAGCGAAATAGGATATCGCCATCTGAATCAAAACTATCCATCTGCTCCGGGGGCTATCCTTTCTGTACTGCGAGGCTATCCGTACTACCCCAGACACTATCTTTGAATCATCTGCCCTATCTCCATACAATCGAACTAGGGCCCTCTGCTGCTGCTCTCGTGGTGTAATCTCTATCGGGTCCCCAGTGATCGGCAGTCTCAAAATCCTGTATATATCCTCATGGGTGATGGTCATCTCACCCGTCCTAAACCAAAAAGTGCACGTCTGGCTATCCCATCGTCGCACTAGTTCTCGCATCAACTCTACATCTCGCGGCACTCGTCTGTAGTATCTAAAGCCCCCGATCCCGGCTAACTCTAAATGCCGCCAATCTGCATCAGTCACATCAGGAAGAATAGTCTCTAGTAACTCGGGAATAGCATCCCTCATGTGTAGAACCTCTCATGCCTGCATCCATGACATCCAGAGCAATATTAGTCTCATATTTACCCAAATCAGAACATCCAAAAAAAAAAATTACAATCTATTCACAAGTCTATACAATCGGCGTCGATTAAATATAATCGGCGTCGTTTATTTATAGTCGACGTCGATTAACATAAATCGGCGCCGCTTACATATAATCGGCGTCGACTATACCAATCGGCGCCGATTGCTCGGTCGGATGTAAAAAACACCCTAGCCTCCCACCCGGCAAAATAGAAATTAAAAAAAATAAAAAAAATAAAAATAAAGAAAAAGTAAAACAACGGGTTCACGAAGAACCACTTACCCCAGGTCGTGTCCTCCTGCGCTTCTGACCGCTCCCAGAGGCTTCCATGGTGCTCAAATCCAACTTTTGACTCTCTCTGAATCAATCGTCACGGAGTGAATAAATCATTCACGTTTTCTATTCACATATTTATATGTGCGGTGCAAGGTCGGCACCGATTGTTTTGGTCGGCGCCGTTTATTTAAGTCGACGCTGATTTTTTTTAATCGCCGCCGATTTTCCATCTCTTTGCCTTAGTGTTGATGTTTGGCTTATCTGGTCATTATTGTACGCTGAATGTTGCCTTTTGGCGCATACTTTTTCGGTATCACCGTCCATTTCGAGTTTGTTCCCTTTGCATGGGGCACTCGCACTTTTTTTGGCAGCATAGAGTTAACGGGTCTGTAGGCACTAACATCGTCTGTCTTGCAAACCGTCTAGTTGCCCTACCAATGTGTCTCTCTTTAGATGCTGACTATTTTGCAGCCCTCCTTACACTCATGGGTCTGTAGGTACTGACGTCGTCTCATGAGGAGACCGTCTAGTTTGCCCTACCAATGTGAGTTCCTTAGGTTGCTGCCTTTTTATTTATTTTTATGCGTCATCAATGATCAGATCTACTCCAGACATCCAGTTGGGGCATCCCGCGTTTTAATCTACCTTTTTTTCAAACTTGGGATCGTTTGTTCTATCATCCATCCCATCCCTAGTTTGAGGGGGATCGCATCATCACTTTTTCTTCCTTTCTTCCACCTCCTTGTTTTTGTCTCACAACCTTGCTTATCGCAAGTTACTCGACAAAAAGGGGCAAAATGTAGACACCTAAAATTGATTATCCAATTTAGTATCCCTCGTACGCATTTTCTCTCTCAGGTAACCTGGGGCACGTTTATATCACCACTATCCCCTTGGGATATTATTCAATTTGCATTTTAAACACCTATCCTAAGTTTAATTCACCCCTTTATGTTTTACCCATGAGTAATTAAATATTAACTATTTAATTACACCTTTTCACATGTATCCTAACCACTTATTTACCCCATATCTATCCTATCCATGTGTCCCTCCTATTTCTCCTCCTCACAATCAAGCAGCGGGATATTTCCCGTATTTGAGGTGGAGGGATAACTCTTATCTTTCTAGAAATCATTCATTTTTGGCCATCTCGGAAGTCTGTTCCGTGATCGGCGCCGACCGGTACGGTCGACGCCGATTTTTAGGAGTGGCGCCGATTATAAATAGAAAACCAGAACTCAGTTCTGGGGACGAAAAGCACACGCACGAACACAAAAGATAGACAGAGACAGATCATGAAAGAAACACAGACCGTGAAAGAGAGAGAACGAGAGATCTTTGCGCATCTAGTGTCAACATTATCTATCAAATGAGAATGGATCTTGTCCAAATCAATCCCTGAGAGGAGCACCGTTACTCTGCTCTTATCACTTCGACATCGCACGTATCCATTGATCTTCTAGTGATTCTGTTCCAGTATCTCACCGGCTTCGGCATATCCAGCAGACGTTGACGATCTGGCCTTCACTTTCCGATTTCCAAAATTTCTCGCACTGTCCCCGATTGACCGATCTACTTTCAGTCGACGTCGATCACATCAGTCGACGCCGATTCTTCGTCATCGACGCCGATCACATCAGTCGACGCCGATTCTACATAATCGACGCCGATCATCCTGCAGACAGGTAAAAGGACACAGGTAACACAAATCTAGCTTTGTTTTCACAGTTCCCTGTCTTCTATTGCTTTCTGCCTACTTTTTAGATTCTATTTATTACCTTGATCAGAAAATCTAGTCTTGTACGTACATCTTTTATCATGTATGCTTCTTTACTTAATTGAAAACGTGGACTGACATATCCCTTGGCATGCCAAGTGATTATCCCTGCGTGGTAATGATTCTCATGAACTCTGTGAAGTGGAAATTCTGTGATGGTTTGTCGTGGCATTATCTCCACTTGGCAGTTAGTTCCTCAAATTTCCCCACACGGAATTACCGACTTGGCTTGGCAATGCATTATCTCCACCATGGCTGTGAAAGCCTGAAACCCCCCATCGTCGATCGTGTCAGCTTGTGTCTTATCATTTTGATGTTTCTCACCACATCATTCTATGTCAACCGACCACTACCCGAGCTCCAACCCTCAACTCATCGAGTGACCACCGACTGAGCTCCAACCCTTAACTCGTTGAGCCAAGATCTTTGCAATGTTTTATGCTTCACATGGCTACCTTGATTGAGCTCATTTCCACCTTTCTTGATACCGAGTTGATCCCTGGTTTGAGCCACTCCCTTTTAGATTGTCGATTATGGCTCATTATTTATCTCGAATCCTTGAACCAAGCTCCCATATTAACTTAATGCTTTTGCGACCTGGCCAGCTCACCTAGTAGCTCACTGAGTTACTCGGCGAGCTAAGTTCTTGCTCGATGGCCCTTGGCCTATTTTGTAAAATCCTCCTATTTTTGGAAATTTTCCCGTATTTTCTGACTCTACCGACTCCTTTCAATGTTGGGCTCGATCGACCCATCGAGTTGAGCTCCAATGATAAATGATTGAGTTCTCAACCGAGATAACATTGAGATGTTACTGAATTGCACTCAACTCGACCCCATTCGATGCTAGGTGAGCTCAATTATGCAAATTATTAATTATTTTATCGTTTTAACTCCGTGATAACTAGAAATGGGCCTTGGTTGTCGAATTTTGTCATGTGTGCAAAATTGGATAACACAGAGATATCAAAATGTTGGGGAATATGATGGTGTCTTGAGCACCAAAAACAAAAAATAATGGGTGATGAAAGTTTGTTTAAGGTAAAATAACCAAAATAGCCAGAAGCTGACACCGGTTAGGTAAACCGACGATGGTCAGATGTAAACCGACAACGGTTGCTGGACCAACACTGGTTACTGTGAAATTAGAAGAAATGAATAAAAATGGATGATTGTGAATTAAACTAGATGAAGGATCAACCTAGAAATTTGATAGTGATAAGATGAGGTCCTGACACACTCAGAAATAGCAAGAATACTCCAACTATGATGGGGAGTAAGAAAGGAAGAATAAAAATGGAGAATCGTAACTCACACCTCAAAACACAAGTCAAGAAAAAAGATAAGAAAAACTCGTAATCCTAAAAGTGAATTTATGTTTGTTTTAGCTTATGCTATTAAGACTGACTTGTGAATTTAGAACAAATTTTTTGGTTGGGAAGGCATCCTACAAAAAAGGAAATCTAAAGGTGAGGTTTCAGGCTATGTTATAGCGGGGGCGGTCCTTTATCTGAGGTGATGACTAGACAGAGATAACTAGTTGGGTGCCCACTATCAATCCTCTGATTGTGTGATCATTGATATCTTCTTCCGAGTGGGATGTTGTTTAAGAAGATGTGTAAATTCAAATTTGTGTAGTTTGGCAAAGAGAGAGAAGAGAGAAATGTGCTTTCTACGGTTCAATTGTGTCAACCATCAGCTGGGCATGACTTTCAGCATATAGGTTGCCCTCATTTTTAAATAGGAGCTAATAATACAACATACAAGGATGAAATGCAACAAAATTTATAACCCAAATCGACAATTATATTCGATGAAGCAAATGATGAATAGGTAAAGAACGTGCTCTTTCACTACTATGCAAATGCAAGAAGAAAGAATGGGTTCGTTTTAAGCACCAAATGACAAATGTCGTTTTAGACAATTAGAAGAAAAGAATATTACCAAGGAGAATATTAAATGTGTATTTTTCAAAAGGAAAGAAACACACAAAAAAAATTATATATGATTAAAATGCAATGAACCCAAGAGAGGGTCCCACTGGGCGTGCCAAAATGTTTCACCGAATAGTATGTGTACGTAAGAGCAAAACAGATAAGGAAATGGTGAGGAGAAATACCTGTGAATGAAGGTGGAAAGTAGAGTGTGCGCATTATGATTTTCTGATCCAATGTTGATTGCAAGAAATTACTTTTTGCTAGGAGGAACTTCCTACAAATACAAAACAAGGCCACAAGAGGAATATCAAACAATATATGACAGTGGACTGCCCAGTGTATGCTAGATTCAAGAAGTGTGATACTTCCTAGATGGTTGTCAATCCACTGTTTAAAACAACTTAATGCAAGAAATGATGTAAACCAATAATGTCCTATTGTAGTTGATATGATTTAGGTGTCTCCTTCAAGCAAAATAAGCAAATATTTAACAGGCTAGGTTATGATCAGATCTGGAATTCAGACAGGTAAATAAGGTGATTGGGCCAGGTCAGGGTCAAGTTTTGGATGATTTGGGTTATTTAGGTGAATGGTATGAAGTTGTTGTTACAAGTAGGTTTACCAGATATAGAGACCGACGTCAGTCTAGAATGACCGATGTCGGTTGAGAGGAGACCGATGACAGTTTGAGATAACTGGCGTCAGTAGGGTCAGGCTGATAGTAACTCAATAAGGTTTGGTTTTGATGATTCTATGTGATTACACAGAGAATGGACAGAGAATGGTGAGGTTGATGACAGTGATGGGAGTACTCAGAGATGTCTGGAGTCGGGTATGGATGGTAGGGAGGTTGTAGGTGGTTAGGTAAAGGGATTGATAGGAAAGTGAGAAGTGATGAGATGCAAAGGAGGCTAGGACTCCCAAATGGAGATAAAGAAACTGATCTAACTAAGTATGGAAAGATACAAATCTAAATGTACTTACTGGTGTTTACAGACCTGGTGGTTGGATGGAGGTCATGGTTGATCCATGGAACTGATGGTTAGTGTCACGTATCTTCTTCTTGGAAAATGTTACCATGAATGCTTTCCTTTCATATCAGTGATTGGTGTTGGTTCAGGATTTCAAGATGTGCAGGAGTGCTCTGGTGTGTGCTTGCATGCAGATCTCTCCTCTCCAAAACTTGAATAATTCTTTCAACCCCTCAAAAAAGGTTACCAAAGTGAATATATGGTAACCAACGATGGTTTAGGGTGACCGGAATCGGTTTCAGGTTGACCGAGTTCGGTTAGGGTGGGAAATCCTAGGTTTGCAAAAATGACAGATCTTGGCAAATCTTTTTTGCCAGCTCTGTCCATTTTTCCAATCAAAATGGAATGTTGCACTTAGATAAGTAGGCATGCGGTTAGAGGAAGAATAGGCATGTGATTTTAGGGTTGAACTAAGTCATAGTTAGTTATGGTGAGTGGATATTGAGTCCTAGTAAAAAGGAAACATGCTAAGAATAGGTTTATGATGAGGTGTCTAGGTGATGTGGTGGGGTGAGGTGGGAACTAGTTTAATTAAGGTAATTAAATAATGAATATTGTGATGATGTGCATTAATTTAATTATAGGTAATAAAATTAATATACATGTGGGGTAAAGGGGGAGAGTGACCCAAATTTGGTGTCTACAAAGTTATCAAATATAGTTGCATCCTTGAAGTATTATGTCATATCTATATTTGTATAATATATTTTGTTTGAGTCCTCTTCAGATTATTTCCAATGTAGGTAGTGTATGGATTATTCTTCACCCTAACCACTAATCCTTTTGTAGGGTTTTACCTAAATATATAGGTTTTTTGTAAAGGAGATTCGTTTTAGAAGGTTTTAGACAAGATCAATACCCGATTATTTCATTAAGGAATAAAAACAACGACAAATACAAAAAAAAACTGAAGAACATCAATAAATTTTAGACAACTCAGAACTACCAATAACTCCAGACATTGGGGGCATGTTTTACTTAACTACAAACAATAGAGGCATAAGACAAAATAACCATCATACTAATCAAGTTATTCAATTTAATTTTCAAACAATAGGATTTTAAAGGAAACTTCACTTAACAAACCTATCAATTTGTGTTTGAATGTTTTTTTTCCTAATCCGAATGACCTAAAGAAAATATTTTGTGTCATGTTCAAACTCTTTTTAGTCCAAATTATGCCTGAAAAATGCCTTTAATCCTTCTACCCTCCATAAAATACATTGTTTTTCTTTACTTCATCTCCTAAGATGGATTTTACGAAACAAAAATCCCCTAAAAAATATGGGTGCAACATTTGTTTCATAATTTCATCTATAATTAGGTCAGGAAAATGACCCAGTTAGACACTACACACTCTCTAGAAACAAATATAGGAGATGAGAAAAAAGAGATAGAGACAATGATATATTAAATCTACCATCACTAAAATTACCAAAACCACACCCCAAACAAATTATTGGATAGAGATAGAGAGAATAGAGATAGACAGACCCAAAGCTAACTTGAAAACCCAATCTAGCACATTAAAAGAAAAAATATATTATAAATAAAAAATAAATGTATATTTTTTTCAATTCGTAGATACGCTTTTCGGTTACACTATGTTTGAACAAATCATGTGGTTTTATTAGAAATCAATTAGCGATAATATTCGTTATGTTAAGACTCAAATTTGGTAATCTAGAACTTTGATCACATTATTATTGATTTAATCCCTTTAATCATGAATTATAGTTTTAGATTGAGCTAAATCCATATATTACAGTCCCATCATTATTCTTGTTATAATAATTTTTCTCCTTAGTAAAATACTTAGCCACTTACATAAATACTCATATACATCACAAGACATCCATTATTCCG
Organism: Taxus chinensis; assembly: GCA_019776745.2. Taxonomy (NCBI): domain Eukaryota; kingdom Viridiplantae; phylum Streptophyta; class Pinopsida; order Cupressales; family Taxaceae; genus Taxus; species Taxus chinensis. Next base: position 910,262,123 of record CM034146.1, read on the forward strand.
TATAATCATGAATAAAAATGAACATATTCCCATGAATTTGGACAACCATTTACACATATTTATGTGAAAGACTAGATTTTTAGTGTCTATATTGGATTTTGTTATTGCTACTATTGGTTCGTGTTTTTACCACTATTGGATTCTATTATTGCTACTATTGGATCCCATTATCACAAATATTAGATTTCATTATCACTCATGTTGGATCATGTTATCACCAATATTGGATTATTGTACCACCTACATTGTATTTTTTATTACCATGAGTGGATTCCAATATCGACATTATTGGATTCTATTGCTGATATTATTGGATTCCAATTTCAAAATTGTTATTATTTTTATTATTTCATTAATGGTGACAATGACAAATAGACCAACGGATGTCTAATTATATGTCATACAGAGACCTAACACCCACTATAATTATATAAGATGCAATCCTTGGAGAATTTAATGCATCTACTTATTATAGAAGCATAATAATTTTATCACGAATGTGTGTAAAACGTGAAGTATTATATGTTTCTTGAAGAGTATATGCAATATATCATGCCTTAGAGATTGACACTGCTCAATTGCCTAATAAATTATTGAGTATGTCATACTCTAGGAAAGCATATGCTAGCCTCATAGATGATGCTAGAATTGGTAACGTTGATGCACCTATGTTTGAACAAAGCATTGGAGAAATTTTATCATAAACATGTATACAACTATAGGCACTCAAATTTGGAAATTTAGTCTTTGACACTACTTATTTTGATAATGCACTCTTGCTAAGGTAAAGACACTATTTATATCCTCACTTATTATATCCCTAGATCTCTTGTCTAAATTTTTTAATAATGCACACTGATATGTTGACAAATGGAGATATTCAAATGAATAAAATCCATAAATAAACTCCAATTGAGAAAGTACGAACTTCAATTTTCATGTTTCTCATCCCTATCCAAAACCATACAATTTGGTCAGGAGTTCCTATCTGGTCATGACTAACATGTCCAGGTTGGAACTGACATATCCTCAATCATTTATTTATGTTTCATATTCTTTGTGGGCTCTTTTACTCCCACTTTTTCATTCTTACTTCGATAATTTACCTTTGGAACCCTATATAAGAAAGTATAGAGTCTCTCATTTACACACTTAGGAATCATACTGGTGCATGGGGGTTTCCACAACCAAACCAATGTTTATTTTTGAAGGTATCCCACCCATGAAAATGGTTTAGATCTTATTTAGAAGGTTTAGAAGGCTTTGTATCATGAGAATATATTAGTATTTGATAGTGTAAAACATTTTCATGAAGATGACACTCCCAGAAAGTTACATAACCTGATTTAGATTAGGTCAAAAACCATGTGAACATTCTTGGAAGAGTTGTACGGTCCTACTCCAACTAAGTTTAAAACTAAATTTTTAGTTTTAACACATTATTAGGTATAGATTCCCTAGTTTCCAGTATTTTAAACATGAAAAACTTGTCAAAATCACCTGCAATCAACAACGTGCACCCATCTTCTATTTTAACACTTAGTGCTACATTTGGATTTCTATTTATCCTAGAGGATTTCTATTTCCTTCTCTAGACATGAAATCACACACTTGGGTACATTTCTAGGTCCTAAAGCATACTAATGTATACATGATTTCTAAGCAAGAAAACTAGTGGTTGACAACTACTTTTGGCCCCTTTTCTTTATCTCTTATCTTATTTTTGGTCTTACACATCTCACATCCCTACTAGAACTTAACTTATTTATATTTTATGGCCTCAGACACTAGCACCTAGTTAGGAAACTACCGCCCAACTCAAATTAGCAATCACCTTAAAGAGGAGGCACATTACAATCACCTCATTTTGGTCATAGGATAGGAATCCCATTTAGGGAGAAATCCTCTATCTACAAAGTGAGGATCTCATTTTAGTAAGAAACATACAAGCATCATTGATTCATGGTCACTAAAGTGAAATGTGGACAAAATTTCAAAATTGGTACAAATTCGAGTTGTGGTAGGGCTAAAATCCAATCTAGAAGGTAAAAAAACCTACAAAATGACTATATGTTTTCCCAAAATAAATACAAGCTACAAGATTTAAGCCATGAAAGCTTAAGGTCCTTGTTGAAATCCTGAAAATGAGTAAGTACTAACTAGATTATATTTTGAAAAGCTATCTTCTAAATTAAAATTGTTGGAGCTATAGGACCACTTCTAACAGGTGTAGATTGACCTTAATTTCTTATATTTACTAAAATAAATTTAAAGTATAAGAAATAATAAAAGTATAAAGAAATAATAAAAGAAATATTATACTTTAGTAAATATGCCCCCTTCCCCCTTCCAAAATTCATAAAACTAAAAATGTGTACACGTTTCATAACAATAGAAATGCGTACACATTTTAGGTTTGGAAATTACCAAACCTGAAAAACCATAAGTGAAAGCAACGATAAGAAGACTGTTCCAAGCCGCGATCTCAGATGATAATAGCACACCACATTAGATTTACAAAACAGAAGAGCTAAAATACCACATATGGAAATCCATCATGATCCATAATGCTTAATACATTACAATACAATGACTTGAATTACTCAATAAGAAAGATGTACATATAGGAGGAGGGAATTACAAATACTACCTAAATCAGTGGTGAAAAACTCCCACTAACTGATACTAGTAGTTGAGTTAACTCCAAAAGACTAGTAAACTAACTCCACATAACTGAGAAACTAACTCAACACAACGAGTAAACCAACTCCACACAACTAGTACACCTAAGCAAGGTAACCCAACAAGTGTAGGGATAACAAAAGTGTAAGAATTATCCTAATAAATAAATAAAAGGATAAATAGTAACCTACACTAGCACCCTCCCGTAAGCATAACTTAGGTGGGAAAAAAGAATGTGGGTCTCGGAAACAAGGCCTGATGAGGTACCCACGTACAATAGCTGGGAAAATTGGACACCGCAAGGTACCCAAAACCAGTAATAACAAAGTAGAGTGAAAAATCCCGCTTTAAGATATCCTCATAAGCTCGGCTCCAAAAACTCATATGATGCTGAAGAAGTGTGGTACGCATTATGGTCTAAATCCACTGCTTAATCATAGAACTAAAAAAAATGATACTGGGACTTCACCATAATACCTCCATGCAAGGAGACTGTCAATGGAGTGATGTAGAAAATGCAAAAAAAAAACTCCAAACATAATTTGATAAACTGCTACAAATAGGTGTGCCACGATCCAAAAACAACCAAGGCAATAAGGAAAGGACAAAAGATCCAAATAAATAGGAGTGTTACAATCCAAGAAAATCCAATGTAACAAGGCAAGGACACAAAATATGAAGAAGCAAGATCAACTGCTACAAGCAGGTGTGTTACGATCCAAGAACAATAACCAAGGAAACAAGGCAAGGACACGAAACCCAAAGAATCAGTATCAACACTACACCCTCCCATACTGCTGAATGAGTAGAGTGATACCACAGATCTGTATGAGTTGCCAAAATGAGCTACTTGAACACTGACAAACTAACATTGGGCTTCACCAGAGTAGCTCCCCCATAAGAGAGATTGTCAACATGCCAAAAAAAGTGTCGAAAATACAGATCCAAAATATCTCAACAAACAAGAGAGATATAAATGTATACACCCATAGATACAAGAATGCAACACCCAAAAGTTTAGGACATCGAGATCAACCTAAATTGTATCCACAAGTGATTACAACACCCTCCCAAATTTGGCACTTTATAATCTGAGTTCCATAATAATATATGATATTGTTGCTCATTTGTTTGCAAAGGTTTTGGTAAAGTTATTCTGGTGAACTGCTTTCATCTTATTGATTGTGGTGTTTGATTAGCATCTGAGTTCTTGGCTTGGTACGATCTAGTTATCATTCCTTTTATGGGCCCAAAGGGTGCAGATATACGTCCAGTGGTTAAAAGACTACATCCAAAACAGAAATATCTAGAGGGTAAAAGAATGCATCCGGAAGGTACACGCTTATATCCAATGGATAAAAGAATGCACCCAGAGGGTACAGATCTATGTCTAGTGGATAAAATATTGCATCTAGAATAGAAATATCCATAGGGTAAAAGAATACTTCTGGAAGGTACACGCTTATATCCAATGGATAAAAGAATGCACCCAAAAAGTACAATTGTCAATACAAACTTTGACTGCAAATATCTCTTTTTATGGCACCTGTATCAACAAACAGAGAGAAACCCGGAAAGTTTCTTGAAAAACCCAAAAAGCTAATATAATTTTTGAGTCAAAATATATGTTTGTACATAATTGTAAGGATTTTTGAGAAATGTGCCAAAAAACCCTTAAAATGTCTAGATTTGACTGTCTCAAAACATGGTCGAGTTTACAATTGATTATAGGGTTTTTACACCTTCCAAATCTAATGGCGCACTCTGTTTTGCATAAAAATGCATGTTGTAGAAAGTGCTAACAAATTCTGAATACATGAAAAATAATAAACCCTTGCTTGCAAAGAAAAACTTACAGATGCATGTCTACATCATCTATAGCTCTGATACCATAAAAGGAACGATAAGAAGATTGTTTCAAGCCGCGATCTTAGATGATAATAGAACACCACATTAGATTTGAAAAACAAGAGCTAAAATACCATATATTGAAATCCATCATAATCCATAATGCTCAATACATTACAATACAATGACTTGAATTACTCAATAAGAAAGATGTACATATAGGAGTAGGGAAGTGCAACTACTACCTAAATCAGTGGTGAATAACTCCCACTAACTGATACTGTTAGTTAAGTTAACTCCAAAAGACTAGTAAGCTAACTCCACATAACTGAGCAGCTAACTCAACATGATTAGTAAGCTAACTCCACACAACTAGTACACCTAAGCAAGGTAACCCAACAAGTGTAGGGCTAACACAAGTGTAAGAATTATCCTAATAAATAAATAACAGGATAAATAATAACCTACACTAACAATAACCCATACGCATTTTCACTAATTTTGAGTTTTTGTCTATATTTTAGCCCCCCATTTTGGTGCACTTACCCATGTATGGGCTTTCGTTGGTCACTGCCACTCACACTAAACTCCATAGAGGCTTTTATGTTGGTCGATGGTTGCTACCACTTCCTCACACGCTCTCTTATCCATCTTTGGTGAAGCATTATCCTTTTGTTAAATTATTTGATTGCTCATTGTACCACGGTTTTCAAGTTGCTAGAACAAGTCTTAGTTGCACACCAAAGAATGTCTTCAATTGTAAAACATGTTTGTGCTACTCTAGAGATGCCCTCCTGCTCTGCAGCAAAAAATACTCTTGTTGTTTTGTCTCATAGCGTTGAGTATTGAAGCCTAATAATTTCAATTCCAATCCAAGTCTATTATCAATGCAAGACCCCACACCAAATTTTTTGCCACAATTGTGTGAAGAGCCAAAGTATTTCTACCCCATGTGTCAAACAGATGAAAGTTTCCAACTACAACATCTCCCACATTTGCACATGGATCTCTTGTTGAATTCCATCCCATCAAATGATTCTCCCTCATGCTAATGGAAAACACACTCAGTAGACACTAAAAATAGAAAAATTTCAAACTCCTTTTCCAATGTGTTGACAGCAGGAAAATGCCAAATCGTAGGTCTTAAGGAGTGTCATAGAATGTAGGTCTGACAATGCCATTGTTTAAACTTCTCCACTTTTAAAATACTGAAAAATAGGTTTCCACGCAGGAGGGGAAGCAACAGTTCCAACGGACTTTGATAGTCCCACCAAGAGATTAAAAAAATGGTTTCAAAGCCAAACGCGTCCTCCTGATGTCTTTGTAGATGTCAATGCAAGAAAAAAAACACTCCCACACTCCCATGATCCACACAGCTCTGATACCATCGTTATAAATATGAAAAATTAAATGATATATTACAATGTGTACACATAAGGATATGTGTTGGTTTATGCCTATGTGGAGGCAACAAGTAACCAATTAGAAAATTTAATACCCTTCTATAACTTTTACATTATTTAGTCACGAAACATGGGTTTTCCTCATTTAATCCACTCACAGAAGCATTGTCACTTATAGTTGCAATTTTGGGACCCATCTTGTCTTGCTTCCATTGGTAACACTCTGGGAAGTTTTTTGAATGTTGACTTACACACCACAGACTTCACTCATACAACTCATTCCCAAATCATTGTTGAGCTTGACACCTCAAAGAATATTATTACTAACATTGAGCTTAAAATTCAAGATAGAACTTGCACCCATCCCCTTGACTATGAAGGAAATCCCTTCAAATGTAGAAGATGCTTCAATTTGTGGCATATTGTTGCAGATTGTCTGATGGCAAAGTAAAAGAATGTGAGAGCCACTTTGTGGAAAGATTCCCTCTAGGATCATTTTGTTATTGATGTGAATTCAAAGGGATATTTAGATTCAGAATACAGATTTGAAGGACTTTGTGGATTTAGTTCCTGAAACTCCACTAAGATAAATTTCTAGTGAAGTGGACAAGGAAAACCAAAATGTTAAAATTCAGCTGAATAATACTACTGAAGATCAAATTATCAATGAAGCAACAAAGGATAATGTACCTCATAATTTTCCTAAAAATGAAAATTCTTATCATCTGATTGAATCTTTAGAAGTTATTCTTCATGTTGAGGACGTCTTAGATGGATAGAAAGTGGTGCACAACAAGAATAAAACTATTCCAAGAAAATTGCTTCTCCTCTCTAGTCTTTATGGGTTTCTTTGTGTTGCAGGGAAGTTGATCCTCTTTTGTTTCTGGTTGTAATTATGGTTTTATCTGGGATCCTTTTTTTACTGGGTAGGGTCTCAGCCAAAAAAACCCTCCTTTACCCTTTATCTAATAAAATAATAATTGTGAGATGAAACTTGTTTATCTGACATTTGTAATTAACATGAATAGATGGTTGGATTTCAATTTCTTTAGTCTTATACTAGTAATAACCGAGAGATAATGGTGATGATTTATCACACATTTGTAATAATTTTTATACAATGGTGAATAAGGGAATACAAGATCAAAAAAAATTCCAATGGAGAAACACTTTAGAGGTTGGGAATCCTAAAGTGTTGGATTATGTTCATCATTCTTCTCCTACTTACATATGCTTACAATGTTTGTGTGATAGGTAACTATTCTTTCCATGTTATTACTATAAAAAAAAATGAGAATTCCCCAAACTTAACATAAATACATGACATATGATAATTTTATTAATCCGTAACTGATAATAACTATGAGATAGGAATGATTTATTCCATATTGTTGTTTATTTTGAGACAAGGATGGTTTATTATGAATTGGTATTGATCATGAGGCAAAAGAGAGTATAAGGAATTATAATAGGGAAAGAGGTAAGAGGGTGAAAATCCCAAATCATTGGATTAAATTGACAATCCCCCATACTAAAAATGCTTACAATACTTATATGGTAAATGTGTACTCTTTCCTTGTGATCATTACCATATGACTTGAACACACTTTCTTGAAAACTCCACCAAAATTAATAACATTATTAAGTTAATGATGAAAGCTTCCAATCTTACATAGATTGGGTTGTAATTGTGTTAATTCCACATTGTTAATAAGCATCAAACAAGGTTGATTTATAATTAATTTTATACTTTAAAATATTTCATAATGGGGAAAGAGGCTAGAGGGATTTTAATTAGGTTTTAATACCAAATTTATAATAATTTTGTAATATTTGTCATTTATAAGGAACCACACACTCTAAAATTTTAAATATTGCATAAATATGCTAGAGGATGAGAATTCCAAAGTTATGGAATACATTCACCATTCCTCCCCTTACTAAGAAATCATTATAGATATTATGTAGTAAGTGGTTCTTGTCATGTTCTAATTATTAAAAAACATGTATTAAATTTAACATGAAATACTCTAATAATAATTGTGAGACAAATGTGTACATTATCCATTTTTACCACTGGTAAAAATAGACAACTTGAGGAAATTGGACATGGACAGTTGACATGTCTTCAAGGTTGAATCTAGAGGAAAACAGGTAAATTTCTATGTTTTTGAATACTTTGCAGTTGATTTTGGGGGCATTTGGGATCATTTGGTGCAATTTCCCTTCTTTTGGGCTACAAACGTTCATGGTCTAAGGTATGTTGAACCCTCTCAATTTTTACTCACTCCCTTGGCCAAGAAAAAAATAATAAAAGTTGAGGAATTTGATTTTAAAAAAGTCAAAAAGGGCCCATATTTAGTGCAATGTAGATAAATCGACTTTGGGGGCCCATAGGGTACTTATTCCATTGAATCTCATGTGCTCCGATCATCTAAAATTCCCAATTTGCATTGGAAGGGGAGCACCTCCTTTGTATTGCAGATTAGTGGTGTCTTTTAAAGCTAGGGGGTCAAGGTGGAATTGCATCGGCAGGGGAAATTACGGCCGGTAAAGTACAAAGGGCCCATAAAACAAGTTCACACAATGGGGATGAGTTCACATCATAGGCACAAGGGGCCGATGGATAAAGTATCAAAATGGGGATGAGATATAGGTCGATCAGACATTATATTTAGATGGATCCCAAAAGGAACAAGTTCCTGGGGGGTTGTGAGTTCCCCACGGACCTGTCATATCCATGATACAAAGCATCGGGAGTCATAAGGGAGAAAGTGAAGTATTATATACTTGGATTGGAGTTACAAGTCCACATGACCCATGTAAAGGTACTAGTTCCACCTAAGTACATGTTCCTCTGATAATGTACTGTGGCCTGCACATCAAAGGAAAAGGTAAAATGGACAATGTATTGCTGGATCGTGGGAGCCCGCATGGAACACCCCAACCCCAAACTTCAAATGGGCATAACTTTCACCCAGATTGTCTTTTTTTCATAAAATTTATATCATTGGAAACGACCGATCGGACATCCTCTACTCCAAAAAAAATGGATTTCTTATTTTTAATATGCCATAGTTTGGTTAAAAGTAAGGAAAAAAATTCAGCATTAATGTATACAGTCCCATTTTCCTCAACCACCAAATATTATATGATTTGGCCATTTTTCTTCTTCCACAAGAAATATTACATTGAGGGGATGGATTTTTAGAGGTTCAAGCATGCCTTTTTCATCATCAATTAATGAATGTTGTTGGTGGGTGGGAGTATAATTTTGGGATTCTCTCAGGAATCTCTCATTCACTTATATACATTGAAAACTTCTCATTTTTTGAGAGGTAAGGCAAGATATTCTACGACATGGGGAAACTCTTGACCAAAATCTTGTTTCTCAATTCCATTGAGTTATAAGCCTTCACATGTGCTTATAGAATGTACCCGTGCCTCTATTTTTCAAGTGTAATGGATTGTGCAACATTAAAAGCAATAAAAATTTTGTTTGTGGTGTTCTCTCAACCCTTGCATTTGTTTTCTTGCATTTCATTGCCTCTCTATTATTATTTGTTCTATCATGTAAATGTTTCCTTCATTTTTAGGTTCTTGTTGATGTGTTTCATGTAGATTTGGTGGTGAATGGAACCTTGGTTTGTGTCACAGCTGTTCTGGCCTTTCCTAACTCCATTTCCCTTCTCCATTCTCCCACAACATGATATTTCACCCTCTTTTCTTGGTGTTATCACCTACTTAGTGTAGGATTTTATAGGTGCTCTCTCTCTTATTAAAATCATCCCATGAACTCAATGGGAATGGAAATTGGGTTGATGATTACAAACTTGCTGTAACTCAAAAATAGCCCAAGACCTTCATGTTCAAATTTTGGATGGTAAACACTTTTATTATACCAGAGCTATGAATTGGAGTTATAGAGGAACACTTTCTTTAAGTGGGACATGGAGGTGGGATTTGGTCCTTAATTATACCGAGTGATCCGCATTATAAGGGAGTGACCCACTTATGCATTTCGCTTGGTCCATATTAAGAAGTTTAACCCCTACTTAAGTTTGTCCCCTGTGGCCACTTATTGAAAGCATGATGAACTCAATGGGAATGGAACTTGGGTTGATGATTACAAATTGTTTGTAACTCACTAATAGCCCTAGACCTTGAGTTCAAAAAAATTGGTTCCTTAAATGATTTTATTATACTAGAGCTATGAATTGGAGTGGTGGAGGAGTAAATTTCTCTAAGTGGGACATGGGGGTGGGCTTGTGTCCTTAATGTCTGGAGTGATCCACTTTCTCAAGCACCCTATTATGTTCCGCTTGGTCCATATGGAGAAGTTCAGACCCCTACCTCAAAGTTTCCCCTTGGCTACTTATTGAAAGCATCCAATGAACTCAATGGGAATGGAACCTATGGGTTGATGATTACAAACTACTTATAACTCACCAATAGCCCAAGACCTTGAGTTCAAAAAATTTGGTTCCTTAAACACTTTTATTATACTAGAGCTATGAACTGGAGTGGTGGAGGAGTACTTTCTCTAAGTGAGACATGGGGGTGGGATTGGGTCCTTAATGTCCACCGAGTGATCCACATTCGGATTTCCCCACTATGTTCCGCTTGGTCCATATGGAGAAGTTCGACCCCTACCTCAAGGTGTCCCCATGGCCACTTATCAAAAGCATCCAATGAAGTTAATGAGAATGGAACTTGGGTTGATGATTACAAAATACTTGTAACTCACCAATAACATAAGACCTTGAGTTTGGAATTTACTTCCTTAAATGACTTTTATTATACCGGAGATATGAACTAGATTAGAGGAGGAGTACTTTCTCTAAGTGGGACATGGGAGTGGGCTTGTGTCCTTAATGTTAGCTGAGTGATCCGCATGTGAAGCACCCTACTATGTTCTGCTTGGTCCATATGGAGAAGTTCAACCCCTACCTCAAGGTGTCCCCATGGCCACTTATCGAAAGCATGTCCAATGAACTCAATGGGAATGGAACTTGGGTTGATGATTACAAAATACTTGTAACTCACCAATATCCAAAGACCTTGAGTTAAAAAAATTTGGTTCCTTACATGCTTTTACTATACCAGAGCTATGAACTAGAGTGGAGGAGGAGTACTTTTTCTAAGTGGGACATGGGGTGGGCTTTGGTCCTTAATGTCCACCAATGATCCACATTCGGAGCACCCCGTTATGTTCTACTTGGTCCATATGGATAAGTTCAACCCCTACCTCAAGGTGTCCCCATGGCCACTTATCAAAAGTGTCTAATGAACTCAATGGGAATGGAACTTAGGTTGATGATTTAAAACTACTTTTAACTCACCAATAACCTAAGACCTTGAGTTCTAAAATTTGGATGGTAAACACTTTTATTATACCAGAGCTATGAACTAGAGTGGTGGAGGAGAAATTTCTCTAAATGGGACATGGGGGTGGGCTTGGGTCCTTAATGTCCGCCGAGCGACCCACATTATGAATGCCCCATTATGTTTTGTTTGGTCCATATGGATAAGTTTGACCCTACCTCAAGGTGTCCCATGGCCACTTATTGAAAGCATCAAATGAACTCAATGGGAATGGAACTTGGGTTGATGATTACAAATTACTTGTAACTCACTAGTAGCAAAGGACATTGAGTTCAAAAAAAATGGATCGTAAACACTTTAATTATACCAGAGCTATGAGTTGAAGTGGTGGAGGAGTAGTTTCTCTAAGTGGGACATGGAGGTGGGCATGGGTCCTTAATGTCTGCTGAGCGATCTGCATTTAGAGCACCCTGCTATGTTTGACCCCTACCTCAAGGTTTCCCCATGGCCACTTATTGAAATCATCTAATGAACTCAATGGGAATGGAATTGGGTTGATGATTACAAACTACTTATAACTCACCAATAGCCCAAGACCTTGAGTTCTAAAATTTTGATGGTAAACACTTTTATTATACCAAGAGCTATAAAATGGAGTGGTGGAGGAGCACTTTCTCTAAGTGGAACAAGGAGGTGGGCTTGGGTCCTTAATGTCTGTCGAGTGATCTGCATTCAGAGCAGCCTGCTATGTTCCACTTGGTCCATATGGAGAAGTTCAACCCCTACCTCAAGGTGTCCCAATGGCCACTCATTGAAAGAATCCAATGAACTCAATGGGAATGGAACTTGGGTTGATGATTACAAACTACTTATAACTCACCAATAGCCCAAGACCTTGAGTTCAAAATTTTGTTCCTTAAACACTTTTATTATACCATAGCTATGAACTAGAGTGGTGGAGGAGTAATTTCTCTAAGTGGGACATGGGGGTGGGCTTGGGTCCTTAATTTCTACCGAGTGATCCGCATTCGGAGTGCACCCCATTATGTTCCACTTGGTCCATATGGAGAATTTCTACCCCTACCTCAAGGTGTCCCCATGGCCACTTATCGAAAGCATCCAATAAACTCAATGGGAATGGAACTTGGGTTGATGATTACAAACTACTTGTAACTCACCAATAGCCCAAGACCTTGAGTTCTTAAAATTTGGTTCCTTAAACACTTTTATTATACTAGAGATATGAACTGGAGTGGTGTAGGAGTACTTTCTCTAAGTGGGACATAGGGGTGGGCTTGGGTCCTTAATATCTGCCGAGAGATCCGCATTCGGAGCTCCCCGCTATTTTCCGTTTGGTCCATATGGAGAAGTTCGATCCCTACCTCAAGGTGTTCCTGTGGAAACTTATTGAAAGCATCCAGTGAACTCAATGGGAATGGAACCTCGGTTGATGATTACAAACTACTTATAACTCACCAATAGCCCAAGACTTTGAGTTTAGTTTTTACATTTGTAATTAACATGAATACATGGTTGGATTTCAATTTCTTTAGTCTTATATTAGTAACTAAATGAGAGATAATGGTGATGATTTATCACACATTTGTAATAATTTTGATACAATGGTGAATAAGGGAATACAAGATCAGAAATATTTTCCAACAAAGAAACATTTTAGATGTTGAGAATCCTAAAGTGTTGGATTATGTTCATCATTCTTCTCCTACTTACATATGCTTACAATGTTTGTGTGATAGGTAACTATTCTTTCCATGTTATTACTATAAAAAATAGATGAGAATCCCCTGAACTTAACATAAATAAATGTATATTATAATTTTATTAATCCCTAGTTGATAATAACTATGAGATAGGAATGATTTATTCCATGATGCTATTTATTTTGAGACAAGGGGTGTTTATTCTGAATTGGTATTGATTTAGGAAAAAAGAGAGTATAAGACATTATAATTGGGAAAGAGGTAAGAGGGTGAAAATCCCAAATCATTGGATTACATTGACAATCCCACATACTAAAAAATTCTTACAGTCCTTATATGGGAAATGTGTACTCTTTCTTTAACTGATCATTACCATATGACGTGAACACACTTGCTTGAAATCCCACCAAAATTATTAAATTATTAAGTCAAATGATGAAAGATTCCAATCTTACATAGATTGGGTTGTAATTGTCGTTAATTCCACATTGTTAATAATTCTCAAACAATGTTGATTTATAATTAATTTGATACTTAAAAATATTTCATAATGGGGAAAGAGGCTGGAAGGATTTTAATTAGTTTTTAATATCAAATTCATAATAATTGTGCAATATTTGTCATTTATAAGGAACCACACACTCGAAAATTGTAAAGAATGCAGAAATATGCTAGAGGGTGAGAGTGAAAAAGTTGTGGAACACATACCATTCGCCCCCCCGCCCCCGCCCCACACCCCCCCCCATCCCCCCCCGGTCCCCACCCCCTTACTAACAAATCATTATATATTTTTTTTAGTAAGTGATTCTTGTCATGTTGTAATTATTACAAAACATATATTAAATTTAACATGAAATACTCTGATAATAATTATGAGACAAAGGTGTTTTATCCTAGATTATTAATTTACATTAATACATCATTTAATTGTATTTTGGTGAATTCAACATTAGTAATAATGTGGAGACAATGATGACTTATCCCAAATTTGAAATAATCATGAGATAATGATGATCTATAAAGAACTATACGATAGCAAATATTTTCCAAAGGGGAAAGTGATGCATGTGCAAGTGCAAAATTGGGCATATTTACCAAGTCAATAGACTCTTGAATGGGACTTCATGTTCGTCATCCTTGCAATGTATCATGAAACATATATGGTTTGGTATTACTTCTTAGCACCAGTGCAATGCCTCGTAACTCCATCATGAGTGACAATATGTCTTTCACTTTATTCCTTGCATGCACCCTCACCGTGCATGTGGGCATGACATATTATAGTTTTATGCGCACAATGAAATGCTTCACAATAATTTCCCACCATGTAGTCTTCTAGAGCTCTATGTCCATAATATTCTTATTGTCCCAAAACATGCTTAAATTCACTCTTGACATGCACACCTTGAAAAATTATATGTTTGTATATCGCACGTTGGAATTTCAAACACCAAACCTACAAGGATATGAGACATTGAAACCGTTACATTTGTAACAATTATCTATTGTGACTACCTTTTTGCATTGATGTATGTACACATATGTAAACTATTCGACCTGAATGGTGGCATAAGGACCATAGATAGTGATTACTTGCATTCTCTTAGTAACTTGTATATCTCATACACATTTGTATCTTATCCTAGTCTAGGGAAAACAATTAGGATATTTCCTCCGCCTTTTTGATTCATGCCCTTACTATGCATTGTACATTGTTGCATTATTTTTCTCTTTATTATCATTGAATATAAGTTGTCCTCTTTTTAAAAATATTTGCACATTTGATGTATTTAGTTTTTTTTTTTCTTTTTATCCTTGGGAAATCTAAACTTGGCAGTATATATTGTGTGAATCAAAGAAACTAGGTGAGAAAACCGAAACCTAGAAAAAAATTATTTGGGTGCTTGTGTGTTAAGTAGGGATCCTCTTACCTTGTGAGTATTACAAAAATAAAAAATTAGAGACAAAAAATTGTAATTACATTAATAACTATTTGTAGAAATAAACACCTAATCTAATAAAATTTCTCATAAAAGCCTTCAAGTGAACATAAATGCATTCTTGAGTTAATCCCACAATGATAACAATTGTAAAACTATAAATTGCACATGAGTTGCAATCTACGCCGGAGTTGGACATTTCATCCCTTCGGCTGAATTTGTAAAGTGACTATGTGCATACTCACAACTTATCAGTAACCATAATAGCCACAAAGTGGATGCAGCGTTGCGAAGCAAGTGAGTTACACCCGGTTTTTGTCCTCTTCCTCCCTCAACATCCATTTCATAGAGCTTCCCAGACATTGCCTACCACGAGGAGGAGGACCATATGAAGATCAAAACTCGCATTTTGATCTTCATGGAGAAAGCGGCACCACATGTTGGAAATATAATCCAAACCTCATCTTCCCCAATCTCTACCCTGGTTACAGATTTCTTTTGCACCGCCACTTTCAATGTTGCCACGAAGTTGAACATACCCGCATATATATTTTTAATGTGCTCTGCTTCCATAAGTTGTGTCACGCTAGCTCTTCCCAAACTTTTTTTTGAGTGCGATATACCATTTAAAGGCAACGCCAATACTTCTGTGAATGTTGTTGCCGAATCTAAACTATCAGGGGAGACTGGCATTCCCCCCTCCCCTCTTTATATTGGTTATTGGCGAGATGCCATACATAATGCGGAGAAAGATCCAATTTTCATTTCATGTGGGGTTCCGTTATTTTGTGCGAGGGATCTACTTGAAATCCAAACATCATCATCAAAGAAGCTAGAGTGTGAGAAAACCGAAGCTTAGAAACAAATGATTTGGGTGCTTGTGTGCTAAGTAGGGATCCTCTTACCTTGTGAGTATTAAAAAAATAAAAAATAAGAGACAAAAATATATAATTAAATTAATAACTATTTGTAGAAGTAAACACCCAATCTAATAAAATTGCTCATAAAAACCTTTAAGTGAACATAAATGCATTGTCGAGTTAATCCCACAATGATAAGAATTGTAAGATAGAAACAATTTACAAAGCAAAATAGGCTTCAAACACTTTACAAAAAGCTGTGGATTACATTCAAGTTAACTACCTACCAATAAAAGAAGTTATCTTGACATGACATATATTTTTTTTGATATGAGGAATCATTACATTTTACATTCTTGAGAAGTGACATGACATATATTATATTGTTCATTTCAAAGAATACCCATCATCTCATGGAGAAAGCTTAGAGGACATCATATTTTTGAACTCACAGAAATCTAAGACACCATTAGAGTCTGAATCAAAGCTACATATCATTTTCTGGCATTGTTGTACTGGATCATGCCCCTGCGGCATCAATCCCATGGCGAATAGCACCTGTTGCAGCTCGGTAGAGGAGATGTAGCCATCTTTATTCTGATCAAAAACATTGAATGCTTCCATTAAATCCCCCGACTCATCTTCTTCTGTATTATCATTTTGATGGGTACCGAAGATGGAGTGATATAAATACACAAATTCCTCAAATCGCAGGCAGCTGCAATTCTCCTGAGGCGTACTGACGAGCATGCATCTGAGATCATCTTCGGAAATTGGCATTCCAAGTTTGTTTACAAACCCGATTATTTCATCCAAGCTCACCAATCCATCTGCATTTTCATCCACCATGTCATATACCCTCCGAATTTCGTCCAAATCTGCCATTATTTTGAATCTGATTGAATTGAATTGATCGTGAAGAAGAAATGTATAAGCAATGCAGAAGAAGGAATGGGATTATGAATATAGGAGGGAAGGTAGTTCTGAATATATAATAATCCGAGTATGGAGAAAATAGCGTCCCAACAATTTGGATCTTGGAGTAGTAGTCGTGTAAGACTGAAAAATGTGGAAGGAGATGCCAAGCTCTAACGCCATTATTATATTTTGGCCATGCCATTTCCTCGCACATCTCATTTACTTTATTCTTTTCCTGTTTTAACTTGGTAGTTTGTAAACTGCATTGGAACAAAATGCTTGGTTGACTAGCTTGATCACTTCCACTTGGAAGATTATCCACAAAAACGAATAAAACCAAACAAATAATGTTAAACAAGTTTCAAAAACATTATTGTTTATAACTACAAAAGGTACTAAGTTCAGTATAATTAATATATATGTTATGTAGTAATTATGATAAGAGTAGATATATATATATATATATATATAAAATTGTAATTTAATTGGAGGGAAGGGTTTAAAACCGAGTATTATGAAAAGTTAAATGGTCTATTATTAAAATTATCAACTATATGAACTAAAGGAATAATAAAAAGGCTTAAAACAAAAAATAACCATCACATGCAATCATCTATCCATAAGAAGCTAACAACTATTGTTATTGGAATCCCTCAAAAACTAACATCCAATCAAATTACCAATATACATGGAGTACGCTATCATGCGGATGCATTTGGGCATTTTTCCAAGATCAACATTGAAACTCACTTCATATATTTAGCACTTGTGCATTGGAATGGGACAATCAACCACAACACGTCGGTGTTTTAGTCTCCCCATAAATACACCATCTTAAATTCCTTTGGATCGTATGTGCTTAGTTGGTGATTTGGTAAGGTGAGCACCAACAAGCGAGCAAGCGTGAGTTAGTTTTACTCCCTCCATCAGAAGGATATTGAGAATTCCCCATTTCTACACAAAACAATCCAAATAATCTTAGATTTTACACACATCACATTGGTTAATACTTTTAATACATTTGTTTCATATTTCCAATTTACTAGTGATAAAATAATATTTCAATAAATAGAAAGGCCACAAAACATGCAATCAAGATACTACTACATTTTATTGACTTTTCAAAGTTAAAAAATGTCCTCTTAAATAACAGTCAAATGAACGTCAAATATGATACAAAGAATAAAATATTACATGATCACACCATTAGGTACTACCCCTTGTTGCCACTGTAGAATGCTTATCAACACAATAAAATATATTGTTTAATTATAGAATTGGAGGAAAGGGGTTCAATTTGAGTAATATGAAATGCTAAATGGTCCAATAATGCTAAAACCACCAACTTTACAAAGTAATTGAGTAAAAAACTACTTTAAACAAAAGATAACCATCACATGCAATCATCCATCCATAAATCACTAACATGGATTGTTATTGGAATCCCTCGAAAACTAAGATCCATTAAAATTAGTGAAATATATGGAATATAATATCATGTTGATGTGTTCAGGTATTTTTCAACGATCGAAATTGAAACCCACTTCATATATTTACCACTTGTTCATTGTTATCGGTGCTAACCTATAGAAAATCAACCACAATTGAGGGATAAGGTTAATAAACCATCAACCTAACCAAAATATTCAATTTACGCTCAAACAATAAGAATTTCAAGGATAGTTCGCTTAAGGAACCTATCAATTTTTTTTACTATATTTTTCTTCCTACTTCAAATGTCAACTATGATGCAAAGAATAAGATACTAGAACAAGGGGAATTTTATTTTTTTTTTATACAACGTTCCCTGTTATGAATTATATAATTCAAACACACATTCAAGTTTTAATAATTGTTCTCTGTCCAATTAATGCAGTTTGGATCACACAATTTCCTTTTAAAACTAATGTTCTTTGTTCACATATTTGCAATATGGAACACACATTCAGTGCCATTCAATCATATAACAGATACCATATGTTGCTGTAAATGACTCGAAGAACTACTGACCTCCCACTTTATGGCTCGGAGTTTCAGCAATCTGTCATTTCATGACTCGGCGACTTACCGATCCTTCATGTTAATTCATGCATAGTATAATGAATATACAGGGTTCTTTTACCGTTTCCGGTTATCGAAGTGATCCATTTAACAAGCCTATCTGAATATCTGTTACTGATATTCATCTGACATCCTACATCTTAAACTAGGTGATTAGGACAACACAACCAGCACTTGCGATACTTTGGCCAAAGATTTTCACATGCTTTGCATGATCATATTCCTAGATGTGATACACACCAATGGAATACGTCCTTCACCTCACTTTGTCTGTTATCTAGAATGGTCTTTCCTGGTCTCTACCAGTCCTTCCATTTAAGGTCAAACTCTAACCCCAACTAGCAATATGAACGAGTATAGGAAGTTACTCATGGTAACTAAAGATACGCAGACATACGGTGTCGTTCCTAGATGACTCCGTGTGTCTAGTTACCTTTAGTCCTCCGGAGTCACTTCGTATACGTGATCACATTCCTATCCCCAGCCAAGAACTTAGTATCCAGCTTATGTAAACTTGATGATTTAATTCGGGAGGGCATTGTAATATGTCAGCTATAACATTGTGTCGTCATGAAGGCCCCGCCTTCACGAAGACACCATATTGTAGCTGGCGTATGTCAATGTCCTACGGAATCCTCTCATCGAGGGTACACATCCAGCTCAATTGTGATTTGGTTATAATCTTAGTATTTAAGATCAACTTTCAGCAGCCATGCTGATCCTTTATCCTTGTTCTTGTTACAGTTGTATGTAGCTAAGAGAGACTTAATCCGTCTTCTAGCTTAATACGCATCTCCTCCTTCATACCGAAGGGTTGCATATTCACTTCTTGGTTCCTTTCTTAATCTTTGGACTAATCAGTCCATTATCGATAAACTTAATAAGTTTAACCTATTAAACTTAACCAAGTTTTCCACAACTGTAAACAAATTCAGAATTCCATCTTATTAGACGTCATTTAAACGAGGTCTAATTCTAAATGAATTTATTCATTTATCCTCCTTAACCTTACTTAGTTAAGGTCTGTTAACAATAGATATGATTTCCCATATCTTTATTTTCTGAATTTAAACATTCGAGGCTATTAACGGAGTCCGAATACAAGGTTCAGCTACCCCTAAGTTATTTGATATCCCTTAGCTTTCAAGCTAATCCCGAATACCTTCCAATTAGGATTTCGTGTTTATCTAAATCTTTTTAATGTCAATTCAAAATTCATCTTAACCCAAGTATGAACTAATTGCACATTTCAACGTAAAAGTTGCATTCAGGTAAAGAATAGATGTTATTTCCTTTTAAATTCATCCATTAACATTTGAATAATTCCAAGTCAAGGAATAATGTTATATTCTCAAACTTATTCAACAATATCAAACTGATACAGTTATTGAAAATATCACACTTTTACTTGTATTCATCCATCAGATTTACAATCTATACATTTGCCAGTCCAAACGACTGGACTTTGTTTATATCAAACAACATTACAACTCATAAAGATAGAAGAATGTAACTTCTTCCTTTCTCATTTCCTCGTGGAGGAGTAATAGCTATCAATACAATCCATCTTCAGTTCATCAAAGAAGTATCGGAAAACAACCATGTCTTCATTTATACTCAAGTTTCATCTGCAAAATTACTTGCACGGGTCAGTTCATTGAACTGAGCATATTAAGCACTTGTCATTAAAATGAGGTGCTTTTAATTAACTGTCTCAATAAAAGAACCCTGCTTTTATGAACGTTAATATGAACATCATTCAAGAATTAAATACCAAAAAGGATGAACAACATATCAACTCAATCATCCAATAACCCTCCTAATCAGACAAAGGATTACTGCCCTCTTTCCCAAATAATTATTACAAGAAGTAATTTCCTTCAACAGTTCCAGATTACAAACATCTGTAAGAACTAAAAACACAATTATGCAACTGCTGTTCTAACATAAATGCTATCAATTCCATTCTCTTACAATAGTTGTGAATTCAAAAGATAGATCTTAACTAAAATCTAAACCGAATTATTGTCCCTTCTTTCATACAACTCATCTGATTTCAAGCAATCAAACGCTGAAGAGAACAAGCAAACAACAATTAAATACAAATGCTTAACCCAAGCAGTACGAAATTCGTTCCATAACAATTATAGATTTCCAACTGTATGAGAGAAAAATGATCATTAATTCAAATTATCCATTCACACTCTTTCTTTTCCTCATAGCTGTACTAGAAGTTTTAATCCAAACGTGATATCAATCAATGATAACAGTCCAAAGAGAAATAAACGAAAATCAATAATCGAATATAAGGGAGCAAGATCATATCACCTCTTCTTACTGTCTATCCAAATACCTCTTATTTAGAGCAGACATACTCCAATAGTATAATTCATTCAGAGTAGTATATTCAGTAATTGAAAACTACTATTACCTTTCCAAAAAGTTGACCAGAGTTCATTGCAACTGGTCTATAAACATTAGTACCAAAAGAACCTATAACGCAATCATTTCCTTTTAAACATTTCACTCTACAGACATTCACGTCTTTATAACATGCAAGAGTGTACAACGACTACAACCAGTCACACTTTCATCCTAATAATGAGAGTTTTCACTTTCCAACAACAAAGAATAATTCCATTCATATTCTGTTCTTAATGAAAACGATGAAAGGTCCACAATCCTTAAAAATATATATATATATATATGAAATATCCTTATATATATATATATCCTTGAGTTCAACAAGACACAATATAATTTGCATGCTCTACTCAGTCTATTATATAGACTGATTTTCTGTTCCTCGTCAGATTAAAACTTCCTTCCAAACAGTCCTATATGAATACCAAGAACCAGCAGGCAGAATACCATATCAAATTAGTACAGCAAAGTAAGATGCTACAATAACCTTACTGTCCCAGGGAACCCGTGTTTTATGCAATGAAAAACATCAAGGAATTATAACTCGCATAATAGGCTATTAATATCACCACAGCTTTGTTTTTCCCAAACGTTTCCACACACTGAACTCAGAAATACAATATTCGCATAACAATGCCTTTATCAATGCAAACCCGCATAGGGTAATAGATGCGCAAGCAAGGTACAGTCAAAACAATCTCAACAGCAAGCCAAATCTCATTTGTTTCATTCATTTGCACAGAAACACTAAGCCATGTTCGTTTTCATGATGACAGTTCAGACTAGAAGATCAAACCGCATCCAAAATGCACAATAAAATCCTCTTTCCCATTACCTTCAGATTTCGAAGCAGCAAAGAGAAAACATAATTCATTAATGATTTCAATAAGAAGAACAATCATTTTCTTCAAACACCCGAGAATACCCAAGTCGTGTTCATTCTTTTAAGGACAGTTCAACCAGACATACAAATCATCTCATCTTTTCATTTTCACAAGAATGCTCAGAACTCAGAAGTGATATTCATTTAGCTAATGTATTTATTAGCACAACCCAAAATGGTAATAAAGCGAATACCCAACACTGCCGAAACGAACCACACAGCAAGGACAGTGTATTCAACTTAATCATTATGCAAAGAATGCTCAAGCCGCGTACAGCAAAAGAAAACGACTCAACTCGAAATCATCTCAACGTAACAGCCAAATCAAATAACCAAAACCCCCATCATAAGAGCAAGGTTGTTTTAATGAGACTATTAAGCAAAAGCAAGTGGTTTAAGGAGAAGGGCTTAACATGCCTGTTAATTTTTCTTGTGGCTCGAAGAAAACCGCGCCCACTGGAGTTGTTTCTCTCCACGACGTCCTCGGCCAGGCTTCCCAACCAGTCACTAACTTCCACAGGCTCAAGAATAGCCTTTGTTTTTCCAAAGAACAGAGATAATAATCAAAACACAGCTGGTTCGACAGAACCATGGAGAAACAAAATGCAGAGCAACTAAAATCCAAATGCACACAGCAACAAACAATTTTCCTTTTTCCTCTATCCTCTTTCCAAGGCGAGCTGGTCGCTAAGACCAAGATAATTAATGCATTGAATGCACTGCCTTTCCTCATTCCTCACGCCACCGCCGACTCGGGTTGGTGAGTTTCCAAATTTCAAATTTGCATATAAATTCCATTTAGTTTCTAAGCTAGTTGGACGCCTCCAACTTTTCTTTGTTCCCGCCAAACTTGGCGCTGTACATGTAAGGACTTCATTTACTGTCCCATTAAATTTCCTACCTTCCCTCCTTATCCTTTCCATCCACATGGGTCTATGCGTCCCCTTCCTTAGGTTAGGATTAGTTTAGGATTTTAATAGTCCATATCTAGGTCATTCGCCTAGTTCATAGGTTAATGGAATTTATATCTATTTTCTCCCTTATGAAATCTAAAATCCATATAGGATAGTAGTTAGGGTATAAGATAAAACTTAGGGGTAGGTTAGGGTTTAATCCCCTAATATTTAATTAACTAGTTTCCATATCAAGTCTTTCCGCCTGACAGTCATATTCAACATTAAGTAGGACATTTCGTCCTAAGTTCCACATACCTGTGCCACTTGCATCCAGGCCCTTATCATCTTACGCTGTCTAGCGTTACAACGGTGTGTGGTTCGAGAATCGAACCTTTTTCATTGGCATCTACGTACCAGATATTCATACCTGAAATCAGGGGCTGCAACATTTATATCAACCTTCAGTCTGGTTTAAAAGTAAATCGACAAAGCGATCATAAGAAGGCCACAACATACCTTGGATCAATGGAATTGATTCAAGGTGTGTTGTCAATCAGCGAATAGAGTTCATCAAGCATACGACAAGTCTGTTGTCTCATTAGCAATCACACAAGCAATAATAACTTCTGTCCCAAGTATCAAGTTACAGCAAACAAGGGTCCAGATCAGCAACACATTCCTCTAAGATCAAAAGATGTGTCTTAACATATTTATCTTCATTTCTGCAGTTACAACATCATGAAAGGTAATTACCATGATAACTTACAAAAATCAAGGCGTTACAATAAAATTACTTTTTTTCTTCAATTCATATCCTAAGATGGATTTTATGAAATCCAAATCCCTAAACAAAGATGGTTGAACATTCATTGAATAATTTATTCTATAATTGGTCTAGCGAAATGATTCACTTAGACAATACACACTTCCTAGACACAAAAGTAGGAGATGAGAGAAAAGAGAATGATAAAAAGATCCACCATCGATATACATCAAAATAAGACACCCAAAACTAATGATTGGATAAAGAGAGGGGAAATAAGAGGGGTAGAGAGAGCAAATGGAACCTTGAAAATACATTATAGTACATTATAAGAAAAAATTGAAAGAAATTACGAATAAATGTATATATGTATCAATTACAATTTGTTTGGAAAAATAATATGGTTTTTTAAAATACCAATAAAGGATAAGAGTAGTTAATTAGAAACCCAAATTTAGTAATTTTGCACTTGATAATGGCATTATTGAATTAATCCTTTTAATCATGAATTTTGCACCTACTCTAAACTAAATTTATATATTCTAATCCATCAATATTCCTATTATAATTCTCTCTAGATCATAAGTACACTACTTAGCCACTTACAAAATACTCATATATGTCACAAGAAACCCATTATTCTTGATGATCATGGAAATAGATCCATAGCATTGTGCCTCACTATTGGAAAAAATCGTGCAACAAGACTAAACTATTTAGCAATTTGTTTCTAAGATGAATGGTGCAATCCATCATTCAATTTTCTAATTTATATATCTTCTATGCAATTACATCTCCACTATAGGTCATCCTTAAGTGAAAAATTATATCTATGGAACCCTATATAAAAACTTCTAAGACACTCATTTACTCACTTAGCACCCACCTTGCATTTTAGGAAGATCCTTAAATAAATTTCGATAAAAGGTAAGAAAATTTCTCCTATGGTTCCCTAATTTAAAGTCACACCCTATGATCAGCCCCTACAAAGGTCGAAAGCACTATAAACCAAGAGCCTACAAAGCGAAGTCAAGTAAAAGTATGCTAGGTCAACACAAATCAATTATAAATTGTTCAAGTTATCAAATATAGAACTGCATCCTTTAAGTATTATGTCACATCTCTATTTGTATAATATGTTTTGTTTGAGTCCTTTTCATAGTATTTCCAATGTAGGCAGTGTATGGATTATTCTTCACCCCAACCATTAATCATTTTGTAGTGTTTTACCTAAATATATAGGTTTTTGTAAAGGAGATTAAGTTTTAGAGGGTTTTACACAAGATCAAGACCCGATTATTTCACTAAGAAAAGTACTAGCTACAATGACAAATACAAAAAACTGAAGAACATCAATAAATTTTAGACAACTCAAAACTACCAATAATTCCAGACGTTAGGAGCATGTTTCACTTAACTACAAACAATAGAGGCATAAGACAAAATAACCATCCTACTAACCATGTTATTCAATTTATTTTCGAACAATAGGATTTTAAAGGAAACTTCATTTAACAAACCTATCAATTTGTGTTTGAATGTATTTTTTTCCTAATCCGAACGACCTAAAGAAAATATTGTGTCATGTTTAAACCCTTTTAAGTCCAAATTATGCTTGAAAAATGCCTTTAATCCTTCTACCCTCCATAAATAACAATGTTTTTCTTTATTTCATTTCCTGAGATGGATTTTATGAAACAAAAATCCCCTAAAAAATATGTGTGCAACGTTTGTTTCATAATTTCGTCTATAATTGGGCCATGAAAATGACCCAGCTAGACACTACACACTTTCTAGACACAAATGTAGGAGATGAGAAAGAAGAGATAGAGACAATGATATATTAAATCTACCATCACTAAATTTCCCAAAACCACACCCCAAATGAATTATTGGGGAGAGATAGAGAGAATAGATATTGTGCAGGAAAGAATAGAGATAGAGAGACCCAAAGCTAACTTGAAAACCCAATCTAGCGCATTAAAAGAAATAAATTATTATAAATAACAAATAAATGTATATATTTTTCAATTCGTAGATACGCTTTTTAGTTACACTCTGTTTGGAAAAATCATGTGGTTTTATTAGAAATCAGTTAGGGATAATATTTGTTATGTTAAGACCCAAATTTGGTTATTTGGAACTTGATCACATTAGTATTGATTTAATCCATTTAATCATGAGTTATAGTTTTATACTGAGCTAAATCCATATATTATAGACCATCATTATTGTTGTTAGAAGAATTTTTCTCCTTAGTAAAATAATTATTCACTTACATAAATGGATATACATCATAAGGCATCCATTATTCCTTATGATCATGAATAAAATGGACATATTCCCATGAATTTGGACAACCATTTGCACATATTTATGTGAAAGACTAGATTTTTAGTGTCGATATTGGATTTTGCTATTGCTACTATTGGATCATGTTTTTACCATTATTGGATTCTATTATTGCTACTATTGGATCCCACTATCACTAATATTAGATTTCATTATCACTTATGTTGGATTGAATATTATCAACAATATTGGATTATTGTACCACATACATTGTATTTTGTTATTACCATGAGTTGATTCCAATATCGACATTATTGGATTCTATTATTGTTATTATTGGATTCCAATTTCGAAATTGCTATTATTGTTATTCTTTCATTAAAGGTTGACAGTGTCAAATAGACTAATAGATGCTTGATTATATGTCATACAAAGACCTAGCACCCTCTATCTTTATATACGATGTAATCCTTAGAGAAGTTGATGCATCTACTTTTTATAAAAGCATAATAATTTTATCATGAATGTGTGTAAAATATGAAGTATTATATGTTTTTTGAAGATTACATGCAATATATCACATCTTAGAGATTGACATTGCTCAATTGACTAATAAATTACTGAGTAAGTCATACTCTAGGAAAGTGTATGATCGCCTCAGAGATGATGCTATAATTGGTTATGTTGATGCACCTGCTTGTGAACAAAGAATTGGAGAAATTTTATCATAAAAATGTATACAACTACAAATACTTAATTTTGGAAATTTAGTCTTTGACACTACTTATTTTGATTATGCACTCTTGCTAAGTTAAAGACACTATTTCTATCCTCACTTAGTATATCCCTAGATATATTATCTAGATTTGTTAGTAATGCATAACGATATGTTGAAAAATGGAGAGAGTCAAATGAATACAATTGATATTTAATAAACTCCAATTGAGAAAGTGCAAACTTCAATTTTCTTGTTTCTCATCCCTATGAAAAACCATACAATTTGGTCAAGATTTCAAGTCTGGTCATGACTAACATGTCCAGGTTGGAACTGACATATCCTCAATCATTTCTTTATGTTTCATATTCTTTTTTGGATCCTTTAATCCCTCTTTGACATCCTTTCTTCGATAATTTGCCTTTGGAACTATATGTCAGAAAGCATAGAGTCTCTCATTTACACACTTAGGAATCATATTGCACTACATTAATACAATCACTTCCTACAACTACCAAAGGCATACAAGCCTCCCTAAATCTTGTTAAATCTTATGCACACTTATAATTTAGGGAATCAATCACTGTAGGTATGAAGCACCATACCATGTCAATAAGTCAAGTTATCTCATTTGCAAGAACTAATACATCCCTTCTCCAAGTATTTTAACAAGAGGAAAACTCAAGTCCATTATTTTCAAATAATATTCAATTTCCAAACCGTAGTTGCATTCATTTATATATCACATGCTACGTGGAGAATGACGTGTGGTTTGAGGTCTCTTTGGATTACTAGTGCATGGGGGTTTCCACAACCAAACTAATGTTTATTTTGGAAGGTATTCTACCCATGAAAAGGGTTTTAGTTATTATTTATAAGGTTCAGAAGGCTTTGTATCATGAGAAAAAGTAGGATTTTATAGTGACAAACATTTTCAAGAAGGTGACACTCCCAGAAATTTGCATACCCTGATTTAGAGCATGTCCAAAACCATATAATAGGTGTAAAACCATCCGAACATTCTTAGAAGAGTTTTACATTCCTACACCAACTTAGTTTCAAACTAAAGTTTTAGTTTTGACACATTATTAGATCTAGATTCCCTAGTTTCTAGTATTTTACACATGAATAACTTGCCATAATAGCCTATAATCAACTACGTGCACCCATCTTCTTATGCATTACAAACTAGTAGCATATCTTGTAAGCATGAATGTTTTGTTATGATATTATATGATTAATGTTAGAGGTTAATTAATCATAATAAAACATACATCCTTAATGTACTTAACTCACTAAATATAGATTTTTAATCTACGAAATGGGTGTAAAACATGTTGGTGAATCTTACTCTTAAATTGAACATCATTCTCAAAACCCCATTTTCCGTAGGGTTTCTATTTTCTCAAAAATATATGTTATAGTTCCTTTTAACACTTAGTGCTATGTTTGGATATCTATTTATCCTAGAGGATATCTATCTCCTTCTTTCATGTGATACTATTTTTCTTATGTTTTCATACACAACAAAAAAGTGGTCCATACCATTGGCTCTTATTCTACCACTGATATCTTTGCCAATGTTCTTTTCACTATTAATGTTGATGGTGTCCATTGTGAAGGCTAAAATAATCTCTCTAAAATCATGACCAATACCTTCCTTAGGATGAAGTACAACATCTTATGGATATGTTATAAGAGAATCCTACTTATATTGATATTCTTTTATATACTGCAAGATTTCAAATTCAGTATGTTTCATTATCTCAGTTAGAGACATATACTATTAATGCATCCATGTTATTTGTATCCTTGAGGGAACCTAATCTTTCAAATATCTCTATGCCTCCTATTCCCAAGATCACATATGCATTCTTGCTTTGAAAATTGATCATTGTGACTCGTTAGGTTAGGTAGGGTTTAGGAGGGGTCTAGGTGCAGACCTAGAATGGAATTTTTACCCCTATAGGTGGACTCTAAGTGACTTGCCACATCACTACCATCCTAAAACAAAGCTGAAACATCCTTCACATGACTGTGACCATACATGCCTCTCCATATTTCTGCATGCATCATGACTAGGCTTCCTATGCACTTGACCTTGACAACACTTCTTCAACGATGACCTGCATTTTACAAGTTAGCCTTGAAAACGTTCAAATTGTCTTCAAATTCTCTCTTAGTTGTCTTTAAATTCTCTTTTTCTCCTCAAGATGACATCATTAACCTCATTTTTTGAGTTTTCTTTATCCGACTTTAAAAGGGGTTAACACCACAAACATAAACTCCACTTGGACGCAACTAGAATCAATACATGGAGGTACGTTGTTATTGAGAATTATAAAGTTGATTCTAGAACTAATGACGACTCGCATGAAGGGAGATGAAAAGGTAATCAAATTTTTTGCAAAAATTAAAAATATTATATCTTAGTTGGATGGGTGTAAATGTAATTTGATTCATGATAAATTATTGTATTTCTCACTCGGACTTTCCTTATTCCCGATGTGAAGAAGGAAATCATCATGCACACTCTGCAATATAATGAACATTGCCTCCTGTACATTATGTTGACATGCAACTACATTGTCTGTTGTCATTTTTATGTCGATCAAAGCCTTCTTCGTACCATTCACGATCGTCCAAATCTTGCGAGCCATGAATTCCACCTTCAATTTGATCTTCTAGATGTTATAATTAGATCCATTCAACATTTGTGATTTGTCAATTGTAAAATGATTAGATCCAATTTTTACATAAACAGTTTCAAAAAATGAAAATAACGAGGTTTTTCATAAAGCAATTAAAAAATTTCCCCTGTCATTGTTCAAACTACGCCACTCGTATTTTGATGAATTTCCCTTATTCACATCGAAATTTGACTTTTCAAATGAATATTCTACACAAAAAACATATTAGTTTGACTGTAAGGCATATTTTGTTGAAATATAAGTGAAAAAAAAAAAGTACAAAAATGGTGTTGTATGAGTTGTGCAACATTACAAAGAAGTTAAGACCTCGCGAATGCACATGTGCACAGGATATTGTTGAAGTTGTTGGTGAAGTTAATATTATAACGCAAAGCAACATCATGGTGTTAGGAACTAATTAAGGCTAAAATCCTCTTGGATTAGGATGTCTATCTTGATCTAGCTTGGTGAGCTTGTGTTTGCATGATATATATTATTTTAAGACTTCACTTCAATTAATTTTCAGTGTAGATTTTCTATTCCATTTGGAATTTATTCCATTGCATGGTCTTTCATACACATGTATTTAGCTTGCTTAGGTGTCAGTGGGATAGATGGTAGTTACACTTCTCCACCTTTTTAGGTGGCGGTTGCACTTCCCAGCTTCTTCTTTATACACCTCTTGTAAAGTTATTTTTTTTGTGCATTCAATATACAAGCTATCTTTTGTCTCATGTTTGGTTCCTCTCTCTCCCAACTTTACTCTCTTTGTGTGTTCATATTTTATTAGTGTTCGATCTTGGCCGACATTCTCATATGGTATCAGACCTCATTATGGTACTTGAATGCCATAGTTTTTTTTGTTTTTTTTGTCTAAATCTTGATTTTTTCAAGCATTTTATTGCAGATCCTTGATCTTTCAGTATGCTCTTCTCTTGCATCTTTGGATGATCTAAAGAATCATAAAAGAGCAAAGGAAATAGGTGATTTGGCAGGACAAACTTCAATTCCATATATTTTCTAGACAAACGGATTGTGCCTCGAGTTTGGATCATGTAAAAACCCTAGGATCGACATTAAACTCGAGTATATTTTGAAGCAAGCTAGATCTAGTCTTTATGGGATTTTTTATAGTTATATGCGGGTTATTTGGTGGTATTCCATACCACGAAAAATTTTGTGAAAAAATCATGTTTCTAGGTTTTTTGATATATTTTATGTGTGTTTGAACCTATAATAGATGTGGCGGTGGCGGATGTACATGTGGTTGTGTGGTTGTACATGTGTGGATGCAATGAACCCAAGTGGTTGCTTTGTTGCCACCATTATTAAACCTATGTAGTTTCCCTTAGCCCTTGATCACATGGAGTTTTAGCCCCTGATTACTCCCTACCCAAGGGGGCTTAACTCATGTGAGAAAAAGTTTTTTTCAAAGCACTCAAGCAAGATTTCAAATTTGTAAGAGGAAAAGGAATGCAATTTTTTTTCCAAGGCGTAGGAGGATGTGCTGAAATTTTTAAGAGTAAGGAATTTGTAAAATCCATACCTTTATATTGGTAACTCCGTTTAAGGTGTTTTTTTTTAAGTGTATTTTTTTAGCTCTTTGCGATGGTCCTACTTTTATTTCCTTGTTCGTCCTCTATGAGACACTTTGAAGACATGGAAAATTGTATTCACACTACATTATAAAGCGTCATATCTTGGGGTAAAGTGATAACAAACAAAAATAAAGTTTCATTTTGGGTGTTTCATCATGGGTTTGGGTATTGACTTCCATGGTTTTATTGTCTGACTAAATTTAGACAGTTATTTGTCCTAGAAACAAGGGGTACATGATCATGATTTAATTTAATTTGAATTAAATCTATATTTCAAAGTAACTATTGTAATGAATGATATACAATTGATAATATACAATAAGACGCAAACAACAAAGCATATACAATATGAAACCCTAACAAATAGAGAGAGAGGGTGATTTAGCTGATTTCCAAACAATATGGAGATGATCTAGGCAGGTGAATAGCTGGAACATACTGGATGAAGTGTCGTCAAGGCTCACTGGAGGCTCTAAGACTCATAAATGTGCAGGACAGAAGTGCCCATGGGTGATTTAATTTAAATTGGATTAAATATATATTTCAGAGTAACTACTGTAGTGGATATACAAATGTTAATATATAGTAAGACATAAGCAACAATAGAATGTAAAACCCTAAGCAAAAGAGGGAGATAAAGGACTTAGTTGGTTTTCGAGCAAACTAGAAGTGATCTAGGTAGGTGAATAGCTAAAAAATACTGTAGATAGTGTCATTATTACTCAGTTAGAGGTCCTGTAACCCAGAATGGTGTAGGGCAAGAGTCAGATGGCAGGAGCGCCTCTTCTGTACAGGAGAAGACTCACTGTTGATCTTTTCTTATCACTCTAGATTTTCTCCTTGATCACCAAATGTACCTGTAACCCGTAAAATAAAGTATCTACATGCACATGTCCTCAAACTGCATCAAATTTAACAAAAAAGATGCATAATGTGGAGTCAGACTGACCCCAGTGGTCACCCGAAGATTGAACTTACGACTGAGAGTTGCACTACATCTTAGAATCCAAGTAGTACTTGTATGTGAAAGTGTGTGCAATGCCCTAATGCCCTTGTGCAAGTTTCACTAAGTAGTGGGCTAGATCCAGAATGCTCCAATGATGCAAATGTGTGCAATGGAATATAATAGACTTCCCCTCTTATGTTTTTTATGCAAAGTGATACATCTCTTGTCCCTTGAGAGTGTGTTAGATTGATGCCTTTGATGCTCTTATGCCTTTTGGATGCAAGCTTAGGTGATAATAAGTAACGGTAGTGTTTGGTCCCTAATTTTCGAGAAGTAACTAAGTATATGTGTTATGTCTTTTATGTCAACTCTGATAAATTCATTTCTGCAACCTCTCTTGATGTATTTTCTCCACCACTGCATGTTTATATGGTGACACTACATGCACTTCCTAAATCCTATGATTCACCTCCATCATCATTCATGTTGAGCACCTTCTGCAGGAGTACTTGGTTCTTGGTTCAGATTTCATATCTATATTGGGAACTATGTTGAGTCATATTTGGTACCTAATTTGTTTCATCGAAACTTGTCATAGTTGAGCATTGGCTTTGTTAAGCAGCATCTGGAAATATTCTTCATTTCCTCTACCTTCAATCCATAGTATTTCAATGCAGCATCAGGCATTCCTTATTGGTATGCAATCTTCATTGATTCCTTTACTAGTAGTAGGCTTCTTCATTTACAAGATCTATTGGGAGTTCATGAGGCTTAATCTTTTGGGGGGTTGGCTAGTAATCTCTTCTTCTCTTATTTCTCTCTCTATTTTTGGGGGCTTCGTCATGTTCTTCTAGGGGGCTAATCTACTGAGAGAGATTTATTATGCACTTTTCTTGTCTCGTTTTTAGGCTTTTTCCTAGGAGTTTTCTCCTTTTTTTCCACTTTATGAGGGATTTACTATGTTCCTGAGTACCTCATTAGGCCTTGTTACCGAGAGCCATTTCTTTTACCCACCTAACCTATGCTTAAGGGGGGTGTTAGTGTAGTTTTTAATTCCATTGCATAGTCTTTATTTCATTGCATGGTTTTTCCTACACATGTATTTAGCTTGTTTAGGTGTCAGCGAGATAGATGAGAGTTCTCCACCTTTTTAGGTGGTAATTTCACTTTCTCACTTCTTATTTATACACCTCATGTAAAGCTTTTTTCTTATGCATTTAATATACAAGCTATCTTTTGGATCATGTTTGGTTCCTCTCTCTCGCAACTATTACTCTTTTTGTGCGTTCATATTTATTAGTTCTTGATCTTGGCCCACATTCTCATGTTAGCAACATACTTACGTCCATGAAGAGAATAAGAATAAAATAATGGCTAGTTTTAATTTTATGGATTAATTAGAAGGGGCAATCTTTTGTTTTAGACTCTTTGTATAAACCATTTTTAGACGTGGATGGGTGAAACATGATTCTACCATGATTAGAAGTCTATCTTAATCTAAGTTAATGTATGTATAACATAAATTGATTTGAGACTTCACCTTAGTTGATAAAATGCCAACTTTCGTGATGAGAATAGATTATGGTATATTAGCTTCTCTCAAACTATAAATAGTGAATTGTTTTGTTTTTTATTAATTAGAGGGGATAAGCTTGTTCTCTTGTAAATAATAAATTAATGCAAATATTTAGATATTTGTCTAAAATATACCAGTCGATATCAATCCAATTGTAACATTGTTTTGGTCACACACAAAATATTTCAGGAAAAAATAGTTGTAGAGCCAAGATATTACTTTGTTAAAAATATTGAATTCTAAGCAAAAATTAAATAAAGTTATTGTCAAATGGACATCACATTTAAAGACCATTATAGTGAAATGGAAGTCAAATTTAAGGTAGAAAATAATTTGAACTTGCGCTAACAATATTACATTCCACCCCTTGTTGCCATTATAAAACACATATTAGTGTAATTAGTTTTTTTTATTGATTAAACAGGCTTGGTGGACCCTCACTTTCAAACACAAATAAGTTCCCAATCCCCATACATTAAATGTCAAATTTATTGGGAAGTCACTTTATGTGACCCAAATCTATAATAGTGTCAAAATACTTTTTTATTGTGAATCTACACTTAAACCACAACCCTCAAACTTACAAGTAATAAATTGTTAAACCACCCAACAATTCTTGAATGTACCAAAATGAGGTTGTTATGAGTATAGGAGAGAGAGAGATACGAAATGGGAAGAAAAAGTGATACTTATTGCACTATCCCTGCACAGATGATAATAAATTGGAAAAGTGAGGTTATTCCAGCCATTGAATCGAGGTACAATGGAGACGCCCAAAGGGAGGCAACAAGAAGTTAAAGAAGAAAGATAGGAGGCGAATTATTGCAAGATGAAGAGGACAGTTATAAAAGAGAAAATTCTTTACAAAATGGAATCATCAACCTTGCTCAAAGATTCATAAGGAAAAATATATGTACAGATAATGACTAGCCCAAGAACTTACATAAATATTGTTTTAGACAAGCATTTAGTGGAGAAACCCCAGTTTACAAGACAAATAGAGGACCTCAAACAAATTGGAGGATGATGTGAGGGGAGAAGCCAGAAGAAACCAATTAAAAATGAATGATGAAGAGGCCTAGCCTTCTTAAGGTAAACTCGACCTGCGAGGTTCTCAAGATTTGCAGAAAGGCTTCCGAAGTGATTTAGGTGTGCATCCAGCATGGGGAGGCGAGTAAGCATGTTGCAATGCGAGTTCACAACTGCATCACGTGGTTGAAATCGGCAATTAGCTCCTCCATAGCACTTCTAATTGATA
This sequence comes from Taxus chinensis, assembly GCA_019776745.2. Classification (NCBI taxonomy): domain Eukaryota; kingdom Viridiplantae; phylum Streptophyta; class Pinopsida; order Cupressales; family Taxaceae; genus Taxus; species Taxus chinensis. The sequence goes on from CM034146.1 coordinate 910,296,922, forward strand.
CTTTCTTCTTGAAGTAGATGAATGATTACAGAGAAAAATATCTGAAGCACTATAAATAGCCTACATACCATCAAACTTCAATGTCGTTAGGAAGCAAAACAAGAAACTTGCCAGAAATATTTATGACTTTAAGTTGTACCGATCACAAGACTGAATATCACATTCACAAGACTCGTTATGGTTTTGGACGAGGTCTGTCGTGGTCATTGAAAAAATTCAAATCGCTTAAATTGGCGCAAAGATTCCTCGAAGACAATGAAATTTTTGAAGTTCAGATAGCGACAATTTAACAATTCATCTGGTTACCTCTAGAGTGGAGTTACATTTGACGACCATTTAGACATTTTTGTGATTTTAGGTGTAAAATACTTGCAGATATTTGAAATATTCGCCACATCTGACTTGCATTTTTGAAATGTGACCGTCAATTTTTATATAGATTTGTAGGTAAATTATATTAATATCTATTGAAAAAATTTAAATAAATATAAAGTAGTTTTTTATATAATTTATTAGTTATGTATGAATAACATTGTTTTCTATTTTTGACGGGCAGTATTGGAAATTTATTGTCACCTAAAACTTGTTTGACAGGCATATGGTGGAATTTGTAGGATTAGTTATTATTAAGGTCAGTTCAACTTATTAAATACGGGACTCCCCAACCATTATTTCAAGGGCAAAAATATTATATGAAAACCAAATGATAAATGAATGATAATGTGAATCACGTTGTATGGTGCAGCGGAACACGGGATCATTTATAGCACAGGTACATGAGTTGCTATAGAGATGGAGACGTAGTAAAGAATTCCCAAGTTCATAAATAAACATGACGAGTTGTAATTAAGTTTTATTAAATTGAGACTTTTTTTTATGAAAAGAAATCTTATATTATATTAATTCAATAAGATACAAGATAGCTTTCAGCAAAAAAGCGGGCAGTATGAGAGCACGCCCCAAAACCACAAATGAGCAATCAACGAGAACACTAGGCCAAGCCTAGGAGAGCAACAAACTAGGCAACACCTAGGAGATTAACAGAACACAAAATTAAGTTGTAGCGGCGAACATCCCCGAAGCAGGAGGATCATGATCATCCGGCCAACCCAACTGCAGGAGGTCCTTGCTGACATTCGGAATGTCCCAACAAGTGGGATTTTCTTCTTCATTTTCTACCTCCTCCCGAGTGGGGATGATGAGAGAGAGGCAACGGAACTTGTCAGAAGGTTGTGGTGGTGGGGGCAGGTTCCAACCATCCAGCATGCGCGTCTCGGGAGTAGCAGGCGAGCCCCCCCACCCGATTTGACGAGCAAGGGACCCCCAACCTTGCTGGCGAGCGGGAGGTGAGTGGCTCTATCGATGTTGAGGGCGGGGCGAGCATCGAGCCCTTTTGAATGAGCGTCATTGAAAACAGATGTGACGACCACCACGGCCATGCGACGCGGAGTGCCGAGATGGCGAAGGTGGCTTCCGGGCAACATTGCAAGGAGCATCCCCCAATGTCGTAACAGAGTCTGGAGGTGGTCCACCTCCAGAGCGATTTTGTTCACCTAGACTTGAATCTTCAGCAACACATTGGAGATAACCATAAAGTTGTTATACATAGAAAATTGTTGATCAACATCAGAATTAGCAAAGAAAAAAGCATTTCTTTCTTTCCATATCCAAAATAGAATTTCCCTCTGAAAACATGTAAAATCTAGGTGAACACAAGCATAAAGTTGGGATTATCTCCTAAAAGGATATTCTGCCAAGTAAAGCAATGGGGTCTGAGAGGAAAGAAGAATGAGTGTATCCAATTCCAGGAAAGCTGAGCTTTCAGGAAAAAACCAAAATAGATGCATTATCGTTTCCAAATGGCCACAGAATGGGCACTTGGGAGCTGGGACTCCAATTTGAACAAACTAAGACCCAACAGGAAGACCTTTGTGCATTTTTAGGATCCACACATATAGACCAAACAGTGTCAAATCAACTTCTCTAGGAAGACGGAGTGGAATGAATTCCCCATCAAGTGTTGAGTTTTTCAACCATGGGCAGATGAGGTGAAATCCAGTGGTAGCCTTTACTGGCTGAATAATTGTGAAATGGGGTATCAACATACCACTTCTAAACCTTCCACCAAGGGTGAGAGGAACGCACAGAGATCTTGTGCAACATGTGGTCAGGGACTGAATTGAGCATTGTATTGATGCCAGATTGATTCTGGTTGGTAAGCTGATATTGAGCTTTAAGCTTAGGCCAAGAGAACCAGGATTGAGAGTGTTTGCAAAATAAATCTTGGATGGTGCAAATGCTGCACTTGAAAACTTTGAGCGCAAAGATCCCTGGGGTGTCTGCAACACACTTATCCTGAGTCTGAAATATCGGTGACCAACAGAGGGAATGATGGTTAATGTAGAGGCCATTGTGCAAGTCGTCGCCTTTCCATTGTAGACATGGTTTGATACACTCCCATGCTTTACCAAATGCTTTTAAGCACAAAGGTACCAACAACTTTAACAGGAACCAGAGCAATAAAGAGGTTAACAAACCCCAAACCTTTCCATGCAAAGCGGCCATAAGGTGATCCTTCTTCGATGACATGGCACAGGAGCACTTTCCACGCTTCTTGGCCTTGGATGCATCGTACAATCCATTTCGCACACAGTGCCCTCCCTTGTTGTTGAATGTCAATAAGGCCCAACCCCCCAAACTTGCGGGGAAGGCAGTAAATCTCCCAAGCAACACAATGAAAACCTTTTCCAGAGGAGGTGTTGGCCCAAAGAAAGGCTTTGAGGAGATTCTCCAGCTTCTAAATAGAGGCTTTAGAGGGTACCCAACAGGAGGAGTAGTAAATGTGTGTGGCCGTCAGGACTTCAGAGAAAATTTGGAATTTTCCTGCCAATGACAGAGGTCTGATGATCCTATAGTCCAATTTTTTGGCAACCTGTTGAATAACATACTGCCATAGCTTGGCAGGTGACGCCTGAAAGGCAAAATGAATGCCAAGAAATTTAAACATTTCACCATGTGCAAGAATCTTCCACTCAAAAGAGGCAAGCCAATCGGGCGCTAGGAGGAACGATTGTCGGTAACACTTGGTTTTCCGCTATTGAATGGAAGAACCAGATGCCAAACATAAGATATCAAGGTAGTGCATGGCATTACGGATATTAGATTCCTCCTCAATAAGCATGAGAAAGGAGTTGATCAAAAAATTCAAGTTTAATAAACTTCACAATAACTTGAAATGGATTTAACTGAATAATTGCTCTCAAATTATATCCAATATGTAGCAATTTTAATTAAAAATCACACAGATTAATACTCAAAGGCATAAAATTTGCAGCAATAAGAAAATAAAACACGGTGACACAGAAGTTTGTTTACGGGGTTCACCAATTGGCTACGTCCTCGAGTCCACTCTACGAATATTCTGATCAATTAATTAAAACTCTTCAGAATAACAATACAACTCCTCAGAGTAAGCTTACAATAAACCTGTCTAGTGATTATCAATAGAAGAAATTTCTTGTAAGAAAATGAAATCCTCCTCTGTTAAATTGCGTTCCGTATTTCGTCTCTGCAATCAAATAATAATTCACCTGTGTGTATTCTTCCTTTTTTCTACACACACACACACACACACACACACACACACACACACACACACACACACACACACACACACACACTTAAGTGTATATTTAGTAAATTTAATCCCATTTAAATCTCTCAATAATCCTCCCAAAGCCCATGATTTTCTCTTATCCACATGAGTGGATTTTAGCATCAAAAATGGAGGAATAATCCCACATATAATGGGATATTACCAATTTTAGACTTTATCAAAGCCTTCAAACCCTCCATTTAATGTGTGTACTAAGTCCACATGATGTTGACCACCCCGCTCCTTCTCTCGTAGAGATTTTCTTGGTTGTAAATTGGCTTGCCTTGGAAAAATGCGCCAAAACTTGGGAGAGGAGATTTGGTCAAAAATTGATAAATTTAAGGTGCTTTATTAAGATTAATTAAACGGATATCTTAGGATTAATTTATAAATTAATAAAATATGTTAACTAAGGGTATCTTGTAGTTGGAATATTGGCCAAATGTTCCACCTACATAATATCACTAGTTAGCATAAATAATTCGAAAATTTGAGGATTAAAAATAATTACGGCAGTCAAGAATCAACTTCTGAAATGCATAATTTTTGCTCACAGACTCAGTTTCTGCGCATTAAAAAGGTGTCAGAAAGCTCTTACTGAGCTCTTGACTTTGCCAATGGTTTTGATAGACTTCTGAAATTGATCAAAACATTTTTTTAGGGAAATCCTCCGGATCATGAGTCATCTACGAAGTGCCCATTGAGCAATTGAGAATTGTTCGCATAATGCAATGAAATTCCTCTAACAAGCCTTTGAGTTTTGGCGTGGGCCAACAGATGCCCAAAGCCTTCGGTTGTAAGCACATAGAGCGCATGTGCTAATGGGAATCCTTGGCGAATGGAACAAAACAGTCCAAAGGACTCAGAATTGAGGTCGTTAATGGTGATCTAGGCAGAGGCATCTGCAAATAGCATTCTGACTGATTGAATGCAAACGGAGCCAAAGCCGAGGGCTTGGAGCATGGCAAGAATAAACGACCATTCAATCCAATCATAGGCTTTCTCAAAATCAATCCTAATGAACATAGCAGATTGATTAGAATGGTGGGCCCATTCCATGCCTTCCCACACAACAATGATGTTGTCCAGGATGTATCACCCCTAAATGAATCTAGTTTGTTCCAGTTGAACAATAGTGGGGAGGACATTGCAGAGCCTCATAGCCAACGCATAGGAAAATATTTTGTAGGAGACATTCAAGAATTTGATATGCCTCCAAGAGGTAATTTGCTCCAGATCCCCAAGTTTGGTATGAATTTGATGTTCCCTTTGTTGATACGTGCTCCCAAAGACTGGTTCTAGAACCCCTCGAGATAGACTTAAAGAAGTTCAAGACCGACCGAATCCCACATAGCTTTGTAGAATTCGTAGGGGAAGCCATCACATCCTGGAGCCTTATCATTGGCCATTTCTATGACAGCATCATGGAGGTCATCAATGATTAGCATTCAGTCACATACCACCTTCTGAGCATGGGAGAGCTTGCACAACACGACAGCTAAACACTGTGTAAGGGTTGTTTGGCAGTCAGCAGTGGGTTGTTGAGCCTAAAAGACTAGCTTCTAATGTTGCACAAATGCGTGCAGCATGAGTTGGAGGTCTGTGACTCTAATTTTTCCATCATTGATGGCCCAAATTTGCTAAGGCTTTTTGGCTCTGAGAGAGAGAGAGGGACAGAGAATTCTTTCGAGACTCGGTCGCCAATTTTAAGCCAATGCATACATAAACGAATTTGAGCTCCCTGAGCGTTGTAGTTGTCAGCAATTTGGATTTGTTGGCGAAGCGTAGCAACGTGAAGTTGCAGAGTTTCTGAGAAAGGGTTACCCTGAAGTGCAACCACCACCTGACTAAGAGCGGAGGTGTTGGTGGAGTATGAGCGGCGCTGAATTTTGGCCAGCTGTTTGCCATAGATTCTGAGGAATCTAGTAGTCTGAATCATAGCATGCTCCCACCATTTAATCCAGTTGGCATGCATAGGTGGATGAAAGCACTAACAATGACTGGGTCAGGGGAATTCCACACACGCTTGATATGATTGAGAGTGGGCCCATGTTGTATCAAGGCAGTGTTAAGAAAGAATTGGCCTTTATGACAACAAGCGTGCTTATCATGCCAAGTGATACGAAATCATATAGGGGAGTGATCTGAAAGGAAAAAGTCAAGGATGACCTCCACTGGCAAAGAATAAATGTTGTCAAAATCAAAATAATCCTAAGTGGACAACATGGCCAGATTGAGTCATTTAAGAAAACGATATGATCCTCCTCGAAGATAGGACCAAGTGAACCATGCTTCAAAAGTGGGAGTGCGTAAAGCATGAAGGTCATAAAACCCAGACTAATTGCGCATGAAAAACCACACCTCCCTTTCGCCAGTTGTCCATCTCATAGGCAGATGGTCACATTTGTCAGTGGGTAACTCAACCATATTGAATTCACCACTAATGACCCAATAAGCATCGAGAATGGAGCATGTTATCCACCGCCAAAGATCAACCCTTTCAATTGCATCGTTAGAGGCATAAATATTAATGAGGCCAAAAGTGCATCTGTCCACATTAAAGAGGACCCATATGGCACGGTTGGTGGGGTCGATGCCATGGTCAATTAACAAGGGCCGCCATTTGGGAGCAAAAAGAGAAATTAAACCCCCATGCCTTGCGTCATGATTACTGCAAAAATCCAAGTTGTCAGGCCAAATGGATTTACAAACCACCTGTAATTGAAAACATGTAATTTTCACCTCCTACAAAAACAAAACATCTAAATTGGCAAATCTTTATCAAGCATCACGAACAATATACTTGCGACAGGATTTTGTAAGACCCCGAACATTCCAAGATAGGCAATTCATGTATGATGTTAGTCAAGAGCCATGCCTTTAGCATCCAAGCCATCAAGGGCATCAAACTGGTTTTGCATGAATTACGTAGTGTTATGCTGCAAAAAATCATGTAAATCAATTTTTCTCTGCCCGCCGTATTCCTCCTCTGTTGAGTCCACACTGTGCGCCAGGCTATTTTCCCGAGAGATACGAGGAGGGCTTCGGGGCCTTTTATATGGCCCCTGTGAGCTACCTGTTAGCATCAGTGGTAATGGTTGCGGTGTGGTGACATTAGAAACAAAATTGGTTTGGTCCATGAGAACCAAGGCCGCCTGGGGCATCCTGGAGTAATTTGGTAACTGGATAAACAAGTTAGTAGCAGCAATTGGTTCCTTAGCAAGAGGAGTAGGCTCCTTAGCTTGTGGGGTATGGGTTTGTTCCTTAACAGCTGGCTCACGCTGACCACTCAAACTAGAAGGCTTAGATTGCTAGTTTTTGTTCTTATTTTTCCAGCCCCCAATCGTTTGCCAACCTTCCGCTTACGGGGGTTTTGTTGGTTCAGAAGTTGTTTTGGCAACAGGACAATTGTGAGGGACATAAAGGGGACAATCCTTGATCTTATGATCACATGCCTGGGAGCAGAAGCAAGTATTAGGCAAGTTGATATACAGAATACGCTAGGAGTACCGTTTTTCTCCCATTTGAATTTCCACAAATTCTGTAAGGTTTCAAGAGTGATCAACCTTGACGCAAACAAGCTTCTGTGGGCGATCGTGGGAGAATCGCTCTGGTTCGAGGTAGACCACCCACCCAATGGAGGAAGCAATCTTATGCATGAAATGGGCGCACTGCAAGGGTAAGCCAGGAAATTCAACCCCTACGGGCACTTTGAGTGCAGCATACTCAGAAACCACAATGTCTTTGGTCCATGGAGACATGACCAGCAAAGAATTGTGAACATACCAAGTGGCTTGTCGGGCCAAAATATTGGGGACATTAGCTTGGTCAGAAAATCGAAAAAGGAAGAATCCTTTGGTCATGTTTTGGACGATGTCGAGTCAGACCCCATGAGGAGTCCCGACCGAGCTAACCCAGGCTTTCAGCATGCTTTCAGAGGGGATTTGACTCACAAAATACCCAATGAGATAGAATTGTTCCAACCATTGACAAGCAACATTAAAATCAGGAACAGGTAAAACCACATGAGGTGGAGAAACATTAACTCGTGGAATACCTTCAAGACAAACTTCCAAGGATGTTTCGCCGGCAATGTCATTGCTCAAAGCTCCACTATCTCCACCCACAGTTGTAACAACTGAGATTGAGGAGGGAAGTGACATTATATAGGGGTGCCCAAAGGGCGGTGTTATCAGTTAATTTTGACTTCACAATATATATATATATAATAGAAAGAATCGTATTATTCTTGCAACAACGGTGGTCCGGAGACTTAGACCCATCACCTTTCAAGTGTCTTGGTTTTCTTTTCGCTTTCCGGGTTTTAAAAAAAAAAGAATTCATAATGGGTGAACGTTCTAGTAAGTCGGCACTAAAATATGCATACCAAGGATTAGTTCCAGCATCCTCTTTCAATTTAGCATATGATAATATTTTGGATACCGATATGGGTCACGTAGATATGGTTTAGTTTTGTGACAAGGTAAGACAGGAAGGGAGGACGGTTTTCTCAAAAAGGCCTTATCGTTACAGCTTACCTCAAACAGAAACATTTCTCGTTGCCATACAATGCCCTGAATTTGTCCTAGCTTGTGCTGAACATTATGACCCTGAGCGTCGGGGAATTTTTAATGACAGAAATGAACCTTTCCTGCTCAATTCTCCATATCATATGGAAGATTTGTTAAGAGTGCCACTCCATGAAGAAAATGTTGACATTACGCAAGAATCGGCACAATAGTTTTGGGATGAAAATCCTTTGAGATGGTCGAAGATGGTTAGTAAAAATTGGTTGGTCAAACCAAAAACTCACACTTCAAGAATTCCCAAAGAGTTGTTTTGGGTAGAATTTCATGCAGAAATAGGGGATATGATTACTCTCCTCAACAAGGTTTTTGGTCTTCCTTCTGCCAAAAATTTTCATTCTTGGATGTACAAGTTCATTTGTATCATTCTTGATGCAAAGATGTTTATTGATTGGGCAAGTATCATTAGCAATACTCTCCATAAACAATTGATTGAGGTAAGGATGACAGGTCATTTTTATATGACCTCTTATTTGATTTATGTTGTAGCAAGGAGGATATTTTCAGGGCTAACAACTAGAGGTACAATGGGTCCTAGCAAGAATAGTGTTTTCACTTTTACCCACAACTGGAGTTTAAGAATGGTTCTCACCATTTCCAAAGGGTAAATGAAGCTTTCATATTCTATATAATCTGGTCACTAAGGAGAAACCCAGAGGAAAGATTTTCAGAATATGTCAAGGCGGTGATAAAACAATGGGGAACTTGGTCTATCCAGTTTCCCTCTTACTCCTATATACAAGTTGATGGATTTGTGGGAGCTCCTTACAAACTTCCTAAATATGTCAGTGATAAAATAGCATTGATGGAACTTTCACGCCAGCTTTTCAAAATACATTGCCTACTAGTGGATAAACACAAAGGAGGTATTCATTTCCCAATTCAGATTGGGGAATACAAATGTCCAAATTCCCACAGTGCAGAGCTTATGGAAAAGAATTTTCTCTCATAACTATACATCCTTTCACAAGCAGGGCTCAATTCGATATTAAAGGATCCATGGAAAAATCCCTAGGGGAAAGATATAAGCACAAGGAAAACATAGAAGACTATTGGGCAGAATGTGTGGATGACAGGGAGGTAAGACGCCGACAATTTTCTCGTCTCACACTGGCTTAGATAGAAAATTACGGATTGAGGGATTCTCCCTTGACCCTTGTTGATAATGGGATTGATCTTATAGATCCTGCCTATGATCAGATAGTTTTCACTCCACTCCCTGGTATTGATTGGAGTAGAGGAGACGAAACTTCTCTAGATGTTATGAATCAACATGTGTTAAAAAGGACTATGATGTGGTATGAGAATCAGATAGTCAACCTCTCCCATTTCAAGCACATATGTCAGAAATACAGAGGTTGCCAGCAAAAGGAGGATTGACAAATAAAAAGGTGGTGAAAACTTCTTCACACCAGTCCTCACCAACATCATCACACGCATCTCAAAGGAAAAGCCGGTGGTTACCCAAACCTGTCTCTAAAAAGAAGAGTTGTCTCAAGGATCAATAAAAAGTGTGCATCTTCATGAAAGAAAAGAACATGTTTTAGGTATTTCTACCCCAAACTCATATATTCACATCAATGAGAGTTCCAATAGGCCTACCAAAGATCCAGATCATCAATGTCTTATACCAAAGTCCAAGCAAATCCCAGTGGTACATATATCTAATTCTTATGAACATCTAGGTGATAAGGGTATTCCACAAGAATAGGAGAATAATCAAGAATGTGTTGCAGATGCTACTTCACCAAGGATTGAGGCCATAGAACAACCGCCTATTGGTTTTAGTCATGAGAAAGGAAAAGAGGATTTTTCTTCCAGTTCTTGACTTTTTTGTGTCAAATTAATGAATGAAACACCAACCTGGGTTGACTCTGAAATTAAAAAGAGAAAGAGATTGGTCAAAGTGGCCAACATTGATTTGGAGTCTCTTTCTGCCCTCTCCAATAAAGTTGTGCCAAAAAAGCCTAAGATCTTCTCCAGAGTAGTGATTGAGGATAGCGGAGATAAGTTTGCAGAAATTGCAGTTCCTACTACTGAGAAGGATCGTGGGGACATGACAATCATTGATTATGAAGTATCAAGATAGCCCTTGGTAAGACCACTTTTGAAAGTGATGTTGCTATGGCAAGGGATTCAATGAATAGTGTGCTCAAAAGGTTGGAAAGATACAAATCTCAGATTTCCCAACTCAAGGAAGAAAAGAATCAGTTGATTTCATATGTTCAGCATTTGATCAGCTCAATTGAGTCTTCTTTTCCTATTCCAGAGATGGTGGCTATTCCGGATAAAGAAATTCTCAATCAATCGAAGGATCTGATCACTCTAGGGCACACTCTAAGGTCATGGGTTTTTGAGATAGAAAGTGGTGGGTTGAAAACAATTTTTGAGGCGATAAAAATATCTGAGAATATTTATGCCTACCTTGATCCAGTGTTTCCATTCAAGGAGTGCCTCATTACAGAATTAATCGCACTTGATCAGATTTTTCCAAGTCTTCAAGATCTTGCTCGCATGGAATCTACATTCTTAGCCTCGTAGGGGATACTTGAGTTTGATCATCGTATGACACGAATTCTATAGCTAAATCATGTTAAGGTCAGGAAAATGATTCTTGAAGACTTGGTAATTCAGTTTGATAGTTTGTACAATGAAGCCTATATCGCACTCACTTCCATTCAAGTCTTCATCGAAGAGATTCCTTGCACCTTTGTCAACGAACACAACCAAAGGAATTCAGTACAACATCTGGTGGAGCAGTTTACAAAATTGATACATGAAATGTATACTCCGGTTGATGTTTTTTCCACTTCTTCTATGGATCAATGTTTCAGAATCAAACACTTGTGCGACGAGATCCAATCTAAAGTTGCATACCTGTATACCATACCAGGTAAGATTCTCAAAATGCAAGTACTTTGTGAGGCTAGTCTTCTCCCGAGTTGTTTTCCGGAAGAAGAAAAGATGCACTAGACATTGCAAAAGCTCAAATCTTTTGAATTGGCAAAGACTCGAGATCCTTGTTTTGCCGGCAACATGGTAGGATGATTTCCTATATTTTCTCATGGGTGGGAGAGTCCATTTCTCATACGATTGAGATAGGCGGACCCCACCCCCAATGGATAAGGCATTGGTTTTTGTTGAATATTTTGAAAGTGGTATTTTAAATGATGTTATTGTTAAATTCACTTTTAAGGAAACTTATGAAATTTCTATTTTTGGTTGTATTTTTTAATAAAGTTGGTTGAAAAAGTCAAAGTCACTTAAGTACCCTATTTAATGTGTATTTAAAATTTTAATTACTTCATAACCAACTTTTGGGTTATAAAAGGAAGTCAGGGGCTCATTTGTAAGGGTGACTTTGAGAGAGGAGAAGAAAATACTTTTGTGTGCAAGGTTTGTTTCAGGAAGAAACTTTGTGTTCTTTTGCGAAGACATTTTAGAGTTAATGAGATACGAATTTTGTGTCTCATTCATCGTCTCTTGTAATGTTTGATGTTCTTATGTTCATTAGATGTTAGATGTTTAAATCTTGCTTGCAAATATTGTTTTTGATCTTATTGTCAACGTTATTAAGTCGTTGTTCTTGTTCACAGTGATCAAGCTCTGCTATTTACTTGTTCATGTGTGTTCCTTTTACTCATTCTCGTTTTAACTGATGCAAACTCCGTTTTATTTGTGTTAGTTATTTATTGTTCTTCTCCATGCAATATTAGGCTCTGTTTTTACCTAACTCGTGCATGTTCCTTCCATTCATTCATTCTCATTCCTTTCCCTCATTCCATTTCATCTCCCTCATTCACTTTTCTTTCTGTTGATATTCCAAAACACCCCCCCACATACAATTTTGAATGTATAGATGTAAATACAATTTTGGTTTTCAATAAAGGCAACCTCACCTTCATTGAGGAGGGACTTTGTTCCCACACTGTTGCATGCTATTTGCTTGCGTGGAAATCCATATGCTAACAGGGGGGAACCCTAAAAAATGATGGTATTAATATCCCGCAGAGCCCGAGAAGGCCACGAAATGACAAGCGTGAAAACAAGAAACCCTAGCAAAGCCGACTCCAGAGTGCTTTTCTAGAGCTCTCCTCCTCCGATCCTTTTGAATTGAACTAAAGACATATTTTCCATATTACATTTAGAGTTTCAATGAAGTCCAATGGCTAATTCCATCTCTACCGTCGACCTAACTAGCCCAAAGATATGTTGAGCCGTGGGACAATCAACGTTAGGCATCAGCTGGCAACTAACCCATGTCCACTATTAAAAATGCCGAAGGGTAGGGTAAGGTTGTGGTTCCATGTAAATGGAAAGCTAAATTTTTTGAGCAGGTGAGGGAGAGAAAAAACGGGATATTTTAACATTAACAAGGTCCCATGAATTTTTATTTTTCTCTTGCAGAGACAAAATAGGAATCTTTAGCACTAACAGAAGTACAATCCCATGAATCCCAAATAAATTATTAGAAGGAAAAATTGAGAGGGAAACTTAAATTGAAATGCAAGTGTCGCAAAAGCTCCCTAAAATTTATAAGGGGCAGATTTGTTTTGTGCCCTCAAGTGCTTAGTGGGAATGGAAATCCTCTCCCTAAAATGTAGCAGTGGTGAAATTTTAAGAATTTTATTGCATTTTAACAGCAGCAATAATTTTTTAAACATGGAACCGCCCTCTAAAGCAATCCAAACTACTTAGTGCTATGTACACACTCTACCAACAATTGGGAAACTATCTTGAGTAGCTACCAAAATTTGGGAAACTCAATAAACTAGGAAAATAAATTACAAAAACACTAGATACCTTTTAGACTATGGGAGCTTAAATCAACAATCAAACTAACTCGGGATTCATGGACAAACATACTTGAAGTTTGGACTCGGTAGACATCTTGCATCAATTTTTAAAATAATATACACTTCTATATGCTAGTACTCGAGAAACCAAGGAAATAGGCATTTGGTGTGAGATTTAAGTCTTAATTCAGATAATAGATAGAAGAACATTAATTCTCAGTCCATTCACGCATTACATTTTCTCACAATTAAAAATTATCTCGTTTCTGTTCTCATGAGATACTTGACTGTGTACGCGCTAACATAAAAGTGGTAGCAATAACAGAAGTTATCAGTATTGGTGTAGAGAGCTCCTCTCTGCATTCAACGCCTTGAAATTGTTTGCAGTCTTAAGCATCTGAACTTTAAACTGTGTACCTGCCTTGCAGGTGGTCGATCCCTCCCTTACTGACTTCAGCTTCAATATCCATCATTGAGTAATCCTCTTTCCGGACAAAAAACTTGTTACATTCACTTGTGTTACAGACACAGACGAGCATTACCATGCATTATATTTTTCTCGATCTTTTTTTTTGGTCTTCAACCTTGAGAAGTAGCACATTATGAGCAGACTCGTCCATATCAAAAGCAGAGGAAAACATGAGTAAAAGGAAATTTGAAATAAGTTTGCATGCCAAAATATACTTCCATTCTAAAGCTGCAAATTATCTTATCTTTCAGTTCAAGAGCACTTAACATGAAATGATTTGAAAGGTATAGGGTCTATACTTCGGTCATCGCTTGACAAAAGAAATGTAACAAATGCAAGTCCCAATACCAACTAGTATGTTTTGCCATAAAGCTCTACTCTGAAACCGAATAGGCCCGTGTACATGGATACCATAGCAAGAAGAAAGTTATGGATTGATCCTAATCCTGATATTTGACAATTTTCAACATAAATCTTTTACTAATACTCAATAATGGCTTTTCCTAAATTGTATCCTTAGGATAAGAAGCAAACTGACACTCAAATATCTAGTAACTAAGTCCACCAATGCAAATCGTGTTGGTTCATAAAGCAACTTTTATTAATAAATAACTATGTTTAATTTCAATGTAGTTTTTATTATGAATTCTTGTCATTCCTATTCATGCTTGTAACCTGGTTCCCTCAAGATCAACAATGAACAATAATTTTTAGTTGAGTTAGCAAATTAAAGGAAATTAACTCGGAAATTCAGCAATGCCGCTGCTAAAATGCAATGCTTAGATGGTATGGGGATGCGTATGTACTTTGGGTAATGAACCCTACATACAATGCCTTCCCATTCCTGTTAAAATCTTAAGAAGGAAAGAGATGGAATTAAAGAAATAAGGAATTAAATAAATCTCATCTTTCTAAAAGATTAAAATTCATTTTACAGAGGCGTGTTTTTCTGAAGGCACCCATTCATCATGCAGCACTAACAAGTCCTGCAAATTGGTGCACAATGACAGCGATTGCTTGAGCCAGACCGTCTGCAGCCTCCTGTGTTAGGGCCTCAGCATAGACTCGTACTGCATCCTCTGTACCAGAAGGACGAACAAATGCCCGTCCTTGGGAATATTTTGCTGCAAGAGACATTTAATTTAAAATCCAAGGAATTAAATCTGTCAACAAATAAAGTACTTATAAAAAAATAGAACCAAATTGAATTATGTTTGTAGCAAGTATCACTACAGAATAGAGCAGTGCATACCAACTTCAGAATCAATTGCTTCCTGAAGTCCCAAGGGCATCGACACCTTAGTTTCTGCATCAGTTGTGACTTTAGATGTTTTGTCTGCAACTTTTACCTGATAGCGAAACAACCCACAACTTTGGTTAAGTAATCGAAGAAATGACTCGGATGGAAATTGTTCATTGAAGAGATGACATAATAACACGGTTGAAAATTGCACAAAAATATAATCCCCACCCACAACTTATCTACAAATCTACAAGAAAACAATCTCATCAGATGATACCATGTGGTGATTTCTTTGCGATCTGGAGAAAGAAATAATACCAAAAAAGGATCTCAATAAAATAAATTAGATAAGAGACCTATCAATATTAACTATAGAAAGAGAGAATGCAACTATTAAGACATTAGATTAGCAGGGAGGTGAGGACATTAGACACTACGAGATCAGTTAAGATTAACTTGGCCCACTGTAGACACTACGAGAGCCATTTTGTCTTCTTGTATCACATGTACATTATGTAATAGGTTATCCTACAATCACATTGCTTTTAGTAATCCACATGCTTAGGCAGCGAAGGGGCTGTTGTTCCTATTTTTATGTTGCAAGTAGTCCCGTGCAAAAAAAATTAGAAATTGTAAATAATAGAATTTTCTCTTAAATTTGTTGAGCGGCTGCTTAGAAAGAATAATATCAGCCCCAGCTAGCTGTGTGGGACTGAGAATTTGCAGCAGCTGCAGAAATATTGTGGTGTTCTTTTTTTCAAATGTAAGGCCATAGTCCTATGGAGGGGCTACCTGAGATTTAGAAACAATAATATCAGCCCATGCTAGTTGTGTGGGACTGAGGATTTGCAGCAGCTGCAGAAATATTGTGGTGTTTCTTTTTTTCAAATGTTAGGCCATAGTTCTATGGAGGAGGCTACCTGAAATTTTTCAAAAGGGGTTGTTGAGAAAATTTAGGAGCCTTTTTCATGTTGGTGGTCCCATGGACTGCAATTAAAAATTTAAAGAGCATAGCTGAAAAAAAAATTAGGTGAGAAATTATAGGAATGCAGAGTGGAGCAACCAACCACAATGCAGAGTCTACATGCCAAGGTGCCACATGAACAAAAAAAAACTAAACAGTAGGGAGAAATTTCAAGCCCCCCCTCCCAAATAACCTCTAAAAAATAGCGGGCAAAAGTTTAGGGGCTCCTGCTTTACAAGTGAAGATCTATTTTCTTCCTGTAACGGGCTGATATATACTCTAGGGAACCTGTGGCTGCATATTTTTTGCAGCAGAAACCCGTCCAATAGGTTTTGAGATTTTATGAGCAGTAAGATCTGACAAAGTTAAACTATTTTTATTTTCTGCAACATTTTATGATTCATTTCCTATGTTGCCAATTCAAGAGTTCTGAAAATTGTAAGGGAGGCCGCCTATTTTCTTGTAAATGGTCAACGACTCAAAGATATAAGACCATATTTTCTCTAAAGAGCTGCATTTCTTTTTCTCATATTTTGCTCTCTTCTACTTCGTACGTGATTGTGGAGTTATACATGTTTCTTTTACATATATTATGAGTTTCTGCTCCACTTTCAAACCTTCATCATCTTCATATGCCTTTTGTGGATAAGCTCATTTCATTCATTAAGCAAATTGCTCCACTTATGAAGGCTTCTACTCTACATTGCCTTCTCCGGATACCTTAGGTTTGATTTGTGTGTGTCAAACAGTTTTCGTTACACCTATGGTTGAAATTTAAGTCATAACATTCGGCACTTTCAATGGTTTTGAAAATCACCAATTTTAAATACTGCACCTTCAAATTCATCTTTTTGCATGATCAAAATTGTACAAAAACAAAATTAAAAAAAATTCAAGAATCACTTGAAATCATATAAAACAGAGATTAAAAACTCAGCGAATAAAAACTCGGCGAATACCCGGCTGAGTGCCAAGTACAGGTATTTTTGCTCAAGAAGTTACTTGCCGGGAACTCGGCAGCTGAGTTTCTGGCAGGTACACGTGAGTCCCATGCAGAAACTCACTAACTGGCAGAACAAAATAGATTCAGTTGTTTAATTTGACTTTTTTGCTTTTCCCTTGCTATGGTCTTACTAGAGGATTTCAAGGATTTTTCAATAATTTTTCAGTTTCCGTGAAGTGATCATCATCAGATTTGAACTAGTTTCCAACAATTTTTCAGCTCCCTTGATATTATGATGTCCATTATTGAAGTATACGTGATAATGCTTAGTTTTTTATCAAGAACGGTTGAAGGATGGCAGTGATCGTAGCGTACAGCAACAAATTCACTGTCAATGGATGGAGCCAAGGGCAGGAATGCGAAGTGGTTGGACACAGATTACTGACTACTTGATGACCGTGATGAAATATTTGGCTGTTGACGTGTTGGATTAGGCAGGTTCTGCAACGAGGGACAACAATCAGTGCCATATTCTTCCTCTCCATTTTCAGGTGGCAGTCAGGAAAGATATGTTGGCCAAGGTCACCGTTGCTTTTGGAGGGATGCTGACAAATGTTTACCAAGTTGAATGCCAAGTGTTTGAGAAATTTCATGTTCGCATACTGTTGGACAAAATGATTGCTTGCAATGTGTTTGACAAATGACTGATTGCCAAGTGTTTGCAAGAATACCTGTCCAACCAGTCATTGTTCAATCCGCTGTTATAAAGGAAACTTTCAGTTGATGGTAAAGTCCTTCATTGAGAAAACAATTCTACTACGAGTGAGTTCTGATGATGTTCTGTAGCAGATTTAAAACAATTGGAGACTTTACAGAGAGTTCCTGTGGATCAGAAATGTCTCCTTTATGAAGGTAAAGAATTTGTCTGATTATGGACTATGCAAAGATTCAACAATTTTATTAGGTCTGAAATTTCATGAATGAGCAGTTGGTAATGGGAAGCCTTGCTCTTCTAAGCCTATGTCTTTTAGGGATGTAGTTCAAAACAATTCTCCCTTACCATATGCCTCAAAGTCTCCTCTTGTTTCTAAGACCCATTTCTCCCTTATCCACCAGTTACTCCCTTCGGAGACCCATTTCTTTTCATTGGGTTGTGTTACCAAATACATCCACCTCTCTTCCATCGTTTGGGAGGCTGCCCTCAAATCTTCTCCAATTCCACCAGGTCTTCCCCCGCTTCCCTTCAACACAATAACTCCAGATATTGCCCTATGAACAAGTGGTACGATGATGAGTGCAAACTCCTTCACCGCCAGTTTCGTCACGCCTTCCTCCACACCCTTCCCTCCTACCCCACCCTCAAAGCCTCTTACCGTCGTCTTCTCCAACGTAAGAAAAGTCTTTTTATTTCCCTAAGGAGACAGATCTTCTGTTCTTCTCTCCGACACTCTCCCAAACATTTCTGGCGCACCATCCTCCCTCGCCTCTCTCCCCTTCCTCTCAAGCTTAACCCCGAGTCCATGTTCTCCCACACCTCCACTCTATATCCTATCCCAGGACAACCTCGTATCTTGGTTGATTCTCCTCCCTCTTCTTGTTACTTGTTCACTTACCGGAATATCGGAGAGGTGGTCAGAGTGATGAATAGTAGCAGGACCGCTGATGAGGAGGGCTTCCAGGCTGAATTCTTCAAGATTGGATTTAGAGGATTAGGTAGTTTCTTGGTTGATCTCTTCAACCACGTGGTACGATCTGGTTTTCCACCGGCTTGGACACATCACTCCATTCCCCGGATACACAAAACGGGCCTCATTTTTTATCCCAATAATTACAGGACTATCATGGTTGGCCATACATTCCTGAAGCTTTATGCTACTGTTCTCTAGATGTTGCTTTCTAGGGAGTTGTAGCAGAGACACCTCAAAGCTAGGGGCGGGCAGGATTCCGGCCTACATATCTTCACTTTTCGGCCATCATTGAGGAGGCACGTCATAGCTCATTGAAAGTTTACTGCTGCTTTGTAGACTTTCGGAAAGCTTTTGATTTTGTTCCTCATACGGCTCTTTTCTAGAGGCTCAGAGACATTGGCATTTCCAATATCCTTTTGACTACCATCATGCGTTTATATGAGAATGTTCTTGGTTGTCTCTGCACTATTCATGGGGTATCTGATTTCATTACGAGTACCATTGGGGTTAAACATGGCTGCCCCTTGTCCCCCTCTTTGTTTGGGATCTACATTGATGAGCTCGAGACCTTTCTTCGTGAACATATCTAGGCCAGTGATGGGTGCCTCCTCCACCAAGTTTTGATATCTATCCTTTTGTTTGTTAATGACGTGATCCACCTTGCCTCATCTCCTGAGGGACTTACCTCAAAGCTAGGGAGCGGGCAGGATTCCGGCCTACATATCTTCACTCTTCAGACCATCATTGAGGAGGCACGTCATAGCTCATCGAAAGTTTACTGCTGCTTTGTAGACTTTCGGAAAGCTTTTGATTTTGTTCCTCATACGGCTCTTTTCCAGAGGCTCAGAGACATTGGCATTTCCGATATCCTTTTGACTACCATCATGCGTTTATATGAGAATGTTCTTGGTTGTCTCTGCACTATTCATGGAGTATCTAATTTCATCACGAGTACCATTGGGGAACAATTTTATTAGTTTTGAAATTTCATGAATGAGCAGTCGGTAATGGGAAGCCTTGCTCTTCTAAGCCTATGTCTTTTAGGGATGTAGTTCAAAACAATTCTCCCTTACCATATGCCTCGAAGTCTCCTCTTGTTTCTAAGAGCCATTTCTCCCTTATCCACCAGTTACTCCCTTCGGAGACCCATTTCTTTTCATTGGGTTGTGTTACCAAATACATCCGCCTCTCTTCCATCGTTTGGTAGGCTGCCCTCAAATCTTCCCCAATTCCACCAGTTCTTCCCCCGCTTCCCTTCAACACAATAACTCCAAATATTGCCCTATGAACAAATGGTACGATAGTGCAAACTCCTTCACCACCAATTTCGTCACGCCTTCCTCCACACCCTTCCCTCCTACCCCACCCTCAAAGCCTCCTACCGTTGTCTTCTCCGACGTAAGAAGGGAGACAAATCTTCTGTTCTTCTCTCCGACACTCTCCCAGACATTTCTGGCGCACCATCCTCCCTCGCCTCTCTCCCCTTCCTCTCAAGCTTGACCCCGAGTCCATGTTCTCCCACACCTCCACTTTATATCCTATCCCAAGACAACCTTGTATCCTGGTTGATTCTCCTCCCTCTTCTTATTACTTGTTCACTTACCGGAATATCGGAGAGGTGGCCAGAGTGATGAATAGTAGTAGGACCACTGATGAGGAGGGCTTCCAGGCTGATTTCTTCAAGTTTGGATTTAGAGGATTAGGTAGTTTCTTGGTTGATCTCTTCAACCACGTGGTACGATCTGGTTTTCCACCGGCTTGGACACATCACTCCATTCACCGGATACACAAAACGGGCCTCATTTTTTATCCCAATAATTACAGGACTATCATGGTTGGCCATACATTCCCAAAGCTTTATGCTACTGTTCTCTAGATGTTGCTTTCTAGGGAGTTGTAGCAGAGACACCTCAAAGCTAGGGGGCGGGCGGGATTCTGGCCTACATATCTTCACTCTTCGGGCCATCATTGAGGAGGCACGTCATAGCTCATCGAAAGTTTACTGCTACTTTGTAGACTTTCGGAAAGCTTTTGATTTTGTTCCTCATACGGCTCTTTTCCAGAGGCTCGGAGACATTGGCATTTCCGATATCCTTTTGACTACCATCATGCGTTTATATGAGAATGTTCTTGGTCGTCTCTGCACTATTCATGGGGTATCTGATTTCATCACGAGTACCATTGGGGTTAAACATGGCTGCCCCCTATCCCCCTCTTTGTTTGGGATCTACATTGATGAGCTCGAGACATTTCTTCGTGAACATATCCAGGCCAATGATGGGTGCCTCCTCCACCAAGTTTTGATATCTATCCTTTTGTTTGTTAATGACGTGGTCCTCCTTGCCTCATCTCCTGAGGGACTTCAGAGACAATTGGATGCCTTAGGGTCGTTTTGTGATTTCCGGAAACTGACAATCAACTTAGGCAAAACCAAGGTTATGGTCTTCGACAGGTTGAAGACCTCACACCTCCATTTCTTCTTCAGGGGGGAGGATATTGAGATTATTGGTACCTATACTTGGGTGTGTAGTTCTTTGTTCTGCGTTTCAGTCTGTGACTTGCCCTCCAGCCACGTGTCAACAAGGGTTACAATTCTTTAGCCCTCCTAGAGTGACAGTGTTTCCAACACCATTTTCAGGACATCTCCTCTGAGGTGTCCCTCGTGGATTCCCTTATCAAACCCATTGTTCTTTATGGCTCTGTGGTGTGGGGGCCCTCTTTGCTCGAGTTAAATTGGGCTTCAGTCGAGAGAGTTCAGACTCTTCTCCTTCGTCACTTCATCAGGTGCAAGCAGTCTGTTCCCCATCACATCATTATTGCAAAGTTTGGGGGCCATCCTTTCAGGATAGAGACCATGTTTGATTTGATTTCCTTCTTGCACCATATCTGGAGCTTTGCTGACTCGATTGAGGGGAGGGACATGTACCCGTCCTTTGCCTATTGTTCGTCGGAGACCATTGCCCGTTCTGATTCTCTGGGTCATGCTCGTTGTTGATACACCGGGGTTTCTGCTCTCTTAGAGTCATTCGGTAGTAGGATGGATCGTCTTCCCCCTTTTCGATACTCTTTGGACGCACTGGCTCATCTTTTACCTTCTAGACAAGAGCTGATCAAGATCATTAGAGAGGATATTTACAGAAGGTTCATCCACACCACTTGGGTGGAAGCTCATGGTGAGTTACGCCCAAAGATGGCTTTTTATTCAGAGCACTTCTTGGAGTTGATTGGCAAACTTATTATCCATCCTCAATATACCCTTTGGCATTTGATGCACGCTCTTCGCATCCCCTGGGTCAGTTTAGGGTGGGTTCACATAGGCTTTGGAGTGAGACAGATCACCCGATCAATCTGTCAGACAATATTTTCCAGCTATGCAAACTTCAGGAGGTCGAGACAGAAGCACACTTCATCTTCCATTGTCCCATCTACTACGAGATTAGGGGGAGGTTCTACTATCTTTTCAGAGGGACCCATGCACTTACTGAATTTTTCAGATATGTTGATCAGAAGTGCCTAGCTTTATACATGCAGGAGGCTCTTAGGCTTCGGGATCACATTATTCAAACACTTACCAAAGCAGACTCTCCTCGGAGGATCACTTCCTTCTTTTCGGCGCTACCCTCGAAGAAAGGCACTAAGCGCCAAATTGATACTAGTACAGCATCACACTCCAGATCAGTACAGTTCAGGGGGTCCATATACAACCCCTTGATTTCTCCTAGGCACTATTTTACCCGTTCCAGTACCAGAGAGCAAACTAGATCCACCAGGTCCTTGAGAGATACTACTTCTGTCAAACAACAGCACAGGAGGAGGTCTTGCCTCACCTCTTCTTCCTCTTCTTCGGATATTCACACTGTTTTGAGTTTCTTTCGATTGGCCTCAAATGTTAGGAAATACGGATTTCCCATTCCCGGATAGGCATTCCCCATTGCTTCATTTGGGTCTTCTTCCTTCTCTCGTTCTTCCCTTCTCATGCTTTGTACTTCTTTTGGAACCTTTTGGTTTCCCGCTTCGCTTTTGGGTCTTTGACCTCTTCTCTTGCTTTGTTCTTCTTTCGGAAACATTTTGATTTCCCGCTTTTTATGGTCACTTTTGTACTCTGCAGTCCCTTTGACCTACTTTTGTAGTCATTTGTTGGACATTAATATATTTATCTTATCTAGTGCCTACATCGTGGAGCATGATGATAAGGCCGCGGAAGTGGAAATCACAACACCAGAAGTCACTCATTTACATTCAATTTATGAAAAAGATGTGGTTATATGTCGTTTTAATGGTTTATGGCCTACTGCACCGGCATTATACCAATGGATTCACTTGACTTGGACAAAAAATTGCGAGATCTCTCTTTCTTCCAAAGGTTTTTTTATTGTTCAGTTTTATAATCATTATGATTATTAGACAACTTTTGAAGAGGGTCTTTGGTCTTGAGATAATGCGGGACTCTTTATAACTCCTTGGTTCTTGGAGTTTGACCCAAACACTATGTCAATAACCAGAATGTTTGTTTGGATTCGACTTCTCATTTTGCCTTTACATTTCTAGGTTGTTCCAACATTTGAGGAAATTGGGAATACTTTAGGCACTTATATAAAATCAGATTTATTGAGAACAACGGTCGGATTACACACATGCTCGCATTTGTGTTGAGATAGATCTTAGTAAGGGTCTCCCAGACAAAATAGTTCTCAAATGGCAAAATTTTAAACACACTCAAGCCTTAGATTATTAGAATACAGCATTCCGATATAGGATATGTCATTTACCAGGACATCTTAAAGCTACTTGTCCTCGAGCTTATGCTGATCCTCCTAAGGAAACAGGGACCACATCAAAATCAAACAGCTGGAATTTTCCAGATAATGATGGTGAACAGAATGATGACAAAAATGAGAATATCAGCTCTCAAGTGTTGGAAGGAGAATCCAATCCTCCCTTGGGACTCATGTAGAAGACATGGATTCCTAGTATTCCTCATTGAAGGAGGTAGTAGTCCCTGAAACCTCTCTTGGTGGAAAAAAAAAATTCATGAAACTGATACTTCTGATTTAGATAAGGAATTGGTTCCTTCATTGAATCCAGATATCTTGCCTTCTTACTTACAGTTAGTTATTGTGAATACATCTTTGAGGGGGTGGCAAGAGGTCAAAAAGAAGAAAAGGAAAAAGGGACATACAGATGATTTTTTTTTAAGGGAAAGAAATGACATGCATATAATTTATGTACTTGCATATCTGAATTGTGCTTTGTCCATCTGTTGAAGGTGATTTCTTTCTCAATTGAATACAAATTGCAAAAAAAAATCTTTGGAAAAAAATTATGACGTGCATTGTTCTCTCTTGTCTAAATTTAATAAACAATAAACGCATACATTCTCTAAATTTATTGCTTAAGTTTATTTTACAAATTTATATATTCATATATTTATATATTTATTTTATTAGCTAAGTCCAAGTCTGAGTCAAATTTTTGAGCTGCCGAGTCTAAATTTTTTAACCATGATCTAAAATTTGGTATTTTCCTTCAAATAAAGGTCAAATGAATGAAATATACAATATCACTCCTTATTCCTCCCACCCATGTTTATGCAATTTTTCCATCTTCATCATGCACAACTTAATCTATTTGAGATTGTCTTCATCCTGCAACTCTTTGTTCTCTGCATATTGACCTCCAATCTGCACCTTACAATCTTCTCTCTGCTTGCCCTAACGTCATCTACAAATAGTCTCGACTTTGCATCAATGTTGTGGTATCTAAACCCTGCATTTGAGTTTCAGAGCCACAAGTCACTAATGGAAAAAGGCTAATTGGATACAAGACTACAAAAAGAATTGGCAGCTACATCCCCTTTTTTAAGATAAAAAACTAAATGTGGTAGCTACCAGAGTGAACAAATATCAAAACAGTGCATTGTTGAAAAAGGAGACCAAATACATTAGGAATCACTTTTATTTCAGTGATTGTGACCAAAATAATTAATATCAAAATAGTCTATGAAGTTGATTTTGTCATTATTATTGTGATATGAGACAAATCATGAAGAACAAGGGCATCCCCAAGGGCAAGAAGGGAAGAAAGAAGAAACCATGAGACTTATAAATATAATGGATTCTTTTTTTCTTTTCCAGGAAATTTAAAGATGTAGTGTAAATGGTAATAGTGATTGTAATGTTTATGGTTATGATCATAACAATCTCAACCAAAATCTGTAGACCTTCTCAGTTGTTATACAGCAATCCAGAGGTGAACATCTTCATGCCTTCTACTTATGATAACACTGTAAGTTTCCAACCCTTAATACCTATTTCTTCCCCAGATGGTGCTCATTTTGAATCTGATAGAAGCAGTATGTCATTTGACAGTGTTCATTTTGAAGCCATTAAATCTTAGTAAAGTTTTTTTTCAATAAAGATTTCATTCAATCTTCTTCGCCCACAAATCACTTTTGAGCATACAGATGAATTTGCTTTACTCCCAAAGTAGACTTTCAGCTGCCTCAACCAACTACTAAGTTTATCAACATTAATTTTCCCTTAAAAGGACTTACATCCAATTTCATTCAGATCTAAAAGGATCGGCTGATGCACTCCCCCTTCACTGGCTATTAAGAGTTTCCAGGACTGCATCCCTTTGACCTCTTCAATATACTCATTCCACATGGTGAAACCAATTGATACCATTGAATGGTCTTCCCTAGATTAGAAAGGCTCTGACGCCAAGAATTGATGTGAATTCTGTGGCTGAAGCCAAACAAAATCAGCCACTAAACACCAACTTTATATTTTAACCCCATTACTTGCATCTGTTGTGAATGTGACAGCAAGTTTTGGGGCAACTAAGATCCAAAGAAAATGTTTAAACCACACAAAACAAACTAGAAAATGTTTTTCAAAGGTTGTTAGAAAACAAAGAGAGAGATAATTGATCCATAAGGATCCAAAAACAGTCATCTTCATCAGAAAGCACACATATCAAGAGGTTTCAAAAGTCAGCAAGGCTCTAAAGTGAAGGATGCAACGCTGGTTGCGAAACCGCCACTTTATGCAGAGGGACACAATTGTGCAACCTCCGTGGCAGTTTCAAAACCCCTGCTATCTACAAAGTGACAGTTGCACAACCACCATGGCAATTACAAAACCACTGATCTGGCTATACCAGCAGTGCCACCTGTATTCCAAAGGACGGGCCAGTAACGGCCACAAAACAGTGTCTCTTCCATTCCTTCCAACTTTTGAGGTTCTTCAACACACGAGGAAATCTCAACTTGATAAATAGAAGGCTTAGATTTAGAGGAAGGTATTGATGAACAGGGAACATTTGATAGTGTGTAATTGGTTGTAGAAGGAAGATTCTAAGTGAGGAACAGAGAGGAGAAGCTTCGGGGCAGGATAGTTGAGTTTGTACTTGTTTCAGATCTCTTTGTAACCTGGTCTTTGGCCATAAGGAAAATGGGAAGATAGGCAATTTCCATTCCCAACAGGTTTTCTCCACGCTAGGGCTCCCAGGATAAACTTTTTGTGCCTTTTGTCTTCTTGTTTGCAATTACTGCATGTTGTAGATTATATTCGTGTTACAGTACTGTATTCAATTCCAGCAACGAAAATACACTAATTCTAGCTCACTAAGGCATCATTCTATCATTTCAAGCAAAGAATTGAAGTAGAACAAGTTTGTGATTCTGTGTATTTAAAAGTAGGCAATCTTGAGAGTTTACAGATCATTTCGATAGCAGAGTTGATTTGTATGTTTTGGAATTGTGGAAGTTTTGACGGATTTGTGTGACAGTGACAAGATCACTGGGGGAATAATTGCTACCTTGCAATCCAAAGATATCTATAAAAGGGTGGAATCAAAGGGCAAGAGAAATTGCTAAAGGACAACATGAGCTTGTCAAAAGAGTTGCAGTATTACTGATAAGCATGGACTGTGTTGAAGTCTCAATACACCATCGCCAAACAATAAAGCTCGTGACTAGGAACTAAGAATCAATGGACATCATAAGTTCATGCTCTAGCCAAGAAGTTTGACATGGGAGAAGGAGAGACCCGTAAGGAAGAAGAATACAAGGATAAGCATCATTACGAGCAGCCTCCAAAGGACAAAGGTAAAGGTAAGGTAAAAACTAGAACATGCTCCTTTCAAAGTTGAAACTAAGGTTGAGATAATAAGCTTTGAAGGACAAGTAGATGTGAGTTATTCAATAAATGGTTAAAGCAAGTGGAGGTATATTTCAATCCACTTAGTTATTAAAGCACAAAAGATTAGTCTTGCATGTCTCCAAACGGAAGGGCATGCTCTAATTTGGTGGGAAAGTTATCTAGCATCTTCTGAAAAGAAGAACCATGTTGTAGCTAGGTGGGATGAATTCAAATAACTGCTTTGTAAGAACTTTTATACTATGGGACATAAAACTCATCAAAAGATTAAGTGGCAATATTTCAGGAAAGTAAACCGTCAAAGTGTGCAATTATACTACTATAAAGTTCCAAAGAAATGCCACATTGATGAATGTGAACTTGGAGGACGAAGGCAGCTTGACCAAGTACTTGGGAGGTCTCCACGCATGCCTAAGGAGATGGGTCATCTCAAGTAAGCCAAAGGACCTTGATGAGCCTTGCGTGCAAGCATATTGCATTGAGGAAGAAAAGAAGCAAGGAGAAGGGGAGACCTCAAAGCAAAATCAGCCCACAACTTAGTACAAGAAAGAGCAAAAATAACCTTTGCAAGAAGGATAATCGGAAATGTAAAAGAAATGCTAATGCTTTGAATACTTGGAAGGATCCAAAGCCATTATAATCATTGTGTTATCAATGGGCACACTAACACCATGTGTGGAAGTTACATCCGGAATTGCATCGAAAGAATTGTCACAAGGACTCCTCCAAAAAGTCCACGACATCTTTGAAATAAGAGGTAGAGATAGAGGACAATTCCAATGTAGACAAGAAGCTTGGGTTGCACAGCTACCAACATGAATAACAAGAAACAAGTAAGAGAAGAGATGAGTAAGTTGTTTCAAATCAAGATTCAAATCAAAAAGACCAAGGTAAATGCACAAGTTGATATTGGGTCTCAATCCAATTCAATTTATGATGAAGTTGTTAGAAGGCTTTGGTTTAAAAACGTATGACCCTCCTCATTCATACCTATTGGGTCTGGTGAAAAAGGGTGTTAAAATACAAGTAACAAAGAAATGTTTATTCAAATTTGGGATAACATTGACGACGTAGAAGCAAATGTAATTCCCCTTGATGCATTTGATGTGGTGTTTGGAAGTCTTTGTATATTAGGGATGCAATCTTCATGAAGGCTAATAAATACAAATGGGTCGAGGATGGAGTGAACTATAGCATCAACACTCATCAAAGAAAGCCCAAACTTGGCCTGGTAAGCGCCAACCACGCAAATTCATGCTAATAATCAGTTTTGTTTACATCTTTTGAAAGATAAACAAGAAGGGTTGAAATTTTTTGAGATTTCTAACCAAGAATTGAAAGATTTGGATGATATGCTGCAATCTTTTCAAGAAGCTAGGGTTTTCCTCCAAAACGGGACATAGATCATGAGATTCAATTGCCGCTAGAATCTCCCTTACACAACATTGGTTTGTACAAGCAACCACTATTGAAGAGTAGGGAAGTTGAGAAACAACTTCAGGAGTTGTTGAAAAAAGGGTAATTCACCCAAGTACCTCACCATGTGGGTCACCCATTTTAATGGTACAGAAATATGGCTCTTGGAGAGTGCATAGACTGTAGGGCTTTGAACAAGAAAATCATAAAGAACTGCTATCCACTTTTGCGGATTGATAACCTATTAGACCAACTTCAACATGCTAAGTCTTTTGCTAAGTTGGATCTCAAATACCGATATCATCAAGTTCGTATGGAGGAGGATGTATGGAAGACAGTCTCTTAGACAAAAACAGGGTTCGTATGAATGGTTGGTACTTCCTTTTAGATTATGTAATGTACCGCTACATTTATGAGATTGATAATGATGTATAGCAGTCATCCATAAGTACATGGGTCATAGTGTATCTAGATGATATTCTAATTTGCAGTGCTACATAAAAAGAACATCTGATGCATTTGAGTCAAGTCTTGCAAATGTTAAAAGAGAAACAATTGTTGTGTAATATAAACAAATGAGAGTTTGCAAAACAATCACTAATCTATCTTGGGCATGTGG
Source organism: Taxus chinensis (assembly GCA_019776745.2). Classification (NCBI taxonomy): domain Eukaryota; kingdom Viridiplantae; phylum Streptophyta; class Pinopsida; order Cupressales; family Taxaceae; genus Taxus; species Taxus chinensis. The sequence continues at coordinate 910,325,463 of CM034146.1, forward strand.
TTGGAGGAGAACTAAATGTGGACCCTGCAAAGATTGAGGCCATCATGAATTGGCCCGCACCAAGGAGTGCCACTGATATTAGAACTTTTGTTAGATTAGTACCATGCATGAGAAAGTTTATTCCAAGTTTCTCCACTATTGCAGCATCTCTACATATAATTGCAGCAAGCAGTAAGAGTTTCCATTGGGGTAAGGAACGTGATGTTTCTTTTATGTTTATTGAAATATAAAATCAGCCATACTCTGGTACTTGCTCTTCCTAATTTACAGAATCCATTTGAAGTTGAAGCAGATGCTAGTCTGTATGCTATGGGCAGAGTTTTGTTGCAAGGAGGTAAGCCAATTTGTTATCATTCAGAGACATTTACTTCAGCAATAAGAAGATATCATGTTTATGATAAATAAATGTATTCGCTAATTCAGGTAATAAAGAAATGGAAGCATTATTTATTGGGTAAAGAAACTATTGTTCATACTGACCACAAACCTCTTCAATATTTGCCAGCACAAAATAAGTTGCAGCAGGTGAGACACTATAAATAGATGGGATTTCTTCAACTGCTCCATTTGGTGATCAAGTACAGGAAATGGAGCATGAATGTTGTGGCATATATGCCATCCAAGCTGCCAATAACAAAGCAAATCTTGCCTTTGGCTACAATCTCACGACTTGAACACATCACAAAGGAGGCTTATGCACAAGATGCAAACTTTGGGGAAACATTCCAGCAATCGCAAGCCAAGAAGAATGAAAATTAAGGCAAGGATGGTCGTTACCTCAAGGATGGGCTACTCTACAAGTGGGGCAGGTTTTATGTGTCAAAGGGAAAAAAAAATTAATTGATGAGAGAAGCACATACTTCCAAAGTATCAAGTCATTTCGGTGTTGGTAAGAGCATGGCCCACTTGCAAAGGTATGTATAATGGCCCCATATGCAAGACAGGGTATCAAGGTTCATAAGGAGATGTAAACCATGTTGTAAAAGCAAGCCTAAGATTAGGAAGGAAAGATTGAATAATTCTCTAGCAGTACCTATTCGACCATGGGAAAGCGTCTCAATAGATTTCATAGGAAGATTACCTAAATCTAAACATGGCCATGAATATCTATATGTTGTTTTAGATAGATTCATTTAAACATGTATTTTCATTGCATGTAAAAAGACAATAAAAGGGCATGAAGTAGCTAAACTATTTTTTTCTAACATTTGGGTGCACTTTGGATTACCTAAGTCTATTGTTTCACAAGATTCAAGATTTTTGGGAAGTACAAGCAATGTTATACGGGGATACATCCCCTAGATTTTGGTGACGTCCCGGACATCCCAAATGTTTTAGGGACTTGGAGACTTGGAGGGGGCATCCCCAAAAAAAAACAATTCTGATACTTCTACTCTAAAAGTACTTATTTTCACCAAAAACATTGAATTATAATCTGGAAAGTACCCTAAAAAAAGTTATGTACAGTTTACACCCCTTAATTTCAATTAACAGAGTTAAAATATTTAAGTATAATTTTTGTATGTTATCTTAATAGTTGTCCCTCTGCCATCCCCAAAATATAAGAAATATTCTGCCATCCCAGAAACTCCATCTCTTCATCTCATTGTCCCCATGTCCCCGAGACTAGGGTAATTACGGATACAAGATGGACACAAAACTCTAGCAAAGCAAAACTTTCCATCCACAAACCGATCGGCATACAGAGGTTGTGTACAAGACTTTGACATATCTGATAAAAGATTATAACGGCACATCTCCGAGGACTTGGGATGAATCTTTGGCATACATTCAGCACTCATGCAACAAGGAAATACACACATCCACCAATCAATCACCTTTTGAAGCATGTTTGGGATGTCTACCTACTAATCCTCTTGATGTTGTAGGTCACCAAGGAGAAGCACAACATTCGGATGTGTCAAGAGCAGCAAGATTAGTTGAGAGGATCAGGCAAATGCATCTCAAGGTAAAAAAACAACTAGACAAGTCTCAAGCCAAGTACAAAGCTAGGCATGACCAATGCCGCAAAGAGCATGCGCTCAAAGTAGGAGAGAAGCTATCGTTGTACTGGAGCAAAGAAAAGCTTCAAAGGCAGGAAAGAAATCTAAAACCTATAAGGTATTGATCATTCGCCATCTTGGAACAAGCCAAAATCTCAAACCTCTAAGGTATGGCCCATGCACCATCTTGGAGCAGATAGGAGAAAATGCTTTCACACTTCACCTACCACAATTCATGAGGATGTACTCAGTAGTAAATTGTAGGAACTTGCACTTATATGAGCCATCCATAGAACTTTAGAAGACTTTTTCTTAAATACTTGAGGGAAGTTAGAGAAAATGTAGTGCTGCAGCGAAAAGTCTGAGAGACGCGCATGATCAAAAAAGCATTGGTAGGCTGCAAAGAAAGGCAAGACAATAAGGCAAACAAAGTGGTACCTTAAGGAAATTGTTCCCACATCTCCTCCCATATTAAGCTTTTGTGAGACCAAAAGCCTCTCAAAAAAGGAGGTAGCATCCATAAGGACCCAAAAACAGTCATCTTCATCAGCAAACATACAAGTCAAGAGGTTTCAAAGTCGGCAGGGCTCCAAAGTGAGGGAATCAAGGCTGGTGGCAAAACCACCGCTATATGCATAGTGGAATGGTTGTACAACTACCGATTTTTGCAAAGAAGCGGTTGCACAACTTTCGTGGCGGTTTCGAAACTGTTGGCCTGGCTATACTGGTGGTTCCGCCTGTATTCAAAAGGAAAGGCTAGTAATGGCCACAAAATGGTGCCTCTTCTAGTCCTTATGAATTTTGGGATTCCCCACTGCACCAAGGACATCTCAACGTGATAAAGAGGAGGCTTGGGTTCAGGGGAAGGCATCAGTGAACAAAGACCAATTGATAGTGTGTAATTGATTGTACAAGGAAGATTGTGAGGAACAAAGAGGAGAAGCTCAGAAGCACGATAATTGAGTTTGTAATTGTTCTAAATCTCTTTGAAACTTGTCTTTGGCCATAAGGAAAATGGGAGGATAGGCAATTACCATTCCCGACTGGTTTTCTCCATACTAGGGGTTCCAGGATAAACTTCTTGTGTCTTTTGCCTTCTTGTTTGCAATTACTGTATATTGTATATTACATTCTTGTTACAGTATAAAATTTAATTCCAATGAGGCGACCTATGCCAGTAAATACATTAGTTCTAGCTCACGAAGAAATCTTTCTATCAGAACATCAAGTCTGTGATTCTATACATTTAAAGGTAGGCAATCTTGAGAGCTTACAGATCCATAGTTTTCCAAATCATTTATTTCTTGTGAGGTACTTATTTGCAGATTTGATTTTGATTTTGAGCTGATGATGATCAGGTCTCCAACGCTAACCCCACAGTTATGAGGCGACCTATGCCAGTAATGTAGCTATGCAATCTGAATGACCTCAGGATAACACCACGTCACATGAAGAATCACCCCTGCCCTGCAATCAGTGAAAGCCCAATTATCTTTCCACTGCATACCAAGCAACAGGGTTTGTCCTACCAATTCGAGATTTCCCTCTGGACCCATAAACAGATTACAGATTGGCTAAACAGACAAGGTCGTGTGAAGTCTCCTGAATGCCAATGCCAGAAGCTCCAAAAATGGCAGACAGACATGAGATACACTCAAGTCCCTATCAACTTTCAGGTTTTTTCTACCCTGGTTTTCCAGGCTCCAATAGAATAAAGTTCCCAAATATTACATTATATGAACCTAGCAGATGCAGAAGCGTTGGACTAACTACTTAAAATTGTTCCTCCCCAGGATGGTGCTTATCTGAATCTAATAAAAGCAGTTTGTCATTTGATAGCATTCATTTTGAAGCCATGAAATCTTCTCCATCTCAAGGAAGTGTTCATTTTGATTCTGATAGAAGCAGTATGTCCTTCATGGGGCTTATAATTTGTAAGTGAAAACCACAGAAATTTCTTTTCAGTTCTGTGATGTGAATGGGTCCAACTTTGTGAACATGTGGACAATGCCATTGGATGGAATTCCTGAGGAGAGCCTTGATGATATTCCTTATGGATTCAAAGGTGATGTAGGTGAGCCGTACAAAACAGAGGTGAGTGAAATTTGAGTTTTCAGAAGAATTGTATGCTCTGGAGTCATATTTGTAGTTGTGTCTGAGACCTAAAGCGGAAGAGGTCATGAATCAGACAAAGGGAGATACAATTGCAAGTATTGAGTGTTCCCTGCAGCCATGGAACATTGGCGATCTTCCCACTGCTGGTAATTTTTAACAAACCAGTCTTGATTATTGCCTTGATGGGCTGTTGTAAATTTGTACTGAATAAGTAGACTGGTGGATTGAGGGTCGATGGCTGAAAATTGGCATAATATTCTGTTGATCTGGCAGATCTGAACTTTTTGACTTATGTATGACTGAAAAGAATACATCTGCAATATTTTATTATGTGTATTCCTGTTTTAAGAGATCCTTCAATGGCTGGAGACTAAGTACTGTTGTTTATATGCTGCAAATGGCTCTCAGACACAATAAAAATTTGGGACCTGCAGATTATGTTTTTGGTTGAGATGAAATTCTTTAATAGTCTATTGAGCCTTATTATACTCTTTGCATTTCCCCTATCCAAAACCCTTTCATAACTAGATGAAAGTGATCATGCCGCTGGCAAAGGAACCAATCACATGGTAAGATCTCTATCTGATAAGAAGGGAGACAATCTTTGCCATCTCAAGAGAGCCTACTTCAAGGTGCATGGTATGTTGAAGATATCGAGATAGGTTTAAAATTCACATGCATGTGTAGCAGATGTAAGAGGCAAAGTTCATTCTTGTTTTGATCAAATGGATCAATTTTGCTCATTTTTCTGCATATGAACACATTTTTTTTGGTTACATTTTCTAGATTCTATTGCATGATTGCGTTTTTCTCTGTAGTTTCCACTTATCATCACAGATAGAAAAAAATTATTGGAGAAGATTTTTTGTTAATGGAGAAAGTTAAAAAATACTACGTGCATAGTTAAACGCCACCTTTGATTAGTTCTTATGGATTAAACACTACGTGAATTTTTGTTAATGGAGAAAGGTGTAATTAGTTCTTATGGATTGTGTGCATACGAGGTAAAATGGCATGTGGAATTATTTTATTCCAAAACATCAAAGTTAAAAGACTATAAAATCTGGAAGACAAATTTGTTTTCTTGAAATTTCATTCCCCGTCCACATGTTTCCACTCCTTAGTACTGTTAGGCATCATTTATAGTCTACTCAAAAATTACTGCATGCCATGAAAATTTTCCTTAAGTTTCATGATGAGATTTTTGAAAATGTCAAGCAAGAATCAAAAGTTGACAGGTTACAATTTTCCTTTGTCTTAAAGGTCCATTCGAATATAACCTTAAAGGCAAATCCGAGGAGAGAATTCATATTTAAAATTGGGATGATGGTTAAAAACAGCCGAAACAAATGTTTGATTGGTCATACCAAACTTTGGATAAATATAAATAGATAAGTTCATTCAATTTTTGAACATGAACCAATTTGGGTGTTGGTTTATATATTATAAAAAGCAATGTCGTTTTCGTAGAATGGAATTGGCAATAATTTTGGACATTTTTGCAAACTCGGATAGAATATTAAAGTAATTGGCATGTTTGCAAGCATAGTTTAGACTAAAATGCAACCTCTTTCAAATAGAAGACCCCACTTTTTATACAACCTGAGTGGGCCTGATGATGAAGACATGTAATCCATCGATGAGATATAGGTTTGTTAGTGAAATATTGTCAAGGACAAAATAGGGGTTTCGTCAACGCTCACAGGGCTAAGTCCCTCCGCTTCAAGATGGGGGGCGGCTCCCATTTATTGAAAGTTAAAAATATTGTACACTAACTATATTCTCAGGGTGATCAAAGACTGAGGATCACACAGGAACACTACACTAAAACTTTGGCAATAGTATATGGAGGGAGACGAGTGTGAGGTACGGGTAGGAGAAGAGAAATGGAGAGTTTATTAACCACAAAAACCAAAAGTATTTCCAGATTCAATGAAAAGACATTAATATGCAAAGCAAGACAATAAACACAATCAACACAAAGTTTAACTGCATTATATTCATCAAAAGATTCGGTCTTTCCTTGGTTGTGCAAGATTACAATGCACTATTGAAGTAGGAGTTGAGAAAAAGAGGAATACATTAAGCAAGAAATAGAAGAAACACAGCTTGTTATAGGAGGAACAAACCTGATCCTTTAGAATGGAGAGAGCCTTACAATTTATAGTTGAAACAATGGCTCTTCGCATTCCCAAGTGACCTTTCAACTTAAAGTGCATTCCCAATGAAGAAATAGAAACTTGAAGACACTTAAGTCACTTTTACATAATTCCTCAACAAAGAAATAGAATGGTAGAGAGAGAAAGTGTGCTCAAATGAAGACGATCAAGGATGAAGTTCCGCTCTTCCCTCATTGTAGAGATGAATGTTGCAACTGAATACGAACTTCCTCAACTATTTCTCTTATCAGAGCATGACTTGTCTAGAACTGAGAAATGATGCTCCACACCTTATCTTGACTGAGCGTTTTTGTCATGTCTTGAAATCTCTCTTTCAACGCTTCATCTTTGTAAGCAATGGTAGACTACAAAAATTAACTCCTTGTCATGAACATGATTTATTGTCTCCCACATGAGAAAACATTCATCTTGATCAACATGAATAATGCACTCACACCATGCATATCCCAGACTCGGTAACCATGAGCTCTCTTGGATTTAATGGTATCAAAGATTCTTGAGAAACCTCGGTGGCAACATAAGGGATCCTCTGAAATGTAAACACTTCCTCTTTGTGAGATGGAACTAAACAACGATTGGATGGATAATGTCTTCATCAAGTATAGGAGTACATCATATCCTGTCTCTTGAATGGAGGGTGGCGTGAATATCGAGAATACACTAGTACCATGGTTCCCGTCATGAAAGCCTTCAATGATTCAATTGGATGTTTCATGCTCAACAATCCTCCTATGCACGTTGACTCTGATTAGAAAATGAGTTTTCCCTTCTTATCCAAGCATCTTCAATGGTCATCATGTGTTCCATATTGTTGTCTCCAACATCTAGGTACTCAAACACCAAAAATGAAATGGGCTCGTATCCGGAGTAATGGAACTTCATTGTGCAATTTTATAGTTTCACAAGCCTTAGAATAATGGTGGAATTCAATGGTGCAAGTGAAACGGGATTCTGAGATGGTTTCCGAAAAATTGAAATTTTGAATGGTTTTTAATGGTTTTGGCAGTTGAATCCGTGTTTAGGCCATTATGTTAGGAATATATTGTTTGTAACATTATTAATATTGTATTGTGTGTGAGTATTTCATATTATTATTTAAATGAGATGTCAAACTCATTTAATAATAATATAGTGTGAGTGAATGTTAAGTTGTAATAAACAACTCACGGGTAGTTTGATAGAGTTGAGTGAGAGAATAAAGGGATAAGGAGTGATTCTAGGAGATAGACTAGAGAGAATTGAGGGATTGGTGTTGACACCATCTTTATAGGAGTAGTTATCTCTATATAATGTAATCACTACTCTATGTAATATATCTCGTATGTTTTGAATCAGATTATTATTTACGGTGTTTTTTTAAGTTTTGTGCAATAGCTCTACCAAAAATAAGACATTACGGGGGCAAATCAAATCCAAATTGGACACGACTCAATTCGTTGGAAAGGTATTCCCAAGATGACGAGACACTCTGAATTTGGTGATGATCCCTTGTCGGAATCAACGGGAAATGGAGAAACAATTTTTGGTTGAGAAGGAAGCTTGGAAAATGGGTTTAATGGACAATATGCAAAAAACTCAGTTCTTCGTTTTGGGAGCAATACTCATCCGAACAGATTAGTTTTCGATTCAGTTGAGAGGTATTCAGGATGGGAATCAATGCTCCAAATTTGGAGCATAACACTTGCGAGGTTTGAGAGAAAAAGGAAAAACAATTTTTAGTGTATATGGAATTTCCTAAGTGGTTTTGGAGGTAGAGAGTGGTTTCATTCACAACTCGAGCATTCTTTCATCATAGCACGTGTTTGATAGCCAAACAGAGGTTTTGGTGAGGGAAGCTTGTTGAAAAAATTTGGGAGGTTTCCTCCATGTAGATTTTGCACAATCATCAACATAAATTTGAGTGGTTTTGGCAAAACAAGCTTGGAACAACTGAAAAATTCATGAGATCATAGAAAATAAGATATCTAACCATATGCAATTATCTTAAAATCAATGTAAAGGTGTTTTTGAGAGGATCGTGTGGTTAAAATTTGGGAGGGATTCGACCATGGGATCAAAAGATACAAGCAAAACAAGTTCTGAACAACCTAGGGTGCAATCGTGGTTTTGGTGGACATGAAAGGTGGAAAAGCAAGTTTTAAGTGGTTTCACATGTTACACTTTGTCTTTTCATGTTCTTGTGTTTTGGAGGGAAGTGGAGGTTTGAATGTTGTTTGCACATGTTGGTGGAGAATGAACTTTGCAAATGGAAAGTGCGTTTTCCACCAAGTTTGCAATACACCCCTCAAAAATGTGCCTCCACTACCAAAGGGTGGAACTTAGTGGTGCAATTGCACCTCTAAAGTGCGCGTTAGTGCCCATGGGCTCAAAAAATGTGCCTAAGGTGAAGAAAGTGGGGTCCAAATGCAAAAACCTCTCTTCATATGCCTATTTTGCCATTACTTTTTGACTTTTTGTCTCCACCAATGAGAATGAAGTGCGCTTTTGAAGGTGGAGTTTCAAAGTGGAGAATGCAAAGTGCATTGCACCTCCAAAAGGCTGCCAAGCTCCCAAAGTGCACCAGGCACACTTGATGACATCATCAGCACGACGCGAAATTAAACCACGAAGTGCACTTTTCGCCCCGTGGTCCAAACTTAACCATTTCGGTTCGTATAATATATGATTTTGATTGGAAATGGGCTAAAGAATCCAATGAGAGCATTTAATAACTCTGAAAATGAGTTCTTCATGATTTTTTACTCAAATCATCACTTTTGCCTAGGAAGGTGCACCAGTGAGTTGAACTGCTGAAGGAGTTTGAAACAAGTATGAACTGAACTATCACTTGGGTCATGAAGGGGGGTTCAATGTACTTCAACTTGGCCCTTTGTTAGGATCCCAACTCCGTTTGAGGTGCCTAAAACCTTCAGTGCAAATTCCTTTTTCAAAAAGACCACCGTGCTTCAATGTTGGGATGGTTTCCTCTTTTAACGCTTCCAAAACTATCTTACATACTCCATCATGTAGTAGAACCAGTAAGCTTTCCACTGATTGGGATTTGAGCTTCCAACACCACCCGAAGTTCCTGAAACCTTTCCCTGAAGTTGACCCTTCTTTAATGGTCACACTCATTTTCCTCAGAAAATACCTGGAGAGAACTTTCCCAAGACCACCCCGAAGCTCACAGAATCTCTTCTAAATGATATTGTCGCAGAGGAAACTCTAAGACCTTTCCATTGACTACAATATGGACTCCTGAAATGATCTGAGGCTCCCGAAACCTTTCCCAAAAGTTGACTTTTGAAAATAGGCAATTTGGCAATTTTGACCGAAAAGTGACGAAATTTCAATAGGGTTGTCAAGTGAAATGCCTGAACATTTTACATTCCAACAAGGTTCAAATACTGCGGGGTACTTAGGGTATTTGGGAGCTGTATATCCAACCATCAAAATGAACCCATCCAATACATGTGAAATAGAAGTGGATTCGAGGGCGAGGGAGTAAAAGGAGAGGAATTTCATCAGTCTGCCTCGCTGGCAGATTTAGAAACAAGGGCATTTTTTGGGCATCATATTTGCATCCTAATTCAAGTCATCGGGAAGTGTTTCACCTCCTCTTTGAGGAAGTGGCTTGTTAGTGACTACCAATGGACCTATCAGCTACAACATCATGTTAGCATAGAAATTATTAAAATACAATGTTTCATTGCTAATAACATTTTTTTCCTACACAATAGCTCCAGTCAATGGGGATATGCAACGTGTTCTTGACAGTCAATATGCACAGTTGTGAATGTTGAGCTTGATGAGCATGCTCTCAATTCACCCAGCGAGTTCTGATGGATTGTAGTAAAATTTTCTGAAATTCTTCGTCTAGGGTATTACACATCACCATCTCCAGCTGACCGTTGACCGTCATAAGGCAGTTTTTCTTCTTCCTTGAATATAGCGATTGAAAAATTGTGATAAATTGGGCATAGAGTTTAGAGCCATAAAAAAGTCCGAAAAGATTTTTCCAGGTCCAAAATAGTGATATATCTATATTGAGGCTAACTATCACCAGTCAACAGGAAATTTTGGAGAAGGTGATGGAGTCAGATTGATATCTAACAGCATTTTTCGGATACATTATTTAAGATATCTGTACTAGTGATAATAATAATAACTAAAAGTATACAATACTATACTATTAAATTAAAAATTTATATATACCATACCCTACATGCAAATACATCAAATATAAAACAACTAAATAGAAAAAAAAAAAAAAAATTGATCCAAAATTTAGATTTACTGAGGAGTATGAAAGGAGATACACAATATATAGTCAAAAGAAAATCAAAAGCTTCTACAATGAGATTGGATCTTCAACAATTTGATACTTAAGCCAACCTAGATTATCTTGGAAGGGAAACTTGATGGTCTTGATTTCTGATTATTCGAGGATACTCTTTACTCTATGTGTCATCTTCTCCAAGACAGCTGGAATGGAACAAAATAGCTATGGGAATTTTACAGTTGAATATCAATTGGTATTTTGATTTTCAGCGGTCACTGGAGAAGCTTAATAGAAGCAATTGTATGGGTCTCTCATAGGTTTATGGAACTGGAGAAGTGATATAGCGAAAACCAAAGAGCTTTCAAAGAGTTTGTTGCAAAGCTGGTCTGGACCTTGAAGCGGCAATAGTTAAAATTTAGTAAATTATTACGTCTAATATGTAATGGGCAAGCATATACAAACCTAAGCCAATTCACTATAGCCTATGAGTATGATACTACAATATTGAAGCTAATAATGCACATTCATTTGACAGTAAGTCTTCCAATAATATACAGAACACTGTTGAGTTACAGATGGATACTGTATGGAGAATTTAGTGATGATAGAATTAAAAGTTGGCAACTTTACACTATGGAGCTATGTATTTATAATTTTTTCTCTTGTCATCAAAAAAATTTGGTTCTCAGAAAAATGATCTCAAATAAAATGCAAATTCAAGGTTGTGAGTGCTCCTTTGCTTGTGCTTGAAAAATCTGATATAAATGTACAAGGGTTTCTGTTTTCTATTTACTATCTATTATCCCTGATGTGGGAGCTTTTCCTAATGAAAAGTGTAATTATGTTATAAAACTGGATACCGTGGGACTTGTGTTACAACCATCCCATTAAAACAATCCAAAAGACCTTGGCAAGACGAACCATAAAAACAGTAGCTGAGCATCTTGTATCAATTCAAGAAAATGCAATATTTAAATGATTCCCATGTCTAAACTTTTGTGCTTGTATGTTTCCTCGGCTTTGTTGGATGTAATAATGTACCTGTAAAATTCATGCGAAATTTTTCCATATAGATAATCATTTAAAGTGAAGCACAATTATGAATTTTTCCACATCATTTTCTTTATATAAATATATCCGTGAGTCTAATCATTGTTTTGATATGTTTGTAGTCTTCCTGCAGCAATCGCTGAAATATCTGATGGTCAGCAGCATGCTGAAATATATATTTTTTGCAGGCTAGTTACTATAACGTGTCCTTCAATTTCTTCCTTTTATGTATGTTTTGGTCGTAAACACTTGCAAATTAAGAGTAACAAGCTTTGGAAAATTCCAACTTCGCAAACACCATCACATCTGTAGTCACTTGCAGATTAATTAATTCTGAGATACTCGGCATGAATTGCTTTGCTCATGTATCAACAGTTGGCTGCTTTGAATAGTATGGATGTGAGATCGATGACAAATTGATAGGTTGTTTCCTGCTTTTACTATCCAGAGTACTAAATTTCTAAGTTGCCTTGAGAATAACTACACATGTTTCGTGTTCCACCCAGAAAGATAGATTAGTATATGTACCGAAGCTAAAGTATTCCTTTTAAAAAATGGGTTTCTGCAATCTTAAGCAGAGTAGCTATAAGATGTAATACTTACCAAGGAAGAAGTGCACACACAAAACTACAATTGTTTTTGGAGGGTTTGGTTTTTGAGGGTTGAAGCAGATTGTATTTAGGATGTGAATCTTTGCATTTTTAGACCAAGGTAAATTTTCTTCTGGAAAGAATTAATAAGCTGAAGGCTCGGTGTTTAATATTTCTGGATTTTCATTAAGAGACAAAAAAGGTTTAATATTATACATTTGATTGTGATGTAAGGAAGCATGATTGTTTTTGCAGGTTGCTACAGGCCTCAGTTACACGGTTATTCTTACAAAATATGGGCAGGTTTACATTTGTGGGAACAACTCAGATGGTTAGCTTGTTTATGGGGACGCCAAAGAGAACTACTGCAAGGAAAGTGGAAATGTTCAACAGTCTTGGTCTAGTTTTCCAGATTGCTGCAGGAGTCAGCCATATTATGGCAGTTACCGAGTATGGAACGCTGTACTCTTTTGGTTCTGATTCAAATTTCTGTCTTGACCATGGTGATCCGTGAGATGAGCTCCAACCACAGGTTGTGCAAGCTTTCAAAAGGAAGGCTATTCATGAGATTTATGTATCAGCTGGAAATGAACACTCAGTTACACTCGATCCCAATGGATATGTGAGTTTCCACATACTGTCCAGTATCATCCATAAGACTGTAACATGGTTAATTTTAAATTTGCATGCTTTATATGTCTCTAAGCAAATTATGTTTTTTGAAACATCCATGTTTATTATATTAAATCATTTATTTTTATGAAATACAAAATGGTTAATAAAAATGACATTTTTATCATTATCTTATTTTTAGTATATTATTCAAGTTAGTTTCTTAGTAAGTTATCAGCTTCTTAGTAAGCTTTCTACCATGTGTTGAACAAGTCACAGGAGTTTTTTGAGAAGCAATAATTAAGGGAGCAGGCCATTCTAAATGGTTCCTCAATGGCTGGTTCTGTATCTCCTTTCAACAGTAACAATATGGAAATGAAAAGGGCTAAATAAGGGGGCTGGTCACACTCCTTACCTCATTGGCTTATGCCGTGCTTATTTTTTCATCAACTTTGAGTTGTTCGAAGTCCATTATTTTGGTGTTAGTTTTCATGAAAGTGGCGCAGTAGCTCGGTGTAGTTTTTTAAGTAGCTTGGTAGTGTACTTTAATAAGTATCCTAATAGTGTTAATTAGTATGTACCTTGATAAAACCATGTATTCTACTGGCAGCCTGGTAGGTTGGGGGTGTTTAGGACAGTGGTTTCTGAGGTGTGGGTTTTGCTTCTTCCTCATAAAGCAAATGTGTAATACTCTTGTATTATTACATTATAGAGGCAATGCAGCACATAAATTATGATGTGCGCCAGATAACTTCAATCTTTGAATCTACAAAACGTTGAGATCGCAATTTTATAAAATGCAGTTGGTGATCTTTTAATACTATAATTGATGATGTGCATTCTAATTACAGCTTTCTTGTATGTTTCTTGTAATGTCCCCTTTTGAAAATTAATTTTGGAGAAGACCCTTAATATATTTGTATTTTCCCGTGGGCTAATAGGGTGGAAAATAAGGGAAAAATAAATTAATAATTTAACTTAAGTGCTAAAATAATTAGTATCATATGCACTTATGTTTTATTATTAATTAAAAGTGACCTTAACAAAAAGAGAAATAATAAAGTCACTGCTTAATTGGAATAAAATAAGAAATTGTTTTATTTTTAATTGTTTTAACATGCCAAAGTGGGATGTCCCATTTGGGACCTTTGCATCAAACTGTGTGCCACCAAAAAGCATTAAAGGAGGTTTCCTAGGGTGAGACAGGGACTTTTTTCCATTTTATTATCTTCTATTTTGGAGAGTCAAAGCATTGTGCTTTTACCTTCAGCTGTTGAGGACGAAATCCGTCATTGGCAAGCTATTGAGGACAAAAAACCTCATTAGTATTCAGATTCGTGGACAAAAATCCACTAATCTTCTAAGGTAGTTCCAATCAGGAGCTACAACTGGGCTTACAGTCAACAAATCTACAAGATCAAATCAGAATTATCAACCAAGGCACATTTTGAATCAGATTTCAGATTTATTACAGCTAGGGCATCATCTGTAGGTCTGATTTTCAAGTTTTTTTTGTGTTGGGTCAGCCAACAATCAATTGAGATTCACTTGTGACAATTTAGGGTTGTATCAACCATTTTCATGGCTTTCACATCCATTTCTAGTTTGATCTACACATTTGGAGATTTCGGAATCATTTTTGGGGGTCTTCCCATGGGTGGAAAAATCTAATTTTTAATTTAATTGATAGTTGTTATTTTTGTGATCGTTTTGAGCTATCCTTTGCAGTGTCACTCCATGTATTCCGGGAGATATGAAATTTTGAAGTTTCTGATATTTCTAGGTCTGAAATAAATTAAAATAAATTCATATCCTTGTTAGAAAAATTATTTTCTTCCATGTCGATGTTACTAGAGGTCTCCTAGATGTTTAAACCCTTCTAGGTATTGTGGGTTGTGGGTATTTTGATAAATAAAGTGAAATTTCATATTGCTATATTTTTTTGGTAAGGGTTTTAAATAAAAATCAAACTGCTGTCATTTTTTTAATAAGGATTCTCTAAGAAATCCAGATTTCTTTATTTTATGCCCTAAGGGGACATTACACTTTATGACAAACTTTTCTGCATGCTGGTTAAGCCAAGTTGATTTTTTATAAAGAAAAATTGAAATGAGAACCTAAAATTGCATATATGATATGATATATTTATTGAAGTTTCCATGTTTTTGTATTTATATATTTTATTCTTTAATATATATCTTTGTTTATATATAAATATTTATTAAAAAATGCTTCCTTTTCATTTCGTATCCAACGGTTTTTTGAAAATCCGCATTTCTGCATTTTGGACCTGTTTCCATTTCCTAGCAACTTAGCCATGACCAGGTTGTATGGTTGATAGCTATTTAATCGACCATCAACCACACCATCAGTTCTAGCCACCTTTGGACATTTATATTTATTTAATGTACTTGCTGGTTTTTGAAGTAGCATACATCTAGGCATCTATCTTTATACGATGTAATTAAAATTAATTATTCACTGCAGTGTAGACGCCGAAAGAATGAGCAAGAGATGAATATAGGAGGAACTGTATGTGGAATGTTTGAAATCTTAAGAGGTAAATTGCCCTTGGCTTTCATTCCCTCTAGTTTAATATTACAAAATGAACCAAGCCAAATTGGATAAAAAGGTGATATGGAATTTCCAAAGATCCATGGTTTAGTGAAGGCTAAAGTGGGTCAACAAGTTTGCCTTGCTCAACTAGCTATATATTTCACAGTTAGAACCATCAAAAAAATGTCGTCGATGCATGCTTATCAAATTAGGTGAAATATTTTCACAAGTCATGTTGAGGATCACCCGCACATACCATAACTTTTGGCTATAACAACAAAGCAAACTTTGGATAGTTCTGACATATCTATGAATCATCATATTTTGCATTTTTCTTGTTACAGTAAGCATATGAGATGTTGCATGCTATTGAATAAAAGGGAGGGCTGAACGACTTTCAGAACACGCATTGTAAGATGTATGCTGATCTACTGTGAAATGGCATGAACTCATTAAGTTTTTCTCTGATACCTTATGGCATACAAGGAAGTATTGAAAGTATTTCTGCCACAGACTCATGTCCAGATTATGTTGACTCTCCCTCTATCTTTCTAAATGAGAGAATCCTTCGTGAACATACCCAATATGATGAGTGAAATTGCAAGCATTTCAGTAGTTATATGATTATCCTACCGTATTCATTATTCATGAATAAATTTTACCAAAGAAATTTTCAACGGATTGGTGAACATGTAAGATTCCTCGACTATAACAAGATCATTGTAAATTCTATTTCACTTCCAAGAGATGTATACATATGTTTGACTTATACTAACCTTTATTGGTGAAAGGTCATAAAAGAAAAACACTCCAGGTAGCGATCCACTCAGACTAAATTCCATAGTTTTGAAGTGCTCGGTTACTGAGAACTGCACAAATTCATGTTAAAGGAGCAAAAATGCATTTAGATCCTACTTTTACATGAACTATGATCATAATTATTGGGATTATAAACTGACCTGATTCGTCAGGATTTTATTCCCTTTAATATCGCTATATACAGTCGGAACCACCTTAAGAAAATAGGACAAGATACAAAAGTTAGGTGATAGTATTAGCAACTAAAGGCAAACCAAAAAGCTAATTACCACTTTATTTCAACAGATTACAAGCACTTAAAAGTTGTGACTTCTGAAAAGTTGGAAATGGATAAGTTATTAACATCTCTTGCTTGACAGTTTTTTTGCCAGACCTTGATGAAATATTGATACATGCCAGTTCTCATTTGTTGTGTCCATTGAACTCTGTAAGAGATTAAAATGAAATTAACCCACACTCATTTGAACTTCCAATAAAGTCTCTTCATAAGTGTTATTTCCATAACAGTAAAATAGCAAGCCATGTCTCCTCCAATCAAAAAATATTAACTCACCCATCAAGAGGATTTACAATTCCTGGGAAGTGTGCTCCAAATGTTAATTTATGTATCGTATGGCTCACCTGCAGTGAATTACTTTATATATCATAATTACCCTTTCACCTTTTGTGAGGAAAATTGTCATGGTATGCTTTGAATCAAAGATTTGAACAAGATACTTTTATGTCTAGGCACGTATCAAAAATGTGTTTAGACTCAGTCATTGCATTATATCCTCAAGACATAAGAGAATAACTATTGGACAAATTTAAGCAAGCTCAGGTTTACTGAGCGCTTACATTGATGCTTTCTGTCTGAAATGCCATTAGATCGTGCACATGCATTCCAGAATATTGAAAACTTTTACCAGGAGCAAAATGGAAATTTCCAGCCACTTTGTTTACTTCAAGAGAACCATATATATTGCATCCCTCACCAGCTTCCTCTTTGATCTTGTTCACAAAGCCTTCTCTTTTGCACTATAAAAGAGACCAAAATGATCAATTGTTAAAACTACAATAGAACTAGTATATATTAAGTCGATCTCCAAGCAATCTCAAGTTTAAAATTATTTCACCTTATATTGCTGACAAAAAAATGTTCAAGTCTTATTGATAGATGATTCACTGCAGCAGATAGCCATTATTATATATTATTTATATTACCACAAAATACATATACTTCTATCCAAAATACCGAGAGCAATTAATGTCAAAAAGACCAACAGATGCATTAAAAATACTTATTGGATACAAGTTGCCAGCAAGTAATTTTCTAACCTCTGGAAATGCCTTGGGCATGTGATTTCTAAAGTACACTTATCTTGGGCATGCCTGAACAAGAAAAGTTAGAGACATGAATGATTAAACTTGTCAAGGACACTAACCTAGCTCGTTTAATATGCAAGTATTTCTTTCATGATTACCTCATTTTCAACCACCACAAGGTTCCCAATCATTTATCATGAATGCCAATAACGGTATTGTACTTCAGCACCATCATAAATTCTATTTTCAGCTCTTCACCCCAAATACACCCACCATCCATTAGAAGGGAAGTGCTCTACTTTAGAATTCTATTAACATAGAATGTCTGAGAGCTTGGACACTGAAGTCAGCACACCCACCATCCATTAGCAAATGGAAATATATAGAGCAACATGTGTGCCATGATGTGTGGACTCTCTTCCAGCCAATGATAAAATGCCATGAGGAGAAATCTAACATATGAAAATGAAGAAAACAGAAAATCCCTATTAGAATGATTGTTAGTTCTCTCTGTGGAATAGATGAGGCTTTCTATCAAAGATGTCAAAACATTATTATGAAAGTGTATTATTTGTATCCCAAGGTTGCAAACTATGTTGCCAGAAAACGGAAACGGAAATGGAAACGGAAACAGGTACGAAACGCGGGAAATGGCAATTTTCAAAAAACATTGGTTACGAAACGTTACGGGAAACGTCCGTACAATATATTATTAAAATATATATATATATATATATATATATATATATATATATATGCATAGTACTCATTTTATAATTGTAGACCATAAGAGATAATTGATAAAGCACTCAAAATATTTTGAATTCATTGAAATTTGAACTTCTAAGTTCTAAAGAGTCATCATCCAACATGGTTACAATTTCAATGATTCACATATACATAATAATAATCTAGATTCTAGAATATATCATCTAGATTTCCTCATAGTCATAATCATCTCCATGAACACCACTAGCACCGACATTTCCACTCCCACTAGCTCCACTCTCCCTCCCTTCTGCAAAAGATCCCGATTCTTCTTCATCAATACCAAGCAGTGAAAGTTGGCTAAGAGTTGCAGCAGAAGCATCAAAGTCGCTAGTCTCAGGATCAATATCCCAAAGTTTGTTGGGACCTCTAACATAGGCTTCACTCTTGTGTGATAGAATGCGCAAATTGGAATGCACATACACTAAATCCTTGGCCTTCTTGGATGCTAACTTGTTCCGTTTGGCTGAGTGGATGAAGGAATATGTACTCCAATTCCGTTCTGCTGAGGAATTGCTAGCCACCTGTTACAAAAAGAAGTTAGAAATTTTCAATTAGTAATACTATAGTATTAATTTACTAAGTACGAACATACATTTTTAATTAATAAACAAACTTTTGATTTCATTTTAATATTTGATACCTGTGAAAGGATTTTAATGGCAATAGGTCGCAGCCACTTGGCATCATGGCCATGTGCACACCACCACATGCATGGGGTCATCTTGTACCTGTCAAGTGTTGCATCTATTTCACCCATGCTTACTATTAGATGAAGAGACAAAGAGCGTCATTTCACAGCGGACTGTACTAGTTACATCTGGATCGGGAAAAAGCCTCTGGAATGCTGCCTTAGCTCCACTTGCAACTTCATGGTCATCATATGGTTTTTGCCTACCAGGTAGTGCAAGTATTTCACTGCTATAAAATTTGGGATTCAGGGCATAGGCTAGGAGATGCAATGGGGTGGTCATTTTATTCCGCCTTCTCATGATCACGTTCTTAACTTCACTATAGAATTTTTCTTCAAGATCCTGCTCTTTTTGTTGTATGATGTCTCTAATTTTTTCAAGCATAGAGTCAATGCCATCATAGATCTCCCCTATGCAAGCATTATCCGTGTCTGCATATCTAATCATAGATAAAATAGGCTCAGTAAAACTAAGCAAGTATGCAACCTTTGCCCACCAAATATCATCAAGTATCACTGATTTTATTTTGATGGCTCTTTCTGTGTTTGATTGCCTCCACACGGACCAAACATCATCAATCACCATAAGCCTTAAGGCTTGCTTTACCTTCACAAGTCGTCTCAAGACGAGCGTGTGAGAGGCAAATCTTGTTTCAGCAACCTATTAAAATAAATTAAAGCAAGTTAATTAAAAAATAAAATTAAAAGGAATTCAATTGATGATTTGATATTTCATAAAAAGTTAGCAAATAAAAATTAGAAACTAGGAAATTGTTTGGTTACCTTCAGCAACTCCAATGTCGAGAATCTCCTAAAGATAGCCTGGGACATATGATGATTTGTGATAAACATTTGGATCTCATTGCCTCTGTATAAACTTCCTCAATCCATGGTATTTTTCCAATCTTCTGCAGCATCAAATTCAAGGAGTGTACTGCACAAGGTGTCCAAAAAATGTGCTCATATCTCCCCTCAACAATCAGCCCTGCTGCTCTACAAATTTTGGCATTGTCCGTGATGACTTGGACAACGTTTGCAGGGGCCTACTGACTCAATAGCCTCAATCAAAATATTAGCAATAAATTGAGCATCTTTCACTTCACCCTCACAATCAACAGCCCTTAAGAACATTGCCCCTTTAGGGCACACTGCAACAATGTTGATTAGGGGTCTATTTCGGGCATCTTTCCATCCATCTGAAATGATAGATACCCCTGAGTCCTTCCATGAGTCCCTAATTGGCTGCAAAGAAGTATGTACATGGGGCCACTTCTTTCGCCAACAATGTGGTTCTGACCTTCTCATAACTAGGGCTTTTATACCCTTTTGGTGCATCATTAATACCTCTCACCATTTGTTGCCAATAAGGTGAGCGCAACACATTGAAGGGCATCCCACATGCATAAATGCATCGAGCAACCAACTCATCAGCAACATCCCTTTCCTCATTTGCAAATGCCTGCTCTAATGGGCCTTTGGAAATTCTCTTTCGTGACAAAGTCTCTCCCTCTGTTGGAGTTTCAACTGCAACTTGGATAAAAGGATGGCTTGATGGGTTGGGTGGTTTTTGTGAACCCCTATTTTGCAAAGGAGTTGTTTTAAATCTAGCTCTTGAAGCTTGCATATCAGCGTCCTCTTGCTCTTTCATATATGCCAATATATGTTTATGTTCAACCTTGTTACATTTTCTAATCCCCGTTCCTGATTTCCCCATTAAATGAGCTTTGAGTCGGGTATAAGAGGATTTGTATTGTATATTGCAATGATGGCATACCCAAACTCGACAGCCACCGCCAACAAGGTTCTCCACAATTTGTACATGTCTCCAAAGAGGAGCTCTAGTATCTACACCCCCACTTTGGCTTTCTTCCCCTTCCCCATGCCCTCCCACTGAAGCTGAACTAGATGCCATTGAATCAAACCTTCATTGAAAAATAAAAACATGAACTTAGATAACAATAAATTATTAAATAGAACCACACCCTACATATCCTATTCTGCTTTTGATCACCAAGTTCACCGTTTAGGGCGCGAGGTGAGAGCATACACAGAGTTCGGATTTTTTAATTTAAAAAAAACAAAATAAACTTTTTTTAAAAAACAAAAAAGAATTAAATTAAAAATCCCTACACATCCTATTCTGCTTTTGATCACCAAGGTCACCGTTCAGGCGCGAGGTGAGAGCATACACAGAGTTCGGATTTTTTAATTTAAAAAAAACAAAATAAACTTTTTTTAAAAAACAAAAAAGAATTAAATTAAAAATCCCTACACATCCTATTCTGCTTTTGATCACCAAGGTCACCGTTCAGGCGCGAGGTGAGAGCATACACAGAGTTCGGATTTTTTAATTTAAAAAAACAAAATAAACTTTTTTAAAAAAACAAAAAAGAATTAAATATAAAAACCCTACACATCCTATTCTGCTTTTGATCACCAAGGTCACCGTATAGGTGCGAGGTGAGAGCATACACAGAGTTTGGATGATATTTATAATTTAAAAAAAGAATATATGTTTTTTTATTTTAACACGCAAAGAAAATGTTACATTTTTTTATTTTTTTAAGCATAGAGTTTTAAAATTACTAAATTAAATATACATATTGACATCATGATCAATGATCACGAATGATGTGTGCATAATGCACATATCATTCGTGATCATTGATCACATTAACATTTTCTTTAGCCAAATAAAAAAAAAAACTTGAAAAATACCTGGTTTTTCCTCCTTGAAGTCAATCCCACCTTCCAAATTTGATTCGAAATTCCTCCTTGAAGCTGCTCCTTGATGTCTCTTTGCTCTTAACAATGCTAAACTCTTCCTTCAAGCTGCTCCTTGATGTCTCTTTGCTCTTCACAATGCTAAATGTTAGTTTACTAAAAACTGTATTCAGCAAGAGAAAAATGAGAGTGTGATTTAGAATGGACCCAAGAGGTCATTATATAACTTTTTGGAAGTGTGTTTAGCAAGCTGCAGCCGCGTTAGGGTTTCAAGGCATTTAATGTGAAGTATTTTCGTTTTTTTTAAACTGTATTTTCGTTTTTTTTTTTTAAGTTAGGCGCCGGAAACGCGGAAAGCGTTTCCGGAAACGCCTGTGCCGTTTCCGGAAACGGCACAGGCGTTTCCGGAAACGTTTTCCGCGTTTCCGGCGCGTTTCCCCCCTCCGAAACGTTTCTAGGCCGAAACGCTGACCCTACCCCGCGTTTCCTGGTAACGTAGCTTTTTAAAAAAATTGGGTTCCAGGATTTTATTTGATGGATGGATTGCTTCACAAAATAACAAAGAATAAAAGGTTTGCAAAGTTTAGTTGTATCAGAGTGGTGCAGCGAAAACATGGTGGACCATTCTTTAGGTTTATTTGGGATCCTGGTACTAGTATATAGGGTCAGCATTGCGTAAGGACAAGCAATTTTGGGAATGGTGGACTGTAATGTCTCCTAAAATTAATTCTAGAGAAGACCCTTAATATATTTGTATTTTCCCGTGGACCAATAGGGTGGAAAATAAGGGGGGAAAACAATTAATAGTTTAACTATGCTAAAATAATTATTATCATATGCACTTATGTTTTATTATTAATTAAGATTGACTTTATTAAGGAAAAACAAAAGGATAAATAATAAAGTCATTGCTTAATTGGAATAAAGTAAGAAATTGCTTCATTTCTAATTGTTTTAACATGCCAAAGTGGGTCGTCCCATTTAGGACCATTGCATCAAACTCTCTGCCACCAAAAGCATAAAAAGAGGTTGTTTAGGGGTGAGAGGGACTTTTTCCATTTTATTATCTTCCATTTTGGAGAGTTGGACCATTGTGCTTTTACCTTCAGTTGTTGAGGATGAAATCTCTCATTGGCAAGCTATTGAGGACGAAAACCCTCATTAGTATTCAAATTCGCAAACGATAACCCACTAATCTTCTGAGGTAGTTCCAATTAGGAGCTACAACTAGACTTACAATCAACAAATTCGCAAGATCAGATCAAAATTATCAGCCATGGCACATTTTGAATCAAATTTCAGATTTATTACAGCTAGGGCATCATTTGCAAGTCTGATTTTCAGGGTTTTTGTGTGTTAGATCAACCAACAATCAGTTGAGATTCACTTGTGACACTTTTGGGTTGTATTTGGCAACCATTTTCATGGCTTTCACATCCATTTCCAACTTGATCTACACATTTAGAGATTTCAGGATCATTTTTGGGAGTCTTCCGGTAGGTGGAAAATTCTATGGTTTGCTTTAATTGATAACTGTTATTTTCGTGATCATTTTGAGCTATCATTTGCATTGTCACTCCAAGTATTCCGGGAGATATGAAATTTTAAAGTTTCAGCTATTTCCAGGTCTGAAATAAATTAAAATAGATTGATATCCTTGTTAGAAAATTTATTTTCTTCTATATTGATGCTACTAGAGATCTCCTAGATGTTTTAAGCTATGTTCCACGGGGACGCGTCCCCTGCCTTTTTAGGCTTGTCCCCGTACCAGGGACATTTCGAAAACTCGGGGACGGGTAGGAAACGTCCTCTACCTGTCCCCAATTTGTTGAAAAAATTAGGGGACATCCCAAAAACTTCAAATATGAAGCAAGAGACGACAAGGGACATCCAAACATCCCTGGTACGTCCAAGGGACTTCTACAAATCGTTTGACCGTATCCCAACAAAGTTTAAACTTTAAAAAAAAAACACAAAGTTAATCAAAAAAAGGAATGTGGGAGCCCAAAAGGATCCCCACATTCATTCCTAGCTAACCTAAACCTAAAACAACCTCTCTTACAATTAAGGTTGTTTCCTGGAAGCCTCATTCCATGATGTAAACCTGGTATTGAATTCAAGTGACATTGTTTATTATGTACACCAGTTGTTATGGATTGTTATTGCAATTCCTTTTGGCCTTTTGAACCTTTTGTAATTATACCATTGGATGCCTTCTCTCAATTTTTGAAGAGGTGGATTGTATGAATAAGAATTATGTAAGTGGCATTGTTTACTTAATCGCAACAATCTTGTTGTACATTGCAAAAGATGAGGTTGAATTCAATAGTTAAAAATCATGCATTTGGTTGTATTGTGGTTGTTGTGATCCTATCAGGTTGAAGTGAATGTTGGGAATTGTTGATAAGTCAGTTACAAATCTCATTGGTTGAGAATGGATCCATTATAATTATTGTGTCCGGATGTGATATGCTTTATGGACTATGTCCTGAATGGTTAAATTGGTCATCAATGGATGTTGTGATGAGCAATTGTTGCATATGTTGTTCTTGTCTTGATTGCTTTGAGACATAGATAAGAGTGCCAGTGTAGGTTTATAAAACCTGATGTGTTGTGCATGAAGTAATAATGAAGATGTTTTGTTGATAAAGAACATATACTGCTTGAAAGAATGCTGGAATAAACTGGGAAAGATTTTTGGGTTTGATACACTTTGTTGTATTGTACAATCGCATGTCTTTGTTGGATGTTGTCCTTTAGAAATTTGTTGACTTTGCAGATTGTTAAATAAGGAAAATATTGGAATAGTGAATTAACTATGTTGTGTTTTACTGTAGAGAGATTGAGGTTTGAGTTGCCCTTGGGACTGATCAGAAATTGTAGCATGTTACACAAATAAGATTTGGAATTTAAAATTCTTCATATAATTCAAATTGTACTCAACTGTAGGTTTCACCTAAGTCAAAATTCTGATTGGAAACATGCAATTCTAAGTGTTTATGTTTTTATAGCTTTGTGAAGCTTGATCTTTGTTTGTGCCCCTGCTTTGAGGGCATTAACATGAAAACATGGCAGTTTCTGTGGACCTAAGATAAATTGAATCTTATGTGAAATCTCAATTCAGCAATAATTTTATGTATTAAGGTTCTATAATGTGTGTGATGAATGTTTTATCAATGTTATCATATGAATATTTTAAATTTCCTATATTTTTTAAATTTTCCCTTATTTTTTAATGGCCGTCCCCTATCGTCCCCTAAAAAAAGGCCTCCAAAAAAATCCGTCTCGGAAACATGTCCCCTGCCGTCCCCGCCCCGGAAACTTGGTGGAACATAGGTTTTTAAGCCTTCTGGGTATTGTGGGTTGTGGTTATTTTGATAAATAAAGTGAAATTTCATATTGTTGTAATTTTTTGGTAATGGTTTTAAATAAAAATCAAACTGCTACCATTTTTTTATAAGGGTTCTCTAGGAAATCCAGATTTTTTTATTTTATGCCCTAAGGGGACATTACACTTCTACAATGGTGGAATATTAACAGCTTTTTGTATACTTCTGCAATAGTGGAGTTTTCCATTTATGTACTTTAATGACTTGGTATATTTGGTAAAACTGCAATTTCAATAAAATTTAGTGGCGTAACACTAAATCCTTGTTTTAACTATCAGAGTCTTTACATATGTTTTTTTTTACCAAAATTGTCAATTAGGAAATTCAGTGTAATCAGGCTTACCAATGATTACTTTTTTGATTCATGTGAAAAAATTTTAAGGATGAAAATGAGTTGAAATGATTTTATCAACATGCCACGAATTGTATAACTTTTTAACATATTATATGAAAAGTAGCATTTATGCATGCAACAAATATACACATATAACTAGCTAATAGGATATTAAATAAAAGAGCAAAAAAATTAGCTATACGTGATTAGTTTGGCATAGGTGACAAATGGTATCATATTTTTGATAATAGTCAGCAGACAATCAATTTGATCTCCTATTCAAACTCCTATTTGGTCTCCCCTTTGATCTCTAATTTGATGTCTTATTTGAGCTTCCATTTTATTTAAAATCAATGACTAAATTAAAAATTTGTTGACTATTATCAAAAATATGATACTAAAGGTCGCTGATTATAAAATAGACACATGTAACTGATTTTTGGTATTCTTTTAAATATCCAATTATCCTTTCTCCATTAGTGAATGGAGACGTGGTAATTTATTGCATAAAGGCATGGACACTAATTGCAAGGTAAGAATACCCTAAAGGTCATTTACTGCAACCAGGAATTTATAGAAAAAAATATCCAGATTTTCCAGAAATGTTTCTGGCTAGGGCAGGGAAATGTTTTGTAATGCCTTGGTTTGAAACTTCCCAACCTGCAGGGAACAGTTTGCAACAATTAAGAGATAGACATTAGGCTGTTGGTTAAGAATGCTTGCAAATCGCTAAGTTTAAGTGTTTGCGAAGGGATAGAAACCTCGTATGTTTGCATGCAAAGCATTCACATGAGTGATGCCGAAGTTTGTAGAAACTTCTCGCCAATTTAGGGCACAAGGAAAACCATATCTTCAGGAAACCTTAGAGAGTAAGACAGACCGGAAGCATCGTTGCATCTACTCTGAAGGTGCTCATTAATCAACAAGGGTCGATGCTACTCCATGGCTGCATTTTTCTTTCAGATATTGCATACCCAAATATGGAGAACAAAAACAATGTCTCCAATGTGTTTGGTATTTGTTTTACCTAGCAGGTTACCTGTTTACATAAATAAATTCTTCAATTCTAAAGAGAGATTGGGAATTAAAAGATGTGTCAGTTTAAAGGGCCACATGCAATATAGTATGGGTTGTGTATTATCAATGGTTGCCACCATTATGAGATGACATTGTTTTGGTGCATTAACGGATTATCCTCAACATGATTTATTTCACTTTCTAGTAGCATTATAATTTATTGTCTTTTCTAAAGATTTCCCTTTCCATTCAAACCATCAATCCAATGCATACACAGACTAGAATATCTTAATTTTCCACAGCAAAAAATTAATGGAAAACAAGAAATTTCAATAACAAGATATTAATGTTAACAAAAAGTTAAACAAAACCACAAAATATCAGTCATCGACCACATCCTAGTTCTCAATTACAGATTTTATTCTCAACTGTATGAAGAAGTGTTCTGACTAGGAAGGTATTTCATTGTCTTAAAGACCACAAAGTGACCAAAAACAAACCTTTATTTGTCTACTTGGAAGGTCCTCATAAAGCTTGTTCCATGTTTGAATGGACAATTCCATGTAGTGAAGAATAGCTTCTACCAACAACAACCCACTCAAGGCATCTCCTGTTGCTTGATTGATCAACTTACTGGTTGCCAGCAATCTTTGAACAGCCTTCAGCTGCTCCACATCTGGAATCAAAATTTTCCAGACAAAAAGTAATGAATCATTAGGGGTCTAAAAAGCAGAAACAATACAGTTCCTGAAGCACGTGTATAGTAAAACCAACCTGATGAAAAAGAATCAAGCTCTTCACTCAAAGAATTCAGCCATGCTAAGAATTTCTCATAGAACAAAATAGTTCCATGTCCATTCGCTTCAAAGTAGATTCCAATATCATATTCAGCAGCCTTCTCATGTAAATATTTCACTCCAGTGAGAGTGATCACAACTTCCAAACCTAGTTGCCTCAAGTAACTCGTGGAAGCTCCATTAGCATAAGCAGTCTGTACAATTCCCAGCCTAAATGAATGGCACTTCTCTTGGAGAAGGTTCAACTGCTTGTTGATGAAAATTGCAAATAGAGCCAATATTTTATCACCATCAATAAGATCAATGCTCCGTTTCTCCAAAGATGAAATATGGAAATAAACAAGTCTGTCTGCGTCACCATCCAAGCTCGCACACCTATTCAATAATTTAAATAACCCTTAGTACCTGTGGGAGTTGCATAAGCCACAGAAACAATGCATTATCTTCAGTGAATCCAAAGGATAAGTAATCACCTTCTTCCAACATCATCAACTCCAAACCCACAGGGAACCACCTTTTCCTTATGCACAAAGTCAGCCCCAACTCTTTCATTGAGGCCACCTTCCCCTTCCTTGCCAGAGTTCTTGATGTGCACTTCTAGACCCTCCAGAAATGGCTGTAACAAAAACAACTTTTCTGCACCAACTCCATTGGCTCCGTCTACAACCACATCTCCAATATAAGGACCTGATTCTAGCACTTTAAGGTTTAATGACACAAGGGTCCTGCATAAAATTCATTTTACTGAAATCTAAATGCAACCTTCCAAACTACAAAGAGAAAAAATTAGTCAAGATTCAAGAATATGGTAACTCAACCAGGTTCAGAAATCAGCGCCCCTTTGTGGATTTCAGAGATAAGAATATGATATTGCCAAGTCTTACGAAAATATTGTGCAAAGCTCCTGATGACCAGTTAAACAGATTTACCTGAATGAGCTTGATAGTTGTGTGAAATAATCATATTCTGTTGCTGGAATACATCTGTTTCTGTTCCGGACCATCCAGTGAAGTTGTGGAGTCGTCAAGATACCCATGTCAATAGCGACAGCTCCTTTTACAGATCTAATTCCCTTCAACAGCACCAACTATTAGCAATAGCTATAGCCTATAATTAAAGGGCAAGTGATACAAAACTTGTATGATTCAAAAAACCAAAGTATATCATAACAGATCATTTATCTTGCACCTATTCTAAAAGTGCATGTAGAACTACCACTTCTTACTTGCATGGCAGCACTAAGTAGTGATTCTCCGCTGGGCCTTGTGTCTCTTGCTACAAGCACCTCCCCAGAACATGCATCTTCGAATGAAATGCCTTCATTCCTCATGAACTCCTCAATTATCTGAAAAGAAGCACGGTGGACAATAGCCTTGAAAAACTTGAGTTACATACAACTTAATACACCAACCACGGCCATGCATGGCTATTCATGTTCATACCAACTCACTACAGCAAATAAAAGAATGTAA
Organism: Taxus chinensis; assembly: GCA_019776745.2. Lineage (NCBI taxonomy): Eukaryota > Viridiplantae > Streptophyta > Pinopsida > Cupressales > Taxaceae > Taxus > Taxus chinensis. The sequence goes on from CM034146.1 coordinate 910,354,146, forward strand.
GAGATAGCTGCTACCCCAACTATATACATACTACTAAAAAATATTGCAACACATTAATGATCTCAAACTAACTTGTACAAGATCCTCTGGATTGACAGTATTTGCCATGGCCTCATCAAAAGGCTCCCAATCCTGGGTCAACATGCCACCTCCTGGATCGGCAACCTTCACACCATTGTCAGAAGCTGGATTATGTGAGGCTGTGATCATTAGTCCAATAACAGATCCAGTTCTCAATGACCTCAAAGCAGCCAAAATTCCAGCTCTGAACACTGTTGATGACAAGAGTGAAGCATCTGATCGGAACCCTGCTGTCCCATATGCAAATTTGACACCTAAACATGGTATGCAAAAAAGTTGAGAAAAATAAGCAAGAAAAAAGCATAATGACATAACTACTCGAGCAGCAGAAGAATCAGAAAATGTTTGATGTTTACATTGGGGTAAATATTGTCTGTGCAAACAACAGCAAATGAATTTTGATCTCATGGCAACTCACTGGTAAATGCCACCCACTACCAAGTACATTCATCATTTGGATCTGAGCTAACTCCTACAAAATCTATCTTATATAATGAAAAAATACCACCGTTAAGATAAGGAACGGATGGCAGTGACTGACAGAAAGCATGTTAACAACAGATTCAGCCAAATAGCAAATTGAACATCAAGATCCTCAGAACCAGTCAGCACTGCGCAGCATGAAAGGTTGGTTACGGAAGGAAACAACCGGCTCAGCTATTATGTTTTGTGTATTTGCATTTGCATTTGCATTTGATGAAAGAAAACTTCAGTGCAGAAAAAATGGAAAAAAGGTATCTATACAAGTTCTTGCCCTATCCACCCAATTATAACCACAGCATGACGCACTACATGTTCCTGTTCTTTCACTGCCCATGAGATCCACTGCACCAAAGATAAGACTGGTTTACAATTTCAAGGGGTTCCAACATGTTCATTATAACAATTTTTTGAAACATTTTCCTGCACTTCTAAGGTACGAAAGAAAAAGCCAAACCCAAATGAGAAGGAAGAGATCTAAAGCAGTGGAATGAAGTTTAGTAGGTTGCACCACAAATATAGGAATGCCATCCCCTAGAACCAGTAAGAAAGGAAATCTAGGTACCTATGATCCACAAGGATCTAAGAAGACTCCACTTCATCAAAAGCAACCAGTACCAGAAGGAAAAGTTAGAAAAATGCAGAGCACACTCTAAAGTTACAGAACCGCCCCTCTGTGTAGAAAGGCGGTTGCATAACTACCCCCTGCACAAAACGGCAGTTGCGTAACCGCCAATCTGCAGATACCGACAGTCCTATCACTTATCACGGAAAAATAAAAAGAACTCCATGAACGGTCGCAGAATTCGAACAGCTCGATCATGTCTCTTCCTTGGACGCCTCTTCCCATTCTCCAATGCACGGTAGGACATGAGAAGCAAGTATTTAAAAAAGAGAGCAAGTGGGAGTAATTCATTCAATTCATGGGAGAAGCAAGCAAGAAGAATTCAGTGCTGGAGTTGAATTGTAGAAACAAGGAGTGCAATAACAGAGCAAGCAAGTACAAAGGAAGTGTTTACAGTGTTTATGTAATATCCCCTTCCCATTCGAAGACCTTTGGCCTATTTTGTCAACCCGACGGCCAAAGGAAAAATATAAGGGTGGCTTAAGTTATATTTAATTATTATAAAGTGCCATTAATAAAAGAAAAAAATATATAAAGCACTTATAATAATTTATATGACTTAATAATTATTAAATGAAGGATGGAAAAGGCCCAAATATAAATTGTTATCCATCCTAGGTGAAAAGGCGACTTGCCTTAGAAGGGGGAATGGGAACATAGAAAGGATAAATGCCCATTTTACTATGTATTTCCCCTAGAAAAATGTGACTTGCATTAAGAGAGAAAAAGTTGTTGGAAAAAAAATTTAATATGGGAAAATATTAAATGCTTGCATAGGGAAAATCCTTGAGAACTAATTGGATATTGTAAAGGTTGTTTTGGGTCTCTTCTTCCTTTATAAGGAGAAGTCGACTTGAAGGGAAATATATTCCATACCATTTGATATTTTCTAATTTGTGTCTTAAGCTTGTAGCTTATGCATATTCTTTCATGTGCAACTGTTGTTTGCAAATATCCAGCTTGTGGAGTAAGATCCCACGGGAACCCTAGTTTCGGTGGTGAGAGATCCATCCCTAGCTAGCAGGGCATTCTTCGGTAGTGAGAGATCTACCATAGCTTGTCAAGTTTGGAGCTGAACTGATGCCCTAAATGTGTTGGGCGACCTACTTTTTAGGGCAAAATTAGGGTTTCGTGTTTGCTGTGCGAAAACTATTTTTGGAATATTATTCTTCATATTTTTTTGGCCCAAGATCCAAAGTTTCAGCTCATTTGGACTTCTCTAGCAAAAGATATTAATTTTAGAAGTTTTCAGTTGTTTAGGGCACGCTGTAAATTTCTGGCAGCATTCTGTTATTCGAAAAATTCCAAAAACAGTTCTATAATATCTGTTATTGTATTAGCAAACTCTATTTAAAATTTCAAGTGATTTGAGCGGATATTTTGGGAGTTATTCATATTTTACTGTTTGCTGCCCTAGCTGTAATTTTTTGCAAAAATCAGTTTTCTGTTTGGCTGCAATTTGTTTGTATTTTGCATATTTAAAGTTGGGATTGCCTAAAATCCGTTTAGGGGTAAAATAATGTCCATTGGGGACATTACAGTTTACTTTCCTTTATCTTATTGTAATCTGTATCTATTGAATTGGCCAATACATATAAGTGGGAAGAAAGAGCAATTGCCCTTCCCAACTGGTTTTACCTCAAATTGGGGGTTTCTAGGATAAAAATATGGCATCTTGATGGTATTAATTCCTTTTCCTTTTGTTGTAAATAATTCTAAGCTCAAAGAACTTTTCACTAACGTCAAAAATCTATCATTTTCAAAAATTTGAAAGTAGAAAAATATTTTACATATCATTTTTTTATCAAATATGATAATAAGTATCTAAGACTGTCTTATTTTTTCTTGTGATTTGTAATGGCGGTGAAAAGGTCTAATGGTGAATAAGTTATACCTTGTGATCCATAAATATCTACGAAGAAGTGGAAATAAAGAGTTCAAGATCAAATGGAGGAAGAGAACTTGGTCCGTAGAATTCATAAGCTAGAGACCATGATGGATAGGATTTACAAATATCAACAAGAACTCTCAGATCTATAAAAGACAGATTCAATCAAGAAAGCTAGCATGGAATCAATGGTTCAAGTTTTGGCCGAAATTTTTTGGCATAGGAAATATCCATGACGAGGAAGATGTATGGAAGAGTGTGAATAATAAAAATCTAGTTGTAAAATAGAAGGTAAAAATCTTATCATGCTCCTTTTAAATTTGAAACTAAGGTTGAAATTAAGAGATTTGAAGGAAAAAAATATGCAAAAATTATTCTATAAACGGTTAAATACAATTAGAAGTTTTACTTTAATATGAATAATGTCATGGAGGCATAAAGGATTGCCTTCAGATGTTGTTAAAATGGAAGGTAATGCTCTGGTTTGGTGGGAAACCCATCTAGCCACTTTTGAAAAGAAGAAACTTCATATTATTCATTACTTTGGAGGGTTATAAAGAATTGTTTTGAGATAATTTTTAACCCATTGGAAATAAGACCGACCAGGTGATTAAATGGTAGTACTTTAGACAAGGCATTGGTCAAAGTGTGCAAGGATTATACTATGGAGTTTCAGAGACAAGCCGTGTTATTTAATATGGAATTGGAGTATGAGGATATTCTGACCAAGTATTTGGGAGGACTTCAAAATAACCTTTAAAGGAAGGTTATCTCCACAATGGAAAAGGATCTCAATGAGGTTTGTGTGAAATCATACTACATATATGATGAAAGAAAGTAAGAAGAAGCATATTCAAAGACGAAGCAATCAAAAAATTCAAGCCAAGAAAGAGTAGGGAAAGACAAGAAAACAAATGTAAATATAAGGGGAAAGGTAAACAAATCTGCTACTACTTTGAATACTTGTATAGATCCCAAGAATTTTAGTAAGAATTGTGATATCAATGGTCATACCAATGCTAGATGTTTGAATTTACATCCAGAGTTACACCCAAAGAAATCGAACCAAGAATTCAAATAAATGCATGACAGTCTCTAAATGACATATGGAGAGGTGGAAATAAAGGATGATTCTCATTTAGACTAGAGGCATGAATGCATGGCCACAAACACAATGGACAACCAAGAACAATGAAAAGGAGATTAGTTAGACTAGTCTAGATCAAAATCCAAATTAAGAGAACTATGGTAAATGGTTTGGCTGATATTTGTTCTAAATCTAATTTGATTTTTGATGTGGTGTGTTAAGAACCTTTGGTCTTGCAACTTATGATAATCCACATGCATATCCTTTGGGATCTGTGCGAAGAAGGGTGTAGAAGATTCAGTTTACAAGAAGATGTAAGTTTAAATTTGGGATAAATTCTTAGTATATAGATTTATTAGAAGCTGATGTAATTCCACTTGATGTATTTGATGTTATTTTTGATGAATCCTTATTTATATACCAGGGATGCCATATTGACAAGAAGGGAGAACCCATATAGATAGGTGAAGGATAGAATTAAGTTATAACATCCAGGAACACAAACATACGATGAAAATTGCTACTATAGATAAGTGCTAACCATGATAAAGAGACTAAACTCAGGAAAATCATGATTAATTTTGTTTACTTGTTGTTGAAAGATAAACAATATGAGGTGTCAATTTCAGATCTTTCTAACTAATGGATGAAGGATTTGGATTGTAGTATTTAGTATTTTCAGGAATTATTTTAAACTCCTAGCATGGTTTCCACCAAAATGGGAGGTAAAGTGTGAGATTCAGTCTATTTCCTGGAGTCCCCTCTACCAAGTATTCAGGTTATATAGGTAATCCTTACTAGAAATTACAGAACTAAAGAAATAACTCCTAGGAGCTATTGGAACAAGGGGTAATACACCAAAGCACCTTATCGCCAATGTGGTTCACCTATTGTGATGGTGTCTAAAGAAGGATGGTTATTGGATGATGTGCATTGACTATTGAGCCTTGAATAAGATCGCCATAAAAAACAAATATCCACTCCCATGCATAGATGGCCTTCTTGGACCAGTTTCAACATGTCAAGTATTACATGAAGTTAGATCTCAAGTCGGGTTATCACCAAGTCAGGATGAAGGAGACAGATATATGGAAGACTTCCTTCAAAACAAAACATGGTTTATATGAGTGGTTAGTACTTACATTTTGTTTATGTAATGCACACCTGCTACATTTATAAGACTAATTAATGATTTATCGCAGGAGTTCATAGATTAATGTTTTATTTTTTATCTAGATGACTATTATCATTTTTAGTGTCATATGTGAGTGAACATATAACAAATTTGTAGTAAGTCTTGCAAGCTCTCAGAGGAGAAATAGACTACTATGTAATATGAAGAAGTGTAAATTTTTTATGAATACTCACTTATCTATCTTGGGCACGTTGATGGAGAAGGAGAGCTACAAATTGATCCATAATAAGGTGGAAGCCATCAATAACTAGCCAGCACCAATGGGATACACATAGACTAAAATGTTATGTGGGAGCAACACAATATATGAGGAAGATCATTCTAGGCTTCTGCACTACTGCCAACACTTCTACACATAGTGGACACAAAGAGTAAGGGTTTTGACTGGGGGTAAGGAACAAGATAAGGCTTTTGAGTTGTTGAAATACTAAGATTAGTCATGCTCCAGTACTTGCTCTTCCTAATTTGTAGCAGCCCTTTGAAGTAGAGACAAATGCTAGTGATTATGCTATGGGAGTAGTGTTGCTACAAGGAGGTAAGCCATGTATGTTATCATTCAGAAACTTTCACTTCAGAAGTTAAATGATATTTTTTTTATGATAAAGAGATGTATGCACTAGTTCAGGCAATAAAGAAATGGAAACATTATTTGTTGGGTAAAGAAACTATTGTGCACACTGACCACAAACCTCTCCAGTATTTGCAAGCATAGTCTAAATTGCAGCAGGCAAGGCACTACAAGTGGATGGGGTTCCTTCAACAATTACATTTGGAGATAAAATACAAGAAAGGTAGTAAAAATTTTGTTGCAGACATGTAGTCCAGGCTGTCCACGGAAGAGAAAATCTATTGTTTGGTCAAGATCTCTCAGATTGAGTCCTTCACGAATGAACCTTATGGTGAGGCATATGCTCAAGACAATATATTTTAGGGTATCATATCAGTAGTTACGGTCTCAAAGAGTTGAAAGGATGGGTATTGAATATTTTTATGTCAAATATAAACTACTTTATCAATGGGGGAATATTTATATGCAAAAAGAAGAAAGGACTTTTATTGATGAGGGAAGAACATACCTCGAAAGTAACGAGACACTTCGGTGTTGGTAAAACCTTAGCCCACTTGCAAAGGTATGTGTATTGGCCCAATATGCAAGAAGAAGTGTCTAAATTCATAAGAGGATGTAAACTTTGTTGTACAAGTAAGCCTAAAATCAGGAAGGAAAGTTTATATATGCCTTTACCGGTCCCTACTCGTCCTTGAGAAGATATTTCTATGGATTTTGTAGGACTGCCTATGTCTAGACATGGCCATGATTATCTATATGTTGTTGTAGATAGATTCAGTAAGATGTGTGTTCTTATGGCATGTAAAAAGACAATAAAAGCATATGAGGCTTGCCAAAGTCTATTGTTTCTGACAGAGATTCCAGGTTCTTGGGGAAGTTTTGGACTAATTTGTGGGACAAGATGGACACCAAGTTACAGAGGAGCACGACCTTCCATCCACAGACAGATGGGCAAACAGAGGTGGTGAATAGGACTTTGGTGCAGCTGATTAGAGGGTATAATGGCAAATATCCATGGACTTGGGATGAGTCATTAGTCTACATTCAGCATTCCTACAACTGGGCAGTACACACATCCACTATGAAATCGCCATTTGAAGCATGCTTGGGATATCTACCTATGAATTCGCTGGACATAGCTGTTGCGCAACAGGAAGAAGGGGAGATAAGTGATTCAAAGGTGACTAGAGCAGCGAAATTCATTGAGAGGATCCGGAAAATCCATCTCAAGGTGAAAGAACAATTAAAGAAATCTCAAGCCAAGTATAAGGCTCGACACAATTAGCATCGGAGGGAACACAAACTTCTAGATAAAAATCTGGTGTTTTTTTAATTTCAATTCCTTTTCCTTTCGCTGCAAATAATTCTAAGCACAAAGAACTTTTCACCAACTTCCACAATCTGTCATTTTCGAAATTAGCAAAGCAGCAGTGCCAAAGTCAGTTTGGCAATGGAGCCTTCCAAGAGCAAGAGTATGCATACAATGAAGACCATCAGATCCAAGATGCTGGTCTGTTGGAGAAAATCCAAAAGATGGAGGCAAAGATGGTGCAGTCCAGAGCAACAGCTCAGATGAGAGCTTTCAGAATTGGTTGCAGGACTCCTTGTCCATGGGGAGGCCCTTTTCCAAGACACTTCAGCCCTCAAGAGAAGCTGGACTTCATGATAAATATGCTGCCCCAACTTGCACAATGGACAGCAGAAATAGAGGCCTATACATTCGGTGTTGAACAACCTTGTCAATGGGTAAGTTCTACACCATCATCTGGTTTTTCTCTTCCCATTACTCAAGCAGCATCATCTCATTTGGACTTGCAAATTTTAAACTCTCCATCTGTTGTCCCAAATGTTGATCCCATGTCTCCACCTCTCAGTCTTCCACCACACCTCAATTCTTCTTTCCTTTTTCCTTCCAAACAGTCATCCTCTCCACAAGAGCTAAAAGAAATCCCCCCTCCTCTAAAGAAACAAGAGATTTCATCTCCTTTACCACCACAAAAAATTGCCAAATCAATTGAGTTGCAACCCACCCCTCCTCTTGCATTCCCAATTCCATGTGGGGAAGAAGAAATTGAAAAAATCAGTCATCAAGGACAGCAAGAGGAAGAGCCAAGAAAAGAAGAAATGATTAAGAGCTTAGTAAGTTTGGCTTCCAAGTTTGGTATGACAAAGATCCCCTTGATGGTTAAGCCTACAGAAGAGGCTAAGGTTGGAGAACAAATGGTGGTCAGGACTGATTCTATTGCAGCAGAAGAAGAAGATCTTGCAGTCCCAACTTGTCCTCTAGAGCAGCAGATTGAAGAGTTTGACTTGACAAACTTCATGCTGGAGGAGGAGCTCATTCAAGAGCAAGATTGTCTTCGAACATTGGATGAAGGAGAAGCTGCTCCAGATCCAGCAGCAGAGGAGCACATTCTAGCTGTGGAGGAGAAAGTTGCAGATCCAAGAGCTCTGAGCACAAAGTAGGCTACAGGAGAACCTTCAGTTCTTCTTTCTACTTCACCTCTCTCAAGTTCCAGTGCTGAAGAGGAGTTTGACCTCTCAAAATCAATGTTGGAGGGAGAAAGAAACCATGGTGGTCAAGTTACAGATCAAGAGGACACCATGGAGGAAGTTGAACATTTGCAGCAGGACAGCCATGAGGCAGTTTATCTGTCAGATTTGGAGGACTGTTTTGATGGAGAAGAGCCGGTTGAGTTTCCACCATTCTCTCTTTCATCATCCACATTCCAAACACAAGAGTCTGTTGTCCTGAAGGAGAACATTCATTTGCAGCAGCCTGCATCTTATAACAGCTCTTCGGAATCAAGATTGGAAGATTTTAATCTTTCATGTTCTTCATTGGAGGAAGAGAAAGGGCAGAAGGGTTCTACCATTGCTTCCACACCATCCATTCAAGGTCTACAAGAAGACTCCATTCTTGGAGTTGAAAATCATAGCTATGGGCATATCAAACTGATCAGACCTTGCCCAATCAGGTATTTGGCTTCATTGGAGCCAAAGGAGAAGTCACAACTAGTCATGCTTGCTTCTGAGCATGAGGGTGAGCTACAAAGTATCAAGGATCAGCTGTCATACCTCTTCAACCCAAATGCAGAGCAACTAAAAGAGGTATTGAATTTTCCTTCAGGTGATACCTTGATGATTTGTGTGGAATACCAGCTTTTTGTTGATTTTCCACTCATCCTAACAACCATGATCAGCTCCAAATCAATTGCATGGCTGCCAATTTTGAAGAAAGGAAGCTATTTCTCACAACCAGTTGCAGGGTTTGTTTAGCTTGCCTTTGATTTCAGTTAGAGTAGAGTAGCTAGGTTTGCTTTCAGTAGAAGAAGTGCTTGTGCACACTCTGCATGTTCCATTTGGAGCATGTATGATTTTTAGTTCTGTACATAGTTTTGGTGTTGCTGATTCTGCTCTTGCACAGTTCGTTTCATTGGCATTTTGGTGAGAACAACTCCATGTCCGGTGGGATTCAAGTGGCTCAAAGGGAAGTTTTCAAAGTTCAGATCAGTTTTCAGGCTTGCTTATGACTCCATGCCCAATGGATTGCTTCAGGCTACTGATCATTCACCTAGCAGGCAGGTGACCCCGCTGAGTCGTCAAAACTGTTGTCAAAATTTCACCCCCCCCGGGTAAATTTCGATAACATGTATCAGAGTTTTGCAGTTCCAAGCATGTAGATTGATCCAGGAAAAATCGTGAAAATTGGCTAAGTCCTGCTCAAGGTCACCTTTGGGACAATTGGAACAGAGGGACGCGAAGGGCGCGAATCGGCCGGTTCGCCCGAAACAGAGAATTTTCGCAAAGGAACAATCGGGCCGCGAGGGCGCGAAGGGCGTGAAAAGGCGAAGCGGTGAAGCAAGGGAAGCCCATTTCGGGCGGTTCGGAAGAATTTGTCCCAAGCAACAAAGGGACATCTGGGACAAATGGACGCGAAAGATGCGAACCGGCCGGTTCGGCCGGAACGGGAAACTTTCGCACTGGGACATCTGGGCTGTAGGGACGCGGATAGCCAAAAAAGCCAAGAGCCAATCAGATTGCGCCACGTCATCGGCAGATAAGGGACAAGGAAGCCCATTTCGGGCGGATCGGAGGTTTCTGTCCCAAACAACACTCGGACATCCGGGACAAAAAGACGCGAAGGGTGCGAAAGAGCCGGCAGGCCCGCAGACCAATCAAATCATGACACGTGTCACAAGGGAAAAGGTCAAAAAGTCAAAGGGCGAGTTTTGAAGGGTCAGCCCGAACCAATGGGATAGTGCCACGTGTCCCGGCTAGGGCCCACAAGGAAATTTCAAAGGAAAGCCCGCGGAAAGGTGGAGGAGAGAGAATTATTCAGCGAATCAGAGCCTGCCACGTGTCGTCTAGGTGGCGAAGCGTGGGAAAATATTTCAAAATCCATTTTGGTCTGTTCCGTGCCCTAAATCTTCAGATCGTCATATCTTTTGATCCAGAGCTCGGATTTGCACGTTCTTTATATCAACGGAAAGCTGTTGAAATTCTCTACATGATTCTGGGATCAATCTTCCATTTTGGTGTAGTCTGGAGAGAGAAAGTTAAGAAACGGCTCTGACGCATGGTAATGCCAGAAGTGACGCTTCAACAACCAGCTTTAATGCAGCAGACAGCCCGCCGTTTTGCCAGGATCCGCCGCTTCTACCATAATGAGATGATTTAAAATGCGACCTAGAAGTGGTTGTGGTAGTTTCGAATTTCCTCTCTTCCCTCTCTCTTTCTTCCTATATATTGTACAGAGGGGCTTCTTTCAAAAGGGGGACATAACAAGTTGTTCATCTTTTCTGCTCTGCCCTCCCTTCTTTTCTTCTCTAGGGTTGAAAATGGAGCTCGAACCTCCTCCCTGCTCTGTAATGGCGTTTTTGCCTTTTACTAATGAAATGATGTTCTGTGCAAACTTCTGGAGCAACAAAAAACGTGTTTTGTGATGCATCTGTCCATCCTTGCTCGTTCTTCGCTTGTTTTCCTCTTGCCTCTCTTCATTGCAGGTATTTGTGCATGTTTGAATGCTCATTGCAGGTCTGGAGCTATGTTCATGGAGTTTTGGGACATTTTCTGTGTGAAATCTATCCTTGGGCCTGTGATGCATCTGTCCATCCTTCCCATTGCTCACCTCTCTTTGTCCCATGGCAGTTTTGATAGAGGTTCAACATTCTCCTTCTCTGGTGTATCGCCGTTTTAGTGTAGACTTTTGTTGTTTTTCCCTTCTCTCTCTCTCTCTGTCTCCTTGGCATGGTTAGATTAGGATTAGATTAGCTTTCCTGCACTGGAATAGCTTGTGGCAGGTAGTTTAGGAGCAGGAACCAACCTTCTCTGGAGATTCCTTTCTCATTTTACAGGTCCCACACCTGGAGAAAGGATTCAATGTTGTGCAATCACACTGGATGCCTGAGTGATCAACCTAGAAGCCTGATCTGCATCCAGGGGTGCTGTGATTTTGCATCAACATGTTCCACCCAAGACAAGAAAGTATTCATGGATTAACCACAGAGCAGCATTTGGCAATATTGCTCGGACTCCAGAGTATTGATCAATTCCTAGCATCATCCAAATGGTTGAAGGATAAATGGTTCTTGGAATCTAATCCAAAAACATCAGGCGCTGATCATGCCCCATCACTCTTATATGAAATCCGATTCTCCTCCCTAGATGACACCTTTTGAGTTCAAAAAAAATGTGGCTACGGGTGGAAACCATGCAAGATAAAATAAAGGATTGGTGGAAAACCTGCCCAGAGTGGAAACCATGCAAGATCAAAAAAGGATTAGTGTAAAACCTGCCCCCGTGCACAAGGATCCAAATTGTGTCAGCTTGCAAAAAAACTCAGATATGGCAAGATATGTCCAAAAGACTCCAACAATAAAGCATTTGCAATATCTTCAAGGTTTCAAACAAAATGAAACCTAGAAACTAGCCCTGCAGAATTTTAACATCCAAATACAAGACTCCAACCTTACTCATAAACTACTTAGTGCTGAAAAACCACACTTTGCCAGCCTGGGACAAATATCTACCAATGAGGAGATTTTTTGGCATCAGAATTCTGGAGACACTTTCCTGAAAGAGGGAATAGTAACACAAATTTATTTCATCAATCTTTGATAGCCAGGAGGCAAGTAAACAGAATTTCCCAGATGGTCAAATGATCTCCACCCCAAAGGGAAATTCACTGAGGCAGTACGCTTTTTTCATTTTCAAACCCTGCTTACTACAGAAGACCGAGCCAAATCCAGAGCACAAAAAAGACCTGCTCCATTTCATCCCTTCTATAATTTCTCGCGTGGAGAAAATAATCGCTTGTCAGCTCCTTTTCCAACAGCTTTTTTGGTGCCTTTTGGGAGATAGCTAGCTGGTAAGGATGTGATCAAGGCAGTCCATGAGTCCCACAAATCTAAGAAGATCCTTCTGGATTCAATTGTACCTTCCTAATGTTGATCCTTCAAAAATGCAACATCCAGTTACAACTTCATAATACTTCTCACTGCAACACCACATACAAGATCATTTCTATAGCAGTGACTGAAAGTCTGAAAATATTTCTATTCCTCAACCTTTCCCTGGAGAAGAGCAACTTTCTCAAGGAAAAACAAATCTTGGACGGAGTTATCTTCATACATGAGCTAATTCACTCAGTCTTTTCAAGAAAAGGAGACAACATGCTCATGAAATTACACATAAGCAAAGCCTATAACAGAATAGATGTGTATCTCTTAAAAGTGCTAACCAAAAAAAAAATTCACAATCCTGTCGATGGATTTGTTATTGCATCTCAACCCCCAGCTACTAGGTTCCCTCATACAAGATTATTTCATATAGAAGTGACTGAAAGACTGAAAATGTTCCTACTCCCCATCCTTTCTCTGGAGAAAAGCAACTTTATCAAAGGAAAACAAATCTTGGACAGAGCAATCTCCATACATGAGCTAATTCATTCTATCTTTTCCAGAAAAGGAGACGAAATGCTCATCAAATTAGAAATAACTTATAAGCAAGGCCTATGACAGAGTAGATGTGCAGAAAAAGTACATGAAACCGGAGAGGAATCTAGAATCCTAAATATCTACAAGTTGTCTCAAGTAAGGCCATAAACCCATGAAAGTCCAACGTCCATTTTTTGAATGTCAGACTAGTAGATCAGGCCAATCTGTGTTTTGACATTAAATTCTTGCCAAGCAATTATCTGGACATTTCCTTATTATTTGACAAATTTAATGCACCCCTGTAGCATGAGCTCAGCATAGATTCAAAATTAAGATGTCTGCATGGAGTGGTAAAAGGAAAGCACTGGCCAGAAGAATTTAAATCTTAAGATCAGTACTTCAGGCTGTCACCATCTATCTCTTCATCTTAGATTCTTAAAAGTGCAAGGCAGCATAAGGATCAGATCATCGACATCCTGCATAAATGCGTGTGGGCAAGGCTGCTCAGATGAAACGAAGGTTCCGCTTCTTAAATGGTCTAGATTGAGAGAACCAAAAGAGTCAGCAGGTGTAGAAATCACAGATTTTGACCACCTGAACAAAGCACTGGGAGCAAAACTAAGTAGGTGTCTGTACACTGAGGAATCCCAGCCTTAAAACCAAACACTTAGAGCTACGTGCCTGGATGATCTGGCACTTCAAAGGATGTTTTCAGCTAAAACTCTTCCTAAAGCTTCTTACATCGGGAGATTTTGGGCCAGCGTAGACCCCAAGAGGAAAGTCATTTAAGTTGGAAAATTGGGAATGGCATCTTAGCCAGATTCTGTAATTACCTTTGGATGGGGAACATACCTATTGACAAGACCCCATACCTCCAAATCTTAAAGATAGGCCAACAGGGTCTCCGATTATTGACTCACCATGCAAACAGATGATGCGCCCAGAGAAAAATGGAAGGAGGTAACAGCTGTAGAAGGAGAGTTAAGGAATCAAGCTACTCCTCTCAAACCTTCCTTGAGACCATCATCATTCAGAAGACCCTGACAGATTGAGATAGATGGGTAACAAATTGGGGTCCTACACAGTGAAAGATGGATATCGACTAGCTCTCACTGAGCCAGGAATAGAGCGGACTTGGCCCTCTATCAGAATTTGGCTTAGAGGAGGTCTCCATAAAGCAAATGCCTTTGCTTGGCTAGCTGTTCAGAACAAAAAATTAATTCAGGATAGACTGGTAAAAATGAGTTTGCTTGGCCCCGCCAGATGTAATATGTGTAAACCAGCAGAAGAAGAAGCAAATCATCTTTTCTTGCTTTGTGACTTTGTTGTAGAAGTCTGTTAGTGGGTCCTAAAGAGGTTATATTTCTCCAGGGCATGGCCAAAAGACCTAACTCTATTCTCATCATTTCCCAGTAAAGGGAAATGCAAGAAATACAAAACTTTTATGCAACCTGACCCTCCCAATTCCACCTGGAAGCTGTGGAAAGAGCACAAGTCTAGCATTTTTAGAGATTGGGAGGTCACTAGAGAAAAGTCGATTAATAAATCAGAGCATGCAATTTCAGAAAAATATCTCAGCAAAGGCTAATGAGGAGCCAGGAAATTTATCAGCCATGGACTGTACCAAAGGTGGCCACTTATCAACCTACCCCATGCTAATGGGGTTAGAAACAATAAGTCAATAAGGGATTTGGCTAAATGGGTTCCCCCAACCAAAGGTTTCATTACACTTAGTTTTTTTATGGCGCCTTGAAAGGCAACCCCAGAATGGCAAGCACTAGAGGAATTCTTAGAGATGACGGTAACTTTATTTCAGCTTATTCCATTCTTTTACCCTTTGGCTTGAATAGCACGGCTGAGGCCAGGGCCAAGTGGAGGGCCTACCATTAGCCTCTAAACTCAACATTAAAAATTTACACAATGAAGGGTACTCCAAGATATTATTCAGACCATCTCTAAAGGGGAAACTCCCAAACTGAGATTAAACGTCATTTTGCGAGAAGTTAAGCACCTCCCTTCAACTTTTGATGTTGTCTCCTTCCAGAACTGGACAAAGAGAGGCTGCAGAATGCAAGAACAAGTAAGGGTTCAGCCAAGCTCCTCGAACTTCCATCGGCCTGCAATTGTGAGGAGCTTGAAGCTAAGCTTAAGAACAACAGCATAATTTAAACTCAAAAGGATTTTGAATTGTTTGAGGAAATGCCCGTGATTTATGGCTTCATGGCCTATAATAATTTCTGGATACGCCAAAGTTGGAGATATGGAGTAGGGTACTATACTATGAGCATGAAGGACCATCTACAACTGACCAAAAGAAGTTTTTGCCTGATGTTATCGTTTCAATTGCCCGGATAGGCATGCTTATGTTCTGAACAGGGATTTTTAAACTTCCAAATGTTGGTGTGTTTCATATTCACACTGTTGTGAATTCCACCTTAGGTAGTGCTGTTACCAAGGTGAGATTTATTCTGTGCACAACGTTGGTAAAGGCACATTTGGGTGGTAGTTATCTTCACATGTGTGAGAAGGGTGAGGTGTAACTTGGGGAATGATCCTATCCCACCTTTCACTCAACCAATAACAATATCTCACTCACGTCTTACTTTTCCTATATAAGAAACCTTTGTGTCCATGTGGAAAGTTACATTGGAGCTTTGAGTCATCTCCAAAGCAGGTGGAAATGTAGTCACTTAGGGAGATTTTGTTTGAGTGCAACCATTGTTGGTTGCACACACATGCATTGTATATTTCCTTTTTGTTTAACAGGGTGTTTTTGTTGGTGAATCTCACCTTCTTGTCTAAGTACTTTAGGTGGATGCTTGCATTGCGGAGTATTCCTGGGCCCTCATCAATTCTTATATGGTATCAAACCCTGATTTACAACTTCCATCTCATAATCTTCTAACATCTGGATTGTTATTCAAAGTTATTTGCACTATTGGTTGCAGATCTGAATAAAAAAGAGTTTTTTAAAAGATTTCAACTTCCCTATAGAGGCTTTTTGAGCTGTGGATTTCTACATTAATTCCAGAATTACCATGCTTCTTCCCAAGCCCCTAAGCATTTTTTTAGTCAGTCCACACATTGGGTTTTCAAAAGTATCCAATGGGTATTTTTTGGTTGTGCCAAAATTGCTATTATATGGTCATTTTTAGGGTTTTTTCAGTTTCTGAAAAAATATTAAATCTTTGGTTATGATCCAATGTTTTTCCTGAATCCCACTCAGAAAAATACAAATTAAAAAAAAAAAAGCATATATTTTGGAGCTTCTAGTGATTTTCTATGATTTTTTGAAAGTTAAGATCTACAGGGCAAGCAAGGAGCAGCAAAGAAGGTAGTGGATTTTTTTTGCATCTTTCTGCAAAAGCATGGGTTGAAATATAATTTTTGAATTCCTCTCTTCGAGAGCTTTTCAAAAAGCATTAGTTTGTACAAAATGGAGCACCAAGGCTCTTGTATGCATTTTAAAAAATACAAATTTAAAAAGAATCAAAAAAAATTGAGCTCTTGGTGATTTTCTATGAGTTTTTGAAAGTTCAAATCAACAGGGCAAGCAAGGAACAACAAAGAAGACAGTGGATTTATTTGCATTTTTCTACAAAAACATGGGTTGGAGTATATTTTTTGAATTCCTCTCTTCGAGATCTTTCTAGAAAGTATTGGTTCATAGAAACTGGAGCACCCAAGCACCTGTGGTGTGCATTTGAAGTTTCAACACTATTCTAGTGCTTTCTGCATGCTCGGCATCACCGGTGCATTTTGCATGTTGCAAAGTCACAGTCAGCCCTTGGTCATCCATATGACCACCATCTAGCCCCTACAACCTGCGCTCAACCCTTGACCTACCATATGACTGCCCACTAACGATTTTAGCCCTGAGTGCTAGACTTTCACCATTGAGCCCTTTTTTGGAAGTACATTTCTTCCGAGGCTCATAACTTTTGATCCGTGAAACCTAGGAAGATGAATTTTTTTTCACCTTGCCTATTTTTTCGTGATCTACACAATGGTGATGTTAATTTTTGCATCTTTATAACCCAAATTTCTATAATTAGCATTTTTTGTTTGTTTAGCTAACCAGATCATATATTTTGGACCTTTATGAGGCCATAACTTTTGACAGGTAACTCGGATTTGCATGTTACTTTTTTAAAAGTGTGCATTTTTTCACAATCTTCGCAGTTGCAACATCTATTTATTTTGATGCTAACTCAAATTTGAATTTTCCATTTTAATGGCCTATTTTATTAAATATAAATCATATTGGGTGGGTTTTTCATATGTATTTGTACTCGCACTGATATAGAAAATGCCAAGGAGGGTTTCTAGATTTATCAAACTTCATGCGTGAGTGTGTTTTTTTGCACTCCTGTTTCAAATTTCAGTTGCTAAGTTCATCATATGGCATTTTGGGCACTCTCCCTAGAGGATTTTGTTGTGCTTTTCTAGAAACCTGCCACATTGACATTGTTTGGATATATTGAGTTGTGTTCCTAGCATTACGGGGGGTGTTTCGTACCGCTAATGCTTTTGTGGTTGTTCAAGTATGCTATGTACCTTGTGTTTGTTCCTAGCAGATGCAGAGGCTGGTTGTTTTGTCATGCCAGAGCATTTTTGTGCCAACCCTTTTGGGGTTTTCAAAATCATTTTCGTTGCCAAATATGTACTCGAGTCCACCCTTATGTGGTTTTAAAAAACCATAATAGTTTATAAGCCAATATTCTTGGGTGGTTTCAAAATTCAAAACGATTTTTGAGCCAACCTTCTTTGGTTTTCACCATGCACTTTGTTCAAATGAGCACGTATCTATAGTCACTCTTATTCACACAACCATATTCCTAGAAGCTACTTTTAATTCATTCCTTGGGAGACTTCATCAAATTCAGCAGACATTTACTTCAGCAACTTCATGTGTTTTTTTTGTTTTGTCAATGTACATGGATACCTCATCAGGGTTAGTTGTTGGGACCCATATTTATAAGCATGAGACTTCTTCTCGTTCACCACATCACCTAAGTTGATCTGCAAGGGGGAGTTGGAGTCTCACATATTCACACATGTTGTGAAGTCCACCTTAGGTAATTTTACCAAGGTGAGATTTATTATGTGCACAACATTGGTAAATGCGCATTTAAGTGGTAGTTATCCGCACATGTGTGAGAAGGGTGAGTGTAACTTGGGGAATGATCCTATCCCACCTTTCACTCAACCATTAACAATCGCTCACTTACCTCTTACTTTTCCTATATAAGGAACCTTTGAGTCCTTGTGGAAAGTTAGATCGGAGCTTAGAGTCGTCTCCAAAGTTGGTGGAGATGTAGTCTCTTAGAGTTGTCTCCAAAATTAATTCGCTGCAGCAAGTCACACTTCATCGAAATGTGCTCTTTCAGATTGCAATAACTGTTGGATTCACAAATCTGGCATGGATTTTATGGAAAATGCATTGGGAAGGTGTATAGCCAGACTCATCAGCACCTGCATGCAAAGTTCATGAAATTGTTTGGTAATCCATCAAAAATGTAATTATAAACAGTTCCCTGACACAGCCTTGATATTTATGTGTGCAAAATGTTTTGAGTGTAGGTATCCATCTGTCCCTTAAAGGCTTGTGTTAAAGGAAATGTTGAAGTATCCTGTTTAGTTTGATGGTGAGTTTAGATGGTATTTGGATCTTACTTTCAGTAAGTTTTCAGAGCTCATTGTGAGTCTGCATTGGTTCTCTTGTAATGCTAGTTAAGCATTTACAAAGGGAATGCTGTCTTTTTAAGTATTGACTCTCTTGTAATAATAGCTAAGCATTTATAGGGAGAATGGTGTCCTTGTAAGCATTGGCTCTTTTGTAATGCCAGCTTAGCATCTACAAATAGAATGTTGTCCGTGTAAGCATGGTAATTATGTTCATGCACCACATGATTTGGACACTAGAAGATTAAAATCTCAATCTTCAACTTGCAGGATGTCTTACCTACTACCTTGGAGCGATACAGGGCACCACTTACAGTAATGATGCTGATTTAGCTAGGGAAATCGGGATCTGGTTTCTTTTCAGCTTCATTTGTTATACAGTTAACTAGGAGAGGGAAACTTGCACTCATAATGAAAGGGGTAATGTACAGTTGATCAGAACAGGGTTCATAGCTCTGTGGAAAACTCTTCAATTGTGGATCCAATCCAGCATTACAGCGATGAATACCTGGATAGACATATTTACAAAATATGAAAAATATTCAGGAGTGAAGCCAAACTCAACAATCTCTGTCAGCATCCTTCCAGTATGTGACAAAATGAACATAGAAATCAATCAAACAAATTGGTGGAAACAATTTTGTCAGGTGTAGTAGGGATGACTCCGCTGATACACATAATTGTGAATTGCAGAAGTGTACAGGAAACAAGTTGAATCATTAGACAAAATTTCATAATGATCTATCATTTCACGGAATAGTTGCTGGTTGTGAATTTAATGTTCATCATGAAAAGCCTTAAGGTCTTTTTCATGATTTACCTCACCAATTTGTGGTCTCTAGACTGCAATCAAGCTGAATATGCTTCAATTTGGCTCACTTTTCAATCCTGGATAACCTTAATTAAAATTTATATGACAATTTTTGCACTCAATGGTCATCTTGAAGAAACTTCATTTTTTGTTTACGAATTGTGGTCTTTGGACTGCAATCAATTCTGAGTGTGCTGTAATTTGGCTTGCTATTTGAGCCATAGAGACTTCAAAAAAATCATATGATAAGTGTGAAGGCTTATGGCTGTGCAAATCTTGGAGACTGCAAATTAGATTGCAGCATGCACGCAAAGTGTTTGACAAAATGTCTAACCGACCTGTGATTTCATTGATTGCAATCATTGTTAATTGGGCTCTAAATTGCTTGTTGATAATGTACTGGAATTTTTTTTTAAATGTTAACGGTGGGTTCAAATTCAGGCTCATGATCCGTTGTCAACGACTCAGCATCCTCCGTGCCTGTGCTAAACATGGACCTCTGTCGTAGGATAATCTATGCTCTAGGGAAATGATGTGGAAGTCGATTTTGAGGCAAATTTTGAGAGGGTTTTTGAAAAATGTGTTTTTCCCCATTTTCTTTTGAGAATGAAAAAACAAAAAAAAAATCTTATCCATTTTACGCCATGTTTGAGATGCCAGAATGTTGTCGCCCTTGGAGGATCGCGGGGATCTCCTTTTCTTTTTCTAGAGGATAGGGATTATTTATCAACCCCATTGATTTTTGGAAAAATAAAATTCAAAACCAAAACAAGAAGGAAAAGATGGAATGAAATTTGGCAGGGTACCTGGTGGTGGAGGAAAGGTGGAGGCTACCTGGAGCATGCTATGCATTGCTTCTTCCATTCTCAATCCCCTGCTCTGATCCAACACACATTCCATTTTCGTGTTAGCTGTATATAAATATTTTTATGATATATTTTTAATTAACTCGTTCAAATCTCTTAAATGCATTATCTATTTAGAAACTATTTAGAAACTATGCAGAGGATCTAAAACACAAATTTGTGGTATCAAAGCCGGTTATTTTCTTGTTTTCTCGTTTCGACCTTGTATCGTTTCTCTTTGTTGCCAGTGTTTCGTCTACTTGAATCTCTGAATCCCGTAAGACGTGCAAGAGGGAAAGCGGACCTTTTTAAAGCCCGGGTGAGGCGTGTGTGTGGTCATATACTTTCCAGTAAGACGTGGTGAAGGACAAAAGATTACTACAGACGACATGGACATTGAAGAATGGGTTGCGTCGACTTCGGGACGAAAATCCGATGATGGTGATGATGTTTTCATCAATATGTCGGATCTAATTCCAGTCAATGAAGACATAGACATCACAGAAGAGGAGAATCCACTTCCAGGTTGGAAACTCCCTTACAATGAAGTCTACCAGAAATCAAAGTCTTTTCATTTGATTGTCAGTACTACTATAAGGTCTAGAGAGTCCTGTATTCAGGTTAAGACGTCTGTTAAATCAGAATACGATATTCCATTAATATCTCCAAAAGATTTAGCTTATCTAAAAAAGCAGTCTACATATAAGTTTGTTCATATAGGATGTGTGCAGATCGGGATTACCCCGTTATTTAGACAAGGCCTAAATGCTTCAGTTTTATGTTGTTTGCTTGACACCCGCCATGAGAGCTTTAAGGATTGTCTGTTAGCTGCCTTGCAGACAAGTTTAAGTAATGGACCGATACATTTTAATGTCTTTCCAAATTATCCCGTGTCCATACAAACCGACAATTTGTTGGATCAAGTGCTTAAGCTCCACCTACAGACTACGGGTCTAAACATGAAGCCAGGGTCTTCTCCCCTTGCCATTTTTTATAGGATAATCTTTAGATTAACTAATACGGCACACCCTGCCATTAAACATGGTCCCTCATAAGGGAGTAGTGTTGTTATGCATGTTAGAAATATCATAGTGCTCTCATTATTATTGTAATATTATTAATATGAGTTATATTATAACTCATTATTAATAATATAAGTTTGTTATACTGTTTCAACAATTTATCTTTGTTATACCCGTAATGATATTAACGGGTTGTTTTTGTTGTGTGACTTCCTGGTTTGTAGGAGGTCAATTTTCTATTTCCATGGCTATTTATTAGCCTTAGTATTGATTGTAATCAGGTTGAATACAATATCAAAATATTATTTCCTGTGTAACAATATTGATGTTCCAATATTTGGTATCAGAGCTGGTTACAGTCTTCTGGAGTGCAATATGTTGTTTTGAAAACACCAGAGGCATTGCCAGATTTATGGCCGCCTCTATTAATGAGTTGTCTAAGAAATATATTCTATAATAATATATTGCAGAAGCTCTAATTCATTTGTAGCAGCATATTTTGTGTGTGTGATAGTTAGATTGTGTCTTTTCTTTGGCAGATAAAAGATTTGGGACATCATTGATATTATGCACTCTACGTACAAATTATCAACAACATTTTTTGGGTGTGTATATAATGTGAGGGAGGCTCTGAGCTTTGCTTGACGGCATCAAAGTGCAAATCTGTGTGCTATATTCATTGGAGATCCTTGATTTCGTCCTTATTTCTAGCAACGACCTACAACATTGTATTGGAATTTGCCTTTGCCGTATTCAGATTTGAATCTATGTGGAGGAATATCGATCGATCATAGATAGAACAGTCAGCAATTGCATGTCAAAATTGTCGATCTGTGGACTTCATTGTAAGTGTTACTTCTCACCGGCCTTATTGTTGAGAACGTCCTGGTATCCTTAGCTGGAGCTTGGGAGGTGATTCACTAATTATCCTGGTGGGTCTGTGAATACAACTAAACTTGCATGCTATTTCCTTAGATAGTGGAGTGGCCACATCGTGTCGAACCTATTACATAGAGCCGTCCAATATCCATGCGTAGATCTGTAAAGTTTGATCTTGGAACCATAAAAATGCTATTCACAGTTATTTGTGCATGCAACAGCCACGTGGGATCAAATTTATGTTAGTCATTTAAAAGTGTCATTTTAATAGTCTTTAGTTTTATTGGTGGGTCGATGTTTTTTTTGGTTTTAAATGTCACTCCTTATATAGTTTCTCCCGAATTGAGTTAATGTCTCTCATTTGAGTTAATAACAATGTTATATTATTTTGTTGTGTCCATTGTAAAGTATGTCAGGTAAGTCATCGACTCTTTGATCGTATTTAGCTAATAGTCTTGTAATATATATATCGTTTCCTTCATAAGTTTAGTTTTTATTTTTATTTTTGTGAAAGTCATTCATCATTGTAAGTCATTTAGTATTGTCTAGGTATCAACATTGTTAAAATTGTGTTTAGGTGAATATAGGTAGTCAATGTTAAATAGGTGATTTTAGGATTATTGTCTTGTCAAGTGTTAAAGTCGTGTTATTGTAAAAAGTCCAAAAAATAAAATAAAATAAAAAATTGCCTTATGGACGCATTTTCGGTGTTACCCGACGTCTGGCAAAAATACAGTGTTTCACATTGCAGGAGGGAAGAAAAGAATAAGCTCAATGTGGAAACAAATGTGCTTCATTTTCACATCTTGCTGAGTTAGCAGCACATACATTGGAGGATGGAGGCAATGGAGGCAGGAGGACAATCAGCGTCCTCTAGTTCGTCACTACCTCAGAGGCCGCAAACTGCTTTAGTGACATCTTGGTGTCTTGTGTGATGAATAAGAATAGAATGAGCATCCATGTTCCTATGTGCAGTGCAGTGCTTGTGTGTCCCCCGCGATGATAAATTGTACCATTGATACTATTGCAGGAAGTGTTCTTGATCAGACTGATTTGATGGTGGATGTGAATTGGTTGAACGGTCCCAATTCATGTATTCATCTAATAGGTTGAATGGTCCTTGGATGATGTAGTTCCCACAGTCAGTGTTGAGGATCGAGACCATGTGCAAGCTACGGAGCGGCATGTTGCTTGGTTGAAGATGGTGTTTTTCCCCGTGTTCGCACTAAGGGGGGGGAATGTTAGAAATATCATAGTGCTCTCATTATTATTCTAATATTATTAATATGAGTTATATTATAACTCATTATTAATAATATAAGTTTGTTATACTGTTTCAACAATTTATCTTTGTTATACCCGTAATGATATTAACGGGTTGTTTTGTTGTGTGACTTCCTGGTTTGTAGGAGGTCAGTTTTCTATTTCCATGGCTATTTATTAGCCTTAGTATTGATTGTAATCAGGTTGAATACAATATCAGAATATTATTTCCTGTGTAACAATATTGTTGTTCCAATAATGCACGCAAGTTTGACAGCCCAGGAAGATTGAACCAGAGGTTGTCAGTTGGGATAAAATCCGAGTACCTAGAGAATGGACAATTTCCACAAAGTGTGTCTCTACAGGGACTTCATCCATCCAGTCTGCCTCTAAGGTTATAGAAGATAAAGGCAAGGCTACTATTTCGTTTAGGAAATCTGGTTCTTCTAAACCTAGACTATCCACATCTTCCTCTTCGCAGTCTTTCATTTCAGAAAGAGGAAAAAGTCCCGAACATGAAGTACCATCCATGTAGCCATCCATCCCTTGTACATGATCCCAACACTGATTGTTTATGGTGGTGAACACTGCCAGGTCTTAGTTCAACAGAAATATATTCCCAAGAATGGTCCAAATGTAAGTATGAATAGTTGTTCCCCGTGTTCTTATTATCAAACTTTAGCACAAGCCAGATCTGTGCTCAACAGAGAAAAAATATCAATGGATTCAAAAGAAGCAACAACTTCTCAAGCTGACAACACAGAATTTCCAGTCGCCAAAGACTTTGATAGTCTATACGGAAGATCGGCAACAACGCCGACAATACTGGTATCAGCGTCAGCTGAATTCAAAGATTGAACAATTTGAGTATGCAAGGATGTTCAATTGGAACAACAGAGCTACCAAAGCCATTCATGATCAGGTTCTCTCCCAGAACGAAAAACTCAAGCGTATGCAAGATACGCTGAGAGCTATTGAACTTTGACAATAGAGAGACATCCATTCTGTTGTTGCTCTATTAAATAAAAAAGTAGATAGTTTGTCTACTAATGTAAATTCTTTGTCCTCTAATTTAGAGCAAGTTCTTGATAAAGTCAGTAACAGTCTTCAATTGCATACACAAGATTCTATACATGTTGTTTCTAAAGGAACTGAAAAGAAGGTTATTGACAGTATTCAGACTGTCAATAATAAAGTTAATGAATTATGTTTTTTTGTTTCTGAGCTTGAACAGAATTTCCCTGCTTTAACTACTACTGTAAATAAAATAGAAAGCTCTCAATCTGACAAGAGCAGTATATCTTCAAGTTCCCAAGGACCCAGTCCTGACTGGTCCAAAGCAATTACTTGGGCTCAAGTTGCTACGATGAAATTGCCTTTTAATTCACAGAAGGAAGGCAATAAGAAAATTGGCATGGCAAGATTAACAGAGGAAGCTGCTGAAAGCTTCATGGATACGGAAGAAAGTTCTACACCTCCTCTCCAAGGTACTATAAGAACTCTGAATTTTCAGCCGAATTTTTATAAAATTGAATGTAAATCTGCTGATGAAATTAGAGAAATGATCCATGGTATGATCGGGTGGGCCAACACTCAAGTACTACAGTTTGGCAAACATGATAAGGATATTGTTGGCATTATTGCTAACGGTTTTGTTGGCATTCTCAAAGAATGGTGGGACGCCGTTCCTGCCCGTATGAAAGATCAAATCATTAATGGCCAAGGCGAGGAAGGCACTGAACGTGTTGGTGGTGCCACGACTAGTTTAACAGCCGCAATAATCACAAAATTCATTGGAACAATTGATGATGAGAAAAGGCTAAGTACTCTTGAGTTCCTAAGATCTCAACTCTGTGATATGTCTAAGGTCAAAGAGTATCAATGCTACATGCAGAAGCTACTTTACAATTCAGGTACTCCTTTTAATTCCACCATGAAACTCATATATGTTAAGTCATTCCCATCCTATTTTTCTAATGAATATAAGAAAGCCATGCATGGTTATACTGATGTTGATTTAACCTTTGGGAAAATAAATCAGATTATAACTGATACTAATCAGCGTATATGTCTTGAGAAAAAATCCCGAGAAAAGAGGCTCTTAGAGCTGAGAAATATTTAGGAGTCAAGTTCTGTTATGCCCAAATAGAAAACCAATTTGGTTGTCCTACTCCTAGTTTCTCTCAGCATAAAAAATATAAGAAGCATAATAAAAGCTTCAAGAAATCCAAATATCCTACCAAATGCACAGACTGTGCTTCAAAACCTTTCAAGCCCTGAAGAAGATTTTTTCGAAAGAAAAAGTATTTCCCTAAATCCAAAAATATTGAATGTTTTATATGCAAGGGAAACCATTATAGTCGGGATTGTTCTAAGAAAGGTCATAAGGCCTCTGTAAAGGCCAAAGTCAATTTTGTACAGGAGCATCTTCTTGATGAGGATAGTTATGTGTTCATTTCTGATACAGAAAGCTATGAATTAGACATTGAGTTCTCTGAACTCACTATTGCTACTAATTAGTTAACAGAGTCTTCTACAAAAAATGAATATTCTGACTCTGATCAAGGATATGATTCATTGCCAAGTTTTCATTGCAATATGATCAGAAGTTCTTATGAACACCCTTTCATTGCTCCTAGTTCTATAGTACTCAAATAGAATCTCGATGCTCTCAAACAAGAGCTAGCTACGTGTCCTCCACACATGGTCAACCGCTACCATTCTCTGCAATCTCAAGTTTATGAGTTGAAGAATCAGTTGGATGCAAAAATCCAACAAGAAAAACATGAAGATCTTCAACTTGCTTCTCGCACGACACCAGCTCCTGCAATTTCTCCTTATCAGTTCTCTCTTCCTCCCGGGGTAGAGGTCATGGACGAAGTCATCCATCTTCTTTTAGTTTTGGTCATGGTCGTGGATTTGAACCCCGACATTTTCCTTTCTTATTCCATGAAGAAGAAGAACACAGAGAAGAAAGCATGAGTATGACCAGAGCTGCTGAATCACAGCAACTACAAGCCGTCTCCAATCCAGTCCCTACTCCAGGAACACCTGAAAAAATATTTTGGAGACAAGCACGCATATCTCTTCTTGAACGAGCCATTCAGAAAGCCACTGAAGAATTTCAGTCTTTACTCCAAGAAGAAGAATCAACTTCCCATGCTGATAATACTAAAGAAAGTGTCGATAGGCTGATCATGGAGAAAGCCTATGAACAATATGAAGAAGAACACCAGGCAGAAGTAAGTACAATCATAACTTCTTGTAATCCATTTTGCAAAGTTCAAATATGCATTCCAAACATGAAACCATATTCTCTAGATGCAATGATAGATACTGGTGCAGAAATCAACTTATTAAAAGAAAAAGCTATTCCTAGAGATTGTTGGGTTTCTGATTTTTTGCAAGTAAGTTTTGATTCCAAGAAGGTTATTTCCAAGTGTTCTGCCCATATTCTAGTACAACTAGGGCAAGTACAGACTGTGTTCAAGGTTCATCAGTTTGACCTCCTACAGTATGATATGTTACTTGGGTCAGATAATTTGAACAATCATATGCCCTATACTATTTGTGAAAATGAGATCTGATTTCCACAAGGATCTATCCCTAGACTCCAGTCATACCAGTCTATTGTGCCCTCAGCACCTAATCCACATAAAGCTTCTAATCGTGACTGGTTACATAAATCTATCTCTCTGAATGCCTCTGTTATTGATGCCCTCATCAATAAGATAAAGACTGATTGTTCTTCTGACAATCCCCATGTTTTTATTCATAGAAAGAAACATTATTGTCAGTTAGAATTTCAGACAACCACTTCTTCGAAATTCAAAGCCCATCATATAGGCATGTCTCCCTCTGAAAGAATGGAATGTCAATCAGAAATTGAAAATTTGCTTAAAGGTGGATTTATTCAAGCATCCAAGTCCCCCTGGACATGTCCTACCTTTTATGTCAATAAAAGGAGTGAACAAGTTAGAGGTAAAAAGAGATTAGTTGTAAACTATAAACCTCTCAATAAATACATACTGCCTGTACAACACCCAATTCCAAGCCAAGATGATTTGCTGACTCGGATTAATGGCAGCAAGGTTTATAGTAAATTTGATTTAAAATCAGGTTTTTGGCAGATCTTTTTAAATTCAGAAGATACTTATAAGACTGCATTTAGTATTCCTGGTGGCCAGTACGAATGGACAGTTTTGCCATTCGGTTTAAAGACTGCACCATCCATTTTTCAGAAGAAAATGGATCAGATTTTTGGTCACTTGTCCAAATTCTTAATTGTCTATATAGATGATATTCTGATTTTTTCTCAGAATACTAAATTATCACATGGAGCATTTAGAACATTTTTACCAAATAGTGTATGCCAATGGATTATGTCTCAGTCCTACCAAAATGGAGACATTTCAAGATACAGTTCAATTTTTGGGCATCACTATTAAAGATGGAGCCATACTTCTGCAGGAGCACCTTGTTTCAAAAATCAGCCTGTTCCCTAATGAAATAACAGACAAGACACAATTACAAATATTTTTAGGCTATGTCAATTACATTGCAGGTTTTTATAAAAATGTTGTTGCAGATAGGTTGCTGCTAAATAAAAGACTTCGCACTAATGCTCCAGCATGGAATTCTCAAATGACTAAAGCAGTCCAGCAAATTAAACAGAGTTGTTAGACTCTCCCTTCTCTGTCTCTACCTGGTACTGGATATAAAATAATTGACACAGATGCATCTGAAGATTTTTGGGGAGCAATCCTCAAAGAAAGAAAAGAGAATGATATAGAACAAATATGCAGGTATGCTTCTGGATCCTTCAAAGGTCCCTAACTTAAGTATCATTCTAGTCACAAAGAAATACTTGCTGCTAAAAGAGCTATTCAAGATTTTCTGTTCTTTATCCAATGAATTTTTTTTATTAAGAACAGACTTGCAACATTTAAAAGGAAGACTATATAAAGGAGATCCTACGAATAAAACAACTTATGGTCGCCTGCAAAGATGGGCTCAATGGTTTGATGGTTATGATTTTGACGTTGAACATATCTCAGGAAAGAAGAATGCTCTTGCAGACTTTTCTAGCAGAGAGCTTGTTCAACATAAAACCATAAGTGTTACACAGATTGTTCATGAATTTATTCATCCTGCCTGGAATACTTCTACATGTTCCAGTTTTGTACAATCCAAAGAACGATGTGATAATACCATGTCCCAGGATGCAGAACATCTGTTACTATCCAGAGAAATAATCTTTGTATCTCCCTACAATATGACAGAGGTGGCTTGTAGATTCGTGAATCCAGAAATCCCAACCTCTGACTTCCATACAATCCAGGGTCCTATGGTTTTTTGTACTCTGTGCTGGCAATGGCATCATTCCCGTTTCACAGAGCCTCTTGATGACAGACCTATTGAAGGAGTTCATCTTTGTCAACTTATTCCAAGGCCTAATACAGTTTGGCGATTTGAATTCTCAAGGCTCTGGCCAGAGAGTGACCCCTTACAGAATGATTCATGGAACCGTCCAAGTAGACCAGGAGATCAACAATATATTGCAAATCATTTCAAATATTTCTTATCTAAGTTCATGCCTACCAAGCTGTCTGACAGTCCATTACTTTGCCCCAGTCCAGACACTATCAGAAATATTATTATCAACTGTAAGATTCCCTGGTATGTTAAAATGAAATATTATGTTCGTATTAACACCATGCAGGGTCACCATGCAAATCCTAATGGAGAATTCTAGAGGAAGTTCTACATCCACCATACGATGAATGTACCTCCTCCTACACCCAGATACTCTCTCCACATACCAGATTAGTATCTATTTACTACCCGACAATATCTTCGTAGAGATACTGATGGAACTCGTGTTGTCTTGCGTTTGTGGTATGAGTGCAATCAACGACAACTCTTTCTTGTAACGCAACAAGAAGATTCTTCCTCATCCTCAAATGATGATGTTGGACCCAACGTCCTCTACAACCCATAATGCTAGATGGCAGGCACGTTGTCATCACTCTCAATAAAGTAGTGATTTGATATCACTTTATGTAAAGTGTGGACCTCCCCACGTTCTAAAGGTGTCATGATGTGCGGCATGTGCTCATCTTTTGCGTTAGTGGGAATATTTTGGGTAACCTGTGTTACCAGTTCCCGGTCTTTAGGTTTCTAGGTATCTGGTGTTATCCTCCCCTCCATTCCTATATAAGGATGGGTTGTGCTTTCTTATAGGCATCGGATTTTAATTGGATTTTCTTGTAAGCATTTTGTGTGTTTTAGTATATCGTCTGTAGTTTGCAAGTCCGAGCAACCTTGTGAGAAACAAGAAATATTGTAATGGAGCCCCATCTAGGCATGGAATTTGATGGTGTTTGGACCGTTTTTTCCATATTTTAACAAGAAAATAAGATGGTCAAAGACAACATAAATAATTTGCAACACATTATGGAAAGAGGGCAGCAAGAGATAATATCATCAAGGCGTGAGTTTCAACACATGGAGAAAGGGATACTCTGCAAATCAAAGAGATACAATTGGCAATGGCAAACATGGAAATCAAGGAAAATAAAATGATAGAAAAAATTAGAAAAGGTAAGTCATGGGCACAAGTAGTAAGAGAACTAACAGAAACACAAAAAGAGATCATACATAAGTAGATCAAGCTGTAAATGTGGGAAGAAAAAGATTGTCAATATAGAGCATCAAACATAATAATCAAGGGGTTAAAAGAACAGGGAGATAACTTCTTAGTAGATAAACTACAATGGGTAGGGCATATTCTCTAAGAAAACAGAATTGGTAAAGTGGTTGAAGGGGGTAGAACTAGAAATATAAAGATAATCTTGAGAAACGTGGAAGATAAGAATAAAATATTAAGAAACAAGCAGTCTTTCAAAGGCACACAATTCTATATAGATGAGGATCTAACTCTTGTACAAGTTGGAAGAAAAAAGGAAAGAATGGGAAAAAGTGATGGCAGCGAGAAAGGAAGGAAGAGAAGTGTGGCTATACAAGGGGAAAGTCCAATTTAGTGATATGAAAACACATAATAAATAGGGAATCGGGGTCCCCCAAGATCATCTTACTTTGGTTAGTTGGAATTGTAGAGGTTACCCTTGGAGGAGGGGTCCTGAGTTGGGGCCCATAGTAGAGGGTAAGGATATTGTTGTCCTAGTTGAAACTCATGAGCATGAGGGTTGTAGAGTGCCAGAATTTGAAGGTTGTGTAAAAGTCTCGGTTTGGAATGAGTTGGTGGATAATGGAAAAGGGCGTGGAGGGGTAACGATCTTGGTTAGGGAAACATGGCGAGGAGTCATAAAGGAGGAAAAAAAAGATCCTCACAATCAATACATATGGATGAAATTGAAAGAAAAAGAAGATACAATTTATCTAGCAACTTATTACTTTACTCCCTATGGTTCTAAAACATACAAGAAAAGGAACCTGGATAGAGAAGATCCTTTTGCAACATTGAAAAAAGATATTGTAGAATTTTATGCCACGGGAGAGGTCAATTTATTAGGGGACTTTAATGTAAGAACAACAAATAATCAGGCTCTTTACCTTGAAATGGTAGGGGGGTGGAACAACAACCCTTTGTGGTTAGATGAAGATGAGCAGCAGAAGTGGAAAAGGATCTCATAAGACAAAAAAGTGGTATCTCTCATTTTGGAGCTAAATTATTGGGGATATGCAGTTTACCTAAGTTGATCAGTTGTAATGGGGTAAAAGCATGGTCAAAGTTAGGAAGCATCACATGTCATACTCACAACGGACAAAGCATTATGGATTATGTTATTTGTTCACAAAGCATTATGTCATGGGTATCAAAGGTAGAGATAGGAAGTTGCCCAACTGAAATGAAATCATATCACAACCCCATTCTTATGAAGATTAATATGAAAAACTATGATCAACAAAGGACTAACCTTCAGACAAAAAAAAGCAGATACTCAACGCAGAATTATTTTGACTTGGGAGAATCAAGACACTTTTAAAGCTATGATTACAAAATAGATTTAGGAAATTCAAGATTTTGACAGTTTCAAAGGGAATAAGAGATTTATGAACAACGATGATTTTGATGGTTATAATTCACAGGGCACTCCTGGAGTGCAAGCGTTCTAGATCCAGAAGAAGTACCAAAAATAGTTTCCTAGCTAATATGTGGTTTGATGATGATTGTAAGGTTGTAAAGAAAATGGTGAATATCTCGAGAAAGGATAAAAACATATATAAAAGTGTACAAAAATCTAGTGAGAGATAAAAAGGAAGAAGTCATGAAGATAATGAGGAAGGAGTTGATTTATATGGGGAAGAATAATCGGAGAGATTTTTGGAGAGAGCTTCAACAAACCAGAACAAATGTGGAGAATAGTATCACAGATATCCAATGGTTAGAATGCACAAAAATTGTTGTATCAAAACAAAGATCATCTTCCTCCTCCTCATGTAATTGAAAATAAGGACAAACTCTTTCTATAAAGGACATCAAGGAATGAATCAAAAAGTTAATAGTAGGCAGGGTTCATAATATTGATGGGCTACAAGCAAATTTTTTAAAATGGAGTATGGATGACATTGTGCCATACATAAAAGAGATTTTCAATAGAGTTATTCGGTACGGTTTTCCAGAAAACTAAACAACCAACATTGTCATTCCTCTTCATAAAAGTGGTGATGTCAACAATCCATCAAACTACCGCACTATTATGATTAATCATATTTTTGGAAAACAATTTGGTAGTATGGTGGAATGTAGAATTAGTATTTGGGCTAAAAAGGAAGGTGTTGATGCAGAATCACAGCACCCCTGGATGCAGATCAGGCTTCTAGGTTGATCACTCAGGCATCCAGTGTGATTGCACAACATTGAATCCTTTCTCCAGGTGTGGGACCTGTAAAACTGAGAAAGGAATCTCCAGAGAAGGCTGGTTCCTGCTCCTAAACTACTTGCCACAAGCTATTCCAATGTAGGCAAGCTAATCTAATCCTAATCTAACCATGCCAAGAAGACAGAGAGAGAGAGAGAAGGGAAAAACAGCAAAAGCCTACACTAAAACGGTGATACACCAGAGAAGGAGAATGTTGGACATCTATCAAAACTGCCATGGGACAAAGAGAGGTGAGCAATGGGAAGGATGGACAGATGCATCACAGGCCCAAGGATAGATTTCACACAGAAAATGTCCCAAAACTCCATGAACATAGCTCCAAACCTGCGATGAACATTCAAACATGCACAAATACCTGCAATGAAGAGAGGCAAGAAGAGAACAAGCGAAAAAACGAGAAAGGATGGACAGATGCATCACAAAACATGTTTTTTGTTGCTTCAGAAGTTTGCACAGAACATCATTTCAATAGTAAAAGGAAAAAAACACCATTACAGAGCAAGGGAGGAGGTTAGAACTCCATTCTCAACCCTAGAGAAGAAAAGAAGGGAGGGCAGACCAGAAAAAATGAACAACTTGTTATCTTCCTTTTAAAATGAGCCAAATCTGGCTTTATATAATGCATGGGTCGAGCCCAGGAGACAGAAAACATAGGAAAATGTGTAAGCAACCCAACCATTGACCAAAACGCATTCTTCATTAAAATCAGTGGTTGAGACATCATTTCTGGCCATGCTGAAGAAGAATGCGACCAATGTGCATTAAAATTGGTTGTTGAAACGTCGCTTCTGGCCATTATCACGCGTCAGATCCGTTTCTGAATTTTATCTCTCTAGACTGCACCAAAATTCAAGATTGATCCCATGGAATCATGTAGATAATTTCAACAGCTTTCCATTGATATAAAGAACGTGCAAATCTAAGTTCTGGATCGAAAGTTATGGCGATATGAAGATTTAGGGCACAAAACAGGTGAAAACGTGT
Organism: Taxus chinensis; assembly: GCA_019776745.2. Taxonomy (NCBI): domain Eukaryota; kingdom Viridiplantae; phylum Streptophyta; class Pinopsida; order Cupressales; family Taxaceae; genus Taxus; species Taxus chinensis. Next base: position 910,387,403 of record CM034146.1, read on the forward strand.
TTTGAAATCTTTCCCGCACTCTGCCACCTGGATGACACGTGGCACGCATTGATTGGTCATGTGATTCTCTCTCCTCTGCCTTTCGGTGGGCTTTCTTTTGAAATTTCCAAGTTTTCCTTTGTTTCAGGTTCGGAAGTGTGACTTGCATTTGCATCGTGTTTGGGAGGTGGCTCGACATGTTTTCCTCCCATGCTTTTCCGACTTGTTTCCCCGACTCCAAGACCCGATTTCCTTTGTGTTGGGCTTTCCAACCCCTCCAACACATTTCTTCCTTGGTCGGGTTTTCCAACTCTTCCGGCATGATTTTTTCCTTGTGGGCCCTAGCTTGGACACGTGGCACTATCCCATTGGTTCAGGTCAGTGACCCTTCAAAACCTCGCCCTTTGACCTTTTAGACCTTTTCTCCTTATGACACGTGTCATGATTTGATTGGGTCTGTGGGCCTGCCAGCTCTTTCGTATCCACCGCGTCCATTTTTCCTCGGATGTCCCAGTGCTGTCTGGGACAAAAACCTCCGATCTGCCCGAAATGGGCTTCCTTGTCCCTTATCTGCCGGCGACACGTGGCGTAATCTGATTGGCTCTCAGCTTTTTCAGCTATCCACGTCCCAGTACAAAATTTTCCCGTTCCGACCAAACCAGCCGGTTCACGTCTTTCACATTCATTTATCCCAGATGTCCCTTTGCTTCTTGGGAAAAATTCTTCCGGTTCACCTGATCCGGCTGATTTGCATCTTTTTGTCCCGGATGTCCCAAACTGCTTAGTACGAAAGTTCTTCTTTTCAGCCGAACCGGCCGGTTCACGTACTCAAGGCCCAAATGTCCTGATCTGTCTAGCTCAGTAGTTAGCCAATTTTTCTTCCTCTTTCGGTCGGATCGGCTTCTCGCGCCCGCCGCGTACTTCTGTCCCAGATGTCCCTTTGCTTCACGGGCCGCCTGGAGGCTTTTCAGCTGATCCGCGCCTAGATGTCCCAAATGTCCCGACTGCCCCTAGGACTAGGACTTAGTCATTTTTTATGATTTTTCCTAGATCAATCTACATGCTTGGAACTACAAAACTCTGATGCATGTTATCGAAATTTACCCTGGGGGGGAAATTTTGACAATAGTTTGGCGACTCAGTGGGGTCATCTGCCTGCTAGATGAATGATCAGTAGCCTGAAGCAATCCATTGGGCATGGAGTCATAAGCAAGCCTGAAAACTGATCTGAACTTTGAAAAATTCCCTCTGAGCCACTTAAAACCCACCGGACATGGAGTTGTTCTTACCAAAATGCCACTGAAACGAACTGTGCAAGAGAAGAACCAGCAACACCAAAAACTATGTACAAAACTAAAAATCATACATGCTCCAAAATGAAACATGCAGAGTGTGCACAAGCACTTCTTCTGCTGAAAGCAAACCTACCTACTCTATTCTAACTGGAGTAAAGGCAAGCTAAACGAACCCTGCAATTGGTTGTGAGAAATAGCTTCCCTTTCTCAAAAGTGGCAGCCATGCAATTGATTTGGAGCTGATCATGGCTGTTAGGATGAGTGGAAAATCAACAAGAAGCTGGTCTTCCACCCAAATCATCAAGGTATCAGCTGAAGGAAAATTCAATACCTATTTTAGTTGCTCTGCATTTGGATTGAAGAGGTATGACAGCTGATCATTGGTACTTTGTAGCTCATCCTCATGCTCGGAAGCAAGCATGACTGGTTGTGACTTCTCCTTTGGCTCCAATGAAGCCAAATACCTGATTGGGAAAGGTATGATCAGTTTGAGTATGCCCATAGCTCTGATTTTCAACTCTAAGAATGGAGTCTTCTTGTAGACCTTCTTGAATGGATGGTGTGGAAGCAATGGTAGAAATTCCTTCTGCCCTTTCTCTTCCTCCAATGAAGAACATGAAAGACTTAAAATCTTCCAATCTTGATTCCATGAAGAGATGTCTATAAGTTGTAGGTTGTTGCAAATGAATGTTCTCCTTCATGACAGCAGACTCAAGTGTTTGGAATGATGGATGATGAAAGAGAGAATGGTGAAAACTCAACCGGCTCTTCTCCATCAAAACAGTCCTCCAAATCTGATAGATAAACTGCCTCATGACTGTCCTGCTGCAAATGTTCAACTTCCTCCATGGTGTCCTCTTGATCTGTAACTTGACCACCATTGTTTCCTTCATCCTCCAATATTGAGTTTGAGATATCAAACTCCTCTTCGACATTGGAGCTAGAGAGAGATGAAGTAGAAATAAGAACTGAAGGTTGTCCTGTAGCCTGCTTTGCACTCAGAGCTCTTGGATCTGCACTTTTCTCCCCCACAGCTGGAATGTGCTCCTCTTCTTTTGGATTTGGAGCAGCTTCTCCTTCCTCCAATGTTTGAAGACAATCTTGATCTTGATTGAACTCTTCCTCCAGCATGAAGTTTGTTAAGTCAAACTCTTTAGTCTGCTTCTCTAGAGGACAAGTTGGGACTGCAAGATCTTCTTCTTCTTCTGCAACAAAATCAGTCCTAACCACCACCTGTTCTCCAACCCTAGCCTCTTCTATAGGTTTAACCATCAAGGGGATCTTTGTCATCCCAAATTTGGCAGCCCAAACCTTCAAGCTGTCTGTCATTTCTTTTCTTTTTGGCTCTTCTTCTAGTTGTCCTTGATGACTGATTTTTTCAATTTCTTCTTCCCCACATGGAATTGGGGATGTAAGAGGATGGATAGGTTGAAACTCAACTGATTTTACAATTTTTTGCGGTGGTGGAGGAGGTGAAACCTCTTGTTTCTTTGGAGTGGAAGGTATTTCATTTAGCTCTTGTGGAGGGGGTTTGGATTTGGAAGAGAAGAGGGTGGAAAAACTGAGATGGGATGGAAGACTGAGAGATGGAGACATGGGATCAACATTTGGGACAGCAGATGGAGAGTTTAAAGCTTGACACTGCTGAGATGAAACAGATTGGGAAAGAGGAAAAGAAAAGGCATGAAAAGGTGTGCTTACTCGTTGGCAAGGTTGCTGAATACTCCTCTCATACACCTCTATTTCTTTAATCCACTTTGCAAGCAAAGGCAACATTGCAATCATGAAGTCAAGCTTCTCCTGAGGGCTGTAATGCCTTGGAAAAGGTCCCACCCATGGACAAGGTGCTCCAAAACCGATTCCAAATGCTCTCATCTGTGCCTGAGCCCTGGACTGCACTATGTTTACCTCCATCTTTTGGATCTTCTCCAACAGACCAGCATCTTGGATCTGATGGTCTTCATTGTATGCACACCCTTGCTCTTGGAAAGCTCCATAGCCAAACTGACTTTGGCACAACTGCTCATATGGGTATGCATACTGATCTTGAATCTGCTCAAAATGCTGATTTGGAGGATTTGTAAAACATGTTGGAGGTGTGATATACTGCTGTTGTTGATGTGAATTCCATGATGGAAATGAAGTCATGATTGCACAACCTCATAGAATGAAAGAATGAAAGACATGGAAAGAAGGATGAATGGAAAATGAATAAAAATGAATGGAAAGGAAGATCTGCAACTTCAGAGATGGGTTATTGACCAGATGGAGTCGCCAGATGTGTTTGCAAGTGCCTCCAAAGGCTGAAATCTTCACAGGAACACACCAACCTGCAAAAGATGAAGTGGAAGACCTCTAAGGTCCCACCGGGCGTGCCAAACTGTTGATGCAGAATCATAGCACCCCTGGATGTAGATCAGGCTTCTAGGTTGATCACTAAGGAATCCAGTGTGATTGCACAACATGGAAACCTCTCTCCAAGTGTGGGACTTGTGAAACTGAGAGAGGAATCTCCAGAGAAGGCTGGTTCCTGCTCCTAAACTACCTGCCACAAGCTATTCCAGTGCAAGCAAGCTAATCTAATCCTAATCTAACCATGCCAAGGAGACAAAGAGAGAGAGAGAAGGGAAAAACAGAAAAATCCTACACTAAAACGGTGATACACCAGAGAAGGAGAATGTTGAACCTCTATCAAAACTGCCATGGGACAAAGAGAGGTGAGCAATTGGAAGGATGGACAGATGCATCACAGGCCCAAGGATAGATTTCACACAGAAAATGTCCCAAAACTCCATGAACACAGCTCCAGACTTGCAATGAACATTCAAACATGCACAAATACCTGCAATGAAGAGAGGCAAGAGGAAAACAAGCGAAGAACGAGCAAGGATGGACAGATGCATCACAAAACATGTTTTTTGTTGCTCCAGAAGTTTGCACAGAACATCATTTCAATAGTAAAAGGCAAAAACGCCATTACAGAGCAAGGGAGGAGGTTAGAAATCCATTTTCAACCCTAGAGAAGAAAAGAAGGGAGGGCAGAGCAGAAAATATGAATAACTTGTTATGTCCCTTTTAAAATGAGCCAAATCTGGCTTTATACAATGCATGGGTCGAGCCCAGGAGACAGAAAACATAGGAAAACGTGTAAGTAGCCCAACCATTGACCAAAACACATTCTTCATTAAAATCGGTGGTTGAGACATCACTTCTAGCCATGCTGAAGAAGAATGCGACCCATGTGCATTAAAACTGGTTGTTGAAACGTCGCTTCTGGCCATGATCACGTGTCAAATCCGTTTCTCAATTTTCTCCCTCCAGACTACACCAAAATGCAAGATTGACCCCGGAATCGTGTAAAGAATTTCACTAGCTTTCCGTTGATATAAAGAACGTGTAAATCCGAGTTCTGGATCGAAAGTTATGGTGATCTGAAGATTTAGGGCACAAAACAGGTGAAAACGTGTTTTGAAATCTTTCCTGCGCTCTGCCACCTGGATGACACGTGGCACACATTGATTGGTCGCGTGATTCTCTCTCCTCTGCCTTTCGGCGGGCTTTCTTTTGAAATTTCCAAGTTTTCCTTTGTTTCGGGTTCGGAAGTGTGACTTGCATTTGCATCAGGTTTGGGAGGTGGCTCGACATGTTTTCCTCCCATGCTTTTCCGACTTGTTTCCCCGATTCCAAGACCCGATTTCCTTTGTGTCGGGCTTTCCAACCCCTCTGACACATTTCTTCCTTGGTCGGGTTTTCCAACCCTTCCGGCATGATTTTTTCCTTGTGGGCCCTAGCTTGGACACGTGGCACTATCCCATTGGTTCGGGTCAGTGCCTGAGACCTCGCCCTTTGACTTTTGGACTTTTCTCCTTGTGACACGTGTCATGATTTGGTTGGCTCGTGGGTCTGCCGGATTTTTCGCGTCCACCGCGTCCATTTGTCCCGGATGTCCCAGTGTGAACTTTCTCTGTTTCGGGCGAACCGGCCGGTTCGCATCATCACGGCCCAAATGCCCCAATTGCTTCTAGACTGTTTGTTCTTATTTCAGCCGATCCAGCCAGTTCGCGTACTTCGCGTACTCTTGTCCCGAACTGTCCCGCTCAGCAGTTAGTCATTTTTCTTCCTCTTTCGGCTGGATCGGCTTCTCGTGCCCACCGCGTACTTCTGTCCCAGATGTCCCTTTGCTTCACGGGCTGCCTGGAGGCTTTTCGGCCGATCCGCGCCTAGATGTCCCAAATGTCCCGACTGCCCCTAGGACTAGGACTTAGTCATTTTTTATGATTTTTCCTGGATCAATCTACATGCTTGGAACTATAAAAATCTGATGCATGTTATCAAAATTTACCCTGGGGGGGGGGGAATTTTGACAACAGAAGGTAAGAGGGCGAAAGGACAGGCTGGTTTCAGACCAAAACATTTTACTATTGATCATTGCATCACCCTTAGACACTTGATTAAAAAGGTATGAGACAAGGAAGGGTGAGAAGTCTATTGTTGTTTTGTTGACTTCAAAAAGGCATTTGACACAATGCTTAGAAGCAAACTTTGGGCCAGAATGGAAGAATTGGGTATACTATAAAAGTATAGGGCAGCGGTTCATAGGCCTTATAATCAAGTTTAAGCCAAAATAAGAATGAAGGATGGCTTATCCGAGTGCTTAAGGAGTGACATCAGGTCCAAGTAGGGATGTCCTCTATCTCCCACTTTGTTTGGGCTATACACAGACAAGTTAGAGGAGTAGATTGACGTGACGGGTGGGAGTGGAGTCCACCTAACTTCTAATGTGGTAAAATTATTGCTTTATGTTGATGAACTTATCATAATGGATAAAACAGTGCATAGATTGCAAGAACACTTGAGAGCTCTAGAATTATTTTGTAAAGAGGTGGGGATGCAGGTGAACATGAGTAAAACCAAAATAATGATTTTTACTTTAAGAAAAAAACCAAGGTAAATAAATTTTGAGTTCAAAGGTGGTCCCTTGCAAGTGGTAAATGATTATAAGTATTTAGGTCTTGACTTTCACAATGACCTCAATTAGGAGGCCTGTAGAGCTAAGAGGATACAAGGGGGATGGAAAGATTTATATATGCTCCAAAACAGATGCAAATCAGTAGAATTGTGGGATTGGAAAAACCAAGTTGAGTCTTTTTGGGTTGTTTGTTTCTCTTGTGGATTTATATGGTTTTAAAGTTTGGGGTAGTAGCATGTCGGCGATGAAATGGAGACAAATAGAAAGGTTAAAAAAACATTTTATCACAAGTAGCTTCAAAATAAAATCCATGGTTCTTTACGAGATAATTCTTACTGAAGTTGGGGCCTTCCTGATGGAGGCAGCGGCTTTGATTTGACTTTTGGGGTATTTGAAGAAAGTGAAAAGCATTGACGGTCTCTGGTGGCCAGAAATATAAGTGGAAGAAAAGTTGAATAGAAGGAAGTACACTTGGATAAAGCTGAATGAAAAGTGGATGAATAATTGGGGAATTAGCATGCAGGATTGTCCTAACACTAATGGAGATATCAAAAAGTATGTGAGAGAGAAATTCAAAAGTGTCATGTGGACGAAACAACTGGGAAGAAAAAAACAATCTTATGTCAAGAACTTTAACCCCACATGTGATCGTGAGAAAAAGCACTATATGGAGGCAGATATAAAGTGGAAAGCTAAAATGTTAATTGCCTAGCTGAAAACTAGTTTGCATCATCTCAAATGTGAAACAAGAAGATGGACAACATTGAAAGAGGAATTGTCTGAAAGATTTTGTCAGTTTTGCAGGTCTGGTTATGTGGAAACAGAATGACATTTCCTAATGGAGTGTGTAGCATATAAGGACATTCAAAGTACCTATGCTGATTTTTAAAAAACGGAAGCTCTCGCAACCCTGTTTGAAGACGATAAGATAGCAAAAAAAACAAATTACTTGACTAAAATCCATGATAGAAGGCTCAAGATTAGTAAAGAAATTGAGAAAAAACAGAAGTAGCGGTTTTGGGCCGGTTTCTTTGGTGTATATGATTGGCTTGTTTTTGTTTTTCGGGTCCCATACGATGCTTGGCCTTGTGGACATCATTAAAACCTTTCAATTCAAATCAACCGTAATTTACAATTTAATAAAACTTTAACCTGTAAATTTAGACCGGTTAATTTCTATCCAAGTTGTAAATTTGAAGGTGTATATTTTTTACAAACCGTAAACAAATTTAGTAGTCATACATTAGATGAGGTAGAAAAATCTAGTATATTAAAAATAATAATTTAGAAATATAATATATAATGATATATGATTTTTCGTTCACAAATAAATTTAGAAAAAACTGATTTATCTTCAATTACAATTTCTAAATTCAAAAATATGTTTTATTTTTTTTGGTTAAGTGAAACTACAAGTTATTTTATAGTGATTTTTCAAACCATTTAGTAATTTACTATTCTAATTCCAATTTACTTGAATTTAAAATGATTATCTCTATACAATTTTTAAATGCAGACTACTTTTTATTTATTTTCAATATAGATTTAATTTCAACTTCAAGTAGAAAGAAGCTAAGAAGATCAATCCAACCTCATATATGTTATTTATTTATTGCATTATTTGTCGTTTGTTTGTTTTATGTTTTACATACAAGAAATTTGGTAGTTTTTTGTTATTTGAATGCGTGTTCTAAGGGAAATGAGCCAGTTACGGTGAACCCTAACTTAAGGGGTTGTTAGAGCCACTTAATTATCATAATTTTTTTTAAAATACCCTTTAATAGATCATGATTTTTTAATATACAAATTTTCTTTTGAGCATTAAAGTTGGGTGGAAAGCATATTTTTAAGGGTTTTAAATTAAGTATTTTTGAATACAAAGAAATTTAAGGTGACTTATTACTTGGGACTAAAGTCACCATTTATGGGCTGCATATGTGTCACCGTTTCATTGGTTAATGACTTGATGTGAGTTGCTTTATTGGCTAGTTTATATTTAATTTTTAATTTTGAAAGTGACATGTGCTCACTTTAATTGAAACAACTAATGGTATTTTATTTCACAGATGCACTCAGTATCATTGGCCCATGCACAGTCATTAGCTCCTTTCCCTTATCTTAAATGCACACAATAAATAGCTCTGACATTATATAGAGAGTACTAATAAATTTATATTTCAAACATAATTTTTATTAAAGTGAATGGTTGTAGTTTTCTCCTCACGCTTAAACCTAATGTGTAGCCATGTATGATAACATGTTTATTCCTATTGACCTTGAATTCCATTTTCTTTTTCCAATCATGATTTTGTACAAAATGTAACAACAAAAAATAATATTATAAAAATTGTAATTTTTTGGATACTCTTAAATATTATTCAGAATGTAAATTAAAAGGCGTATATATGGCCAGACTATCACATATTTTCCTCTTGACAAGTAGGGGTGACCGTCGAATTCCAAGCCTACATCTACCCTTATTTTAGATTCTTTTGCATTTTACATTTTTACGTTGATTAGTAACTTTATTATTATTTTCTATTAAAAAAATTAATGACGGATGAAAAAATAAATTGGGCTTCAGCAACAAGGCACTGTTAAAGGTCACGAGTTACTCTGAGTCGCTCTGCCCGTTCCTAAAACCTCGCCACCACTCTCCCATACACCGCCAACAACCTCCTATGTAGTTCCATCCATGCCCTTGGTGCATGTGTCACAACCACACACTAGGGTGAGTCCTTTAGAAGACAATGTTATTTTTCTCGAACGCAAGTTCGTGCTCCACTACTCTCGAAGCCCTTCTCCTTTTGAAGATGGAGAATATATTCGAGATAAACGATGGTCCTTTCAAGTTCATGACTATGTGCCTCTTTCCCAACGAAATTTTGCTAATAACAATAAGTTCACTACCCTCGAAGATCTTGATGATGAGGGATCTATGCACCTTGATGTTTCCCAATAGTTGTTTATTCTTAGAATGTACGTGGCCTTACTAAATTGACCCGTCGTTATCCATTATGAGATAGTTGTCTAATGTTCTACAATATGAAAGTTTCGTACATGCAAGAAGTTAAAATCTTTGGGTTTCTTCTTCAATATATTACCTGTAATATTTTTCTAGATGTTGTTTCTCAAATGTTCAATCACAATCTGGATTATGAAGGGGTCATCATGTTGCTAACGCCAAAGCTTTCTTAGAATATCATCTCATAGGGCTTTGAACCCACCCACCGAGTGATATGGGCCCTCTTTGATTTTGAAAAACATATCATTGGCTTAGTAAACCTCTATTTGTCCAAAGATGTCATCGAACGGTCTCTTTTTGGCATTGGTTAGTTGATTCCTTTCTAGATGCCAACTAGATTTTATGTGGGGATTTTAACATGGTCAAATCTAACGAGGACATGAGGACGCATATCGATGAGGTGGTATGTTGAAGAGTGTGAAGCGTGGTTTTACATGTGACATAAGCTGGGGATTTTTTATCCAAACCACCATTGCAGGAAAGACTCCATTCCTATCTGGTTCACCTGGTCTAAATTCTAGAAAATACAAGACCGATTGGTTAAGAGGATAGATCGTGTTCTTTTTATTGAACATGATATTTTCTCTCTCTCCTCTGATAACAACTAACATGTCTTGGTGGTCAAGATTGTTGTGCTCTCTGACCATTATCCCATTCATTTTTGTATCTCATGGAATGATTCCCATTTCAAAAGAAAAAATACCAATTCTATCTCAACACCGCCCATCTTTGGCATGAGAGAACTATGGGCCATATTGCTAGAATTTGGAATTTGATTCCCATACCTTCACCTGATATAGGATGGATAGAATTGTGGGTTGATGTCATCTAAAGTACCACCACCTTTCTCAGGGGTATATAGAAAACCCGTTGCCATTTATAGACAAAGAACCCATGAGGCTTTGCACCATGAATTCTAATGGATTTTATAGGAGCTTGATAACTCTCCCTTTTGCATTTCACTACAAAAGCAAGCCACCCACTAGAGACATCAACTTAAGGTTGAAGAGGCATACAAAGCAAGAGGTGTTCAACTCAGAGCTAGAATTCATTGGCTTAAGATTAGAGACAAAGCTTCCAAATGATTTTTTACTCTTCTCTTCTCTAGGCACTTTGATGAAACTTTTAAGGCCATTCAAGTTGTTAATTATAGGCTCACCAAAAAGTGTGATATTTCGCAAGCTTTCGTTCACCATTACTATGATGTTCTTGTTTCTCAACCTTCCTCCCCTAAAAGAGAATATGATTTAATGAAATGCCTAGAAGTGGTCCCCTAAAAGCTCTCCCAAGCTCAAATATTTACTTGTGACAGACCCATCTCTCTTAATGATCTTAAGGAGGAAGTAATGCAAATGATAACAGATAAATCCCTAGGTATTAATGGCTTCCCTTGTGAATTATATCAAATTATTTGGGATATAGTTGGCCTTGATTTACATAAATCCTACCTTGCATCAATGACCTCTAATTCATTAGGGGAGCATATGAATCAAGGTAACATTAAATGTATCCCTAAAGCTAGAGATCCTAAGCATATTTCCAATTGGATGCCATTTACTCTCCTCAGTGTCTCATATAAGATCATAGCCAAACCCCTTGCTAACATACTCAAACATCTTCATCCCCTCATTGTTTGAAGTAAACATACTGGGTTTATCCATAATAGATACATTCTTGGAAATGTGATAGTTGTTTGGGAAGGCATGGAATGAGCAAGAATATCTAATCAAAATATATTTTTGTGAAGATTTATTTTTAAAAAGCACATGACATGATTGAATGACCTTTCATTATTTCCATGCTTCAAACTCTGGGTTTTGGACCATGCTTTGTTCACTCTACCAATATGGTTTTTCAAGATGCATGAGCTTGTGCTTTCTTTAATGTACTCAATCATCTATATTTGGGCTATTCAGATATATCAAATAAAGATGCCCCTCTTACGCCCTCTCTTTTTGTTCTAGCAGGTGAAGGCTTTAGCTATTTGTTAGCCAGTTATTCCTCCCAAGGCTTGATCAAAGGCATGATGTTCCCTCATTATGACCAAAAACTCATAAATGGACACTTTATTATGACTCTTTTCTCACTTTAATTGAAGAATAAGAATTAATAAAGAATTTCGAGGAATGCTTAGACATCTTCTGCCTTACTTCTGGCTCTATCATTCAATGAAAAAAGACTCAATGTTATAGACAATCTCTCACTTAACCTCTTTCTCTTGAAAGTTATGAATGGGTTCCCTCAAAAGTAACTTATGCCAAATTGAAAAAGCTTCTCAAAGACTTCTTATGGGCTAAATCTGAGGGTTATAAAGGGTTCCACAAAGTGGTGTAGGATATATGTTGTCGGCCTAAAGAAGTGGGAGGGTTAGGGATTTTAGATATTAAGCTTCAAGGCAATGCTCTTAGTGTCAAATGGATAATTTGAAGCTTGGAAGGATTTAAAGCATGGAAAATCTTACTTTGACATTGCATCACTCAAGGTACCCCTATGAGACGTCAAACATGGAAGTTGGGATTCTAGAGTCTTCTTCCTTCTCCCATGTCAGTGAAGATTTGTGGCACCTTCGTTACTAAGAGCATTTAGAAAGCTTGGGAATTACTCAAACCCAATCTCATTTGGGTTGGGGAGAGCTTTAGGACAAGGCTTTCACTTAATTCTCTCTCTTTATGGTGGTCTCTCATTCTTAATTTCTATAATGTCATGTTTGCCATGGTGTCATAGATTAAAAGTTTTTTACTGTTTAAAAAGGGTTAAAGTCATTCAGGACCTATTTTGCAAGGGTTCTTAGAATTAGATGTCATTGGACATGCTCAAAGCTAAATCCAGCTTAAAGAAGGGGATTTCGAATCCGTTACAAAAATCACAAACTCCATACATGATAATTTTCTACACAAAATTGGGATTTCTTCTGGCATGCCTTGGTGGAGATATTGGCACTAGCTGATAGCTACTCCCTTCTATCACTACAAACCTCATATTGGATACCATTTCCTTGCCCCTAAACATGTCATGAGTGATTCTTTAAACCATCATTGGAATATCAAATCTAGGGGTGCGATTTGGGCCATATTTGGAAAGCTCAGAGTGAACCCAAAAAAGATCATTTTCTCTAGTGCCTTATCTATCAACGCCTTCGTGTTGGAGATCAAATTAGACATATGGGGGTTCTATCATTCTTGCCAACAACCATAGTATATTAAACACTTTTTCTATGTTTTCCCACATGCCCAATTTGTTTGAAAGTGGATTTATACCATTTCCCAACCTTTCAACCTTGATTTTTTACTTGGAAAATTGTTCTTCTGGGGGAATTTTCCTTTCTCCCTACAAAATACAACAATTATTGGAAAAAATTTAGAGCCAATATTCCATTTCATATATGGAAAGATAAAAAATTTGCTTGTTTTAATAATGTTTTTATAGATAGAGAATTCTCTATGACTAATAAGGTTACTGTGATCTCCAATGTTAAGCTCTAGATCTAAGTCCAAACGAAAAAGGTTTGTCTAGAAGTGAAACACATGCAAGCCCTACTTTCACATTGGAGGAACACCCTATGTGTTGTTAGTCGGGTGCCTCTAGATTCATCGTGCCACTGCTCCCCTTCTCATGGTCATGGTTGAGGCCTCCATAAATGACATTCCAATAGTCAGTGGAGTTCCTTTCCCTGATGCTTCCACACTCGTAGATCTTGGCATCCTTTTCCCACCTGTAGTGATGGAGTGTTTGATTGGATCAATGATGAAAATGATAATGATGGTAGTGGGTGGGGCTCCCACGCACAAGGGAAATTCTCATGAATGACACTCTCCATTTCTCCCTACCACCAAAATCAATAAGTTACTAAAAAAAGATAAATAATACTAGAATGATGGGTGGGATCCCATCCCAAACATAACTCGTCCCTCCTCCACTACTAGCTTGGGGGACAAGATGAGTAACCCTTCGCCTCTAGCCTCCATGTTTGTTTTCACATCTTAATGTTGTTGGTCCCATGTTTCTTTTTAATTAGTGTATTTTATTTTGTGCTCCTTTTTTGGTTAAAAATCATACTTACATTATATAATCATGTTTTTTATGCCCTCTTGAAGTTATTTAGCCTTCTTTCAAGGCCCTCTTAGCTCGATGGGACTCACATTTTGTGGAGTGACTTTTTCCACCCATTTTTTGTATGATTAACGGTGTACTATATTTTTCTTATTAATAAAAGTGTGCTTTTCAATCAAAAAAATGTGCCTCAAATATGACCATATGGCTAAGATAATATGGTTTTTCAGTTATTATTCTTTAGATAATACTTTGTTTGTATAATTGGAATTTTTTGTGGATTGTTATGCCCAATGTGCTAGATGTGTGTATCATTTATAACTTAATTTGAATTAAATTTTAAAAAACATAAATGAAACAAGCAAACTAAGATTTAAAATATGAAACCCTAAGAAAAGAAGGAGAGAGGACTTAGCTAATATTCATGCAATCTGGGAATTATCTGAGTAGGGAGAAGTGATGAACAAGGTGCAAACATCATCGTTATTAACTTTTGTAAATTCTGGAGCTCACGAATAAGGCTGGACAGGGGACCCTGTAGTAGGACAGGGGAACCTGTAGCAGGATAGGGGCACATGGGAACTGATGACTGGATCTGGGCACATGTGACTGCGTAAAACCTTTGGATCTTCTTTCTATTGTGTTGCAAGGGTGTCACAATAATTTTCTGTTGGTCACCTATTGTTCACACTATGATCGGCAAAGGTACCTGTAACCTGCAAAAGAGATGTTCACCTGCACAAACCACATCATACCTAAAAAGAAAGATACAAAATGAGGAGTCAAACTAACCACGACGGTCACCCTAAGAGTGAACTTATGATCGAGCAATGCACTACATCTCAAACTCCATGTAGTTCTGGTGAGTGTGTGAAGAAATTGTGCCCTAGGATGCCCTAGTGCAAGTTGCACTTGATAGCTTGTTGTAGCTAGAATGTAGTAATGTAGTAGAATGTGTGGATGGCCATAGAATGAACTTCCCCTTCCTATATTGTGTATACAGTCCCTTGTCCATTGAATGGATGTTATATGGATACCTTGAAGTGCTTTAGGTGCCTTTTGAATGCAAGCTTAGGTGGTGATAGTAATATTTAGTGATTGGTCCTTGATTTTGAACACATAGCTATGTATTTATATGATTCCATGTTCTCTCTCCTCTAAATTGTGTTGTAGTTGTGGGATTACTTGTGATTTAAGAAAATAATAAAATGTTGGAGGTGTAATGAAATTTTATTTTCCTTTTCGAGCCTCCAATTGAGAAAAATTTGAAACTTGTGTTTGTAACACAAAATTGAAATATGGAAATTGCTTTCTTAAAAATATTGTAACTCAAACTGAACCTTGAGAAATGGACAACACTTGGGGAATATTTCTATCAGAACATAACAGGTGATCTAGGATCACCTTCAAAACATGGGTGTTTTTCATGTAAACATGAGAATGGGTGAAAATTCGAACGCATGATTGGTGCCTTAGAAATAAAAAACTTAGAGAACATGAAAATGAGTTTAATATAAAAGGTGACTATCTGGATACACTAGGGGGTAGTTTGATATAAAAGGATTGACATGATAACTGCATATCATATAGTTCTGATCCTAAGAAGGTGACTATCTTATACGTATTTTAAGAACTTGAAAATCCTAGGGTAGTGGGTTGGCCATAAAATATAGCTAAATACACATCATTGGACTCTCCAAGGTATCGAGACCCTAAAAATGAAAACATTAAAGACAGTGAAAAGGCAGACTTGATTATGGAATTTGACACCATTATCCTATTAAAAACCTAACAAAACTTAACCACAATGATGCTAGCAGATGAGGTGAATGAGGCCTTAAAACTTAAAATCAGTAAAACCTCAAAGTCAGAAATTATCACTAACCTGAGAACACAAAATTTGAACCTTGAAACCAGTGAAGATTAACTATAGCTTCAAAGCCTTTAAAACTTGACAACTGGTGAAAAATGTAAACCTAGAAACCCCAAAAATATTGAAACTCGAATAGCCTCACAAAACTTAGAAAACATGACACATGTATAATGATATGACCACCCATTTATCTACATAAACCCAAAACTCATGGAAAATGCTCAAAACCAAAAAATTGAAAGCTTTGAACCTAAAAACACTTATTAAAAAAAAACAATTATAATTTCGAAAACTATTCCAACCTAAAAATCGTTTAATAATTTCAAAGTAGGCATGCAAACTTAAAAACCTTAACCAGTTGTGAAGCTTAAAACCCCCTAGAATACCATGAAACCCAACTAATCCTATGGAAGGGCTACAAAAAATCCTTCTGAACTTTGAATTATAAAATGATATAAAACATGACTTAACATTGTTTATGAACTTGATATCTCAAACATTGGGTTGAAATTCATAAAAACCCAAACCTCAAATCAAACCACCTTGAAACATATGTCAAATATTCTCTATTGCTTGTTCTATCGAGGAGTACTGCAATGCCAAACTTGATAAGAAAATAATGAAACTTGAATGTAACAAAATTCAAATGTATTTGAGAACTAGAGAACTTGAAATGGTCGTAGGAACCAAAGGAGCCAAAATCAAAGGATTGCCCAAAAAGATCAAACTCAAAAACCTTAGGAATGCAAAAATTACATTGTTAATATAGCAGTGCATATCTTTTTCAGTAACTTGAAAATGGGATAAACCTGAGAATCCAAAAACTCGAAATTCAAAAACCCCAAAATCGAAAACTCATTGAGTACACAGTTTAAAAAAGTTGTGATGGGAAAACATGACTATCGATGGATTATTCATAACCATTAAAACGTGGGGAAAGATCATTTACCGGCTCCATAAAAGTGATATAGTTAAATACACAACATGGGGTGTCCAATATCATAACATCAGAAAATGGGGAAAACATCGTTTCACACGATAATATTGATTATCAAAACGTAATTATCCTATTAAAAATATAAAACTAGAAAAACTAGAGCCCAAAACACTACATCCTAATAACCCAAAAACCTCAAACCTGAAAATAACATAGCACTATATTCAAAGAAATTGGAACATGATACTGCAAATTATATTAAGACCTCTATTGATGAAATTGAATACTGTAAGGATGAGAACCTAAAAAACCCTGAAAATTGCTGGAACTTGATGCCTGAAAACCTGTAAATCATGAAACTTATTTAAACATGAAAATTAGCTTGATATAAAATGTCTTGGATCCCGAATGGCTGCAAAAAACTGGTTTTTAAACACTAGAAACTTGATAATATTATGAGCCTGAAAACACTGGTATTCAACACAATAAAACTCCGAAAAACTAAAAATATTGAAAACATGATTTAACCATGAATTGGGTTGGACAAGCCTCAAACTTTGTCCAAGCAACCTTATAAACCTTGGAATATGAAACTCAAAAACCCCTAATCCCGAATTCATAAAAACTTTGAACATGATGGATCTTGATAAAACATGAAATGTATGGACATTGATATACAACATATGATCTGTCCTATTCAAAACCTGAAACAAAAAAACCATGTATGGTCCAAAAACCTTGTAGAAGACTAAAATGTAATTCTGATATGGACCCATCCATCATGTTTGCAATTTCATATTTGAAGTACTTATATTTTGAATCAAATAGAAGAGCCCAATCCCCTTTTTGAAATTTCCTATACTTAATATGATTTTCATACCACAATTGTCTTTGATGTTGGACAATTTTAGTTTGGTGTAGTTCTTGTAACCGTATCTCATCCAACTCATTCAACTGAAGAATCATTGCTTGTTGTGCATCTGATAACTCAATTCCCACTTCAGCAATCATTCTTAAGGTTTGAATTTCAAATTATATAGGAAATATAGGTTTCTTTCCATAGAAAAAATCATAAGGAGTGAATCTTATGGTTTCCTTCCAAGTGGTGTTCTTAGGCCCACACTACTTCAAGATAGCTTTTGAACCCAATTTTTCCTTGAGAGATCTATTATCTTGGTTAGAATGTTTTCCAATTCTCTATTTTTGACTTCAGCTTGGCCATTGGATTGAGGGTGGTATGGGGATGATTTATTATGCCTTAATTGATATATTTCCACAAAAATAACTGATTACACCTGACATTAATTGTGGTCCTTGATTTAAAACAATGGATCGTGGTGCTCCAAACCATGTGAAGATATGTTCATACAAGAAGTATACAAATTTATCATCCCTTGCATGATTAAAGAACACACACCTCAACCCACTTTGTCACATATTCTATACAAATAAAGATGTTATCCATCCCTTGAGAAGGTGGGTCAAGTGGTCTAATGAAATCCAACCCCCACTTCTTAAAAGGCTCAAGAAATACTTGGGGTTGGAGTGACATTTCAGTTGTCGGTGTTGGATTGTCCATCCTTTGACATTCATCACACTGTTATACATACTTTTGACATCTTTGTGGATAGTCCTCTTGAATGGATAGTGTCCCCTTGATGGCTCATTGTGACATGCTCGGAGCATGTCAAAGATCTCATCTTCAGCTACACACTTGCGTAATACATGGTCAGGTCCACATTTGAAAAAACATTCCATTACATCCATGTATACATAACACTTTGTTTAATTAGGTTATTTCTTTGTTTATGTGCGAGGAAAGATGGGAACTTCCCTGTAGTTAAGTAGGTAGCCATGTCTACAAAATAAGGATAAATAATTGAAATTGCAAATAAATGTTCATATGTAAAATCATTTTTGACTTGATCTTCCCTACCTGAAATGGTTAGCCTTGAGAGAAAGTATACCACCACATTTTATTTCCCTGGTCTATCCACAATTTTTATATTAAATTCTTGCAATAAGAAAATCCACGCTACAATTATGCCATGCACCTGCTACGCCCTTAACCTATTGCTTGTATTAGGATATGAGTAGCCAACTTGTGGCTTACCATATCATTTTATTATATCATTTATACTTTCTAATGCTTAATAGGTCGGCCTTGGTGTGGCCATAGAATATGAATAGTATATGTATAGGGGATTATAGGTAGTATTTCATTATCATTTGAGCATTTGAGTCTTGTTATATGGTTTGGAGGTTGCCCCCTCGAAGTGGCGAAGCTATTCCAATTGCATATTGAGATCATTATTCTGAAATATTGTGTTATTTTGTGCTCTACTATTGCTCTTAAGCTGAATTATACAAGTAATTTCATTACAAGTGGTGTCAGAGCTGCGATCTGGGCCGAAAGTAGGGCAAAAATCCTAAATTTTTGTTTCCGCCACATATTGCGAACCAGAGCGAATTGCTGGGATATATTTTTACTAAGGTTGTAAAGAATTCCAAGTAAGGTTCCCTAAAAATTTCAGACTTTTTTGATTTATTTTGCAAAATTTATTACAAATTTATGGTTTTTCATAAAATCGCTACCTAGGGTGCAAATTGTGAAAAAAATTTAAGTTCTTTACATTTTCGAAAATCTCTTAAAAAAATAGTATTAGTATCTTCTCTATGTTTTTTCCTGTTCGGCCGAAATTGTATCGAAACCGTAAACCCTAAGATTTGACATCATGGCAGGGCCTTCGACAAGAGCAAAAAAGAATCCGGTTACTCCGAGTAAAACCCCAGATAAAGATGGAGTAGTGATTGAAGAGATGGATTTAGAAGGGGTAAATACAGATTCCTCAACACTAGGGTTTACCTCAGTTGATCATAAGGTTTGCCAACTTGAGTATGAGTTGCGAATTGTACAATCTGAGATGGCCTCTAAAGGAGACATAGCCCAAATCAATCATCGGTTGGATGATATCATGCAACATGTAAAGGGTAACCAGTATGGTCCAAATCTGGCCCATATCAACCAAGGAGGACCTTCATTTCAAAATCATGGAAAAACTAACCATATGGGATCACTTTTCCAGTCCCATCAAAATCAAACTTATCCGCAACCACGGAACATGATGCCGAAAGTGGATATGCGCAAATTTGATGGTAAGGATCCCTTGAATTGGATAAATCAAATGGAGAAATTCTTTGAGTTACATCAAACACCATCATGACAAAAGGTTACATTGGCATCCCTATATCTTGAACCTGACCAATTTGTTTGGTATCATTGGTTATGTGCTTAGAGGCAGAAGAATGGTCTAGGTGTCACTTCGACAGTTTTTACCGAGGAGTTGCAATTGCACTATAGTTCCAGTGTTTCAGAGAACTACTTTAGTCAATTAGCAAAATTACGGCAAACAGGATCAGTCAAAGATTATGTGCATCAATTCCAAAACCTATCCTTAAGGGTGGAGAATATTCCAGAAGAGAATCTGAATGACTTGTTTCTTGGGGGTCTGAAGGACCACATCAAGCATGAGGTACAAATGTTTAATCCAATCAAGTTGTCTGATTCTATTATCATGGCACGTCATGCAGAGGAAAAAATTCTTTGTAGTAGGAGGCCACCTATCATTAACACCAGAGACCGTAGTATCTCTTCCCCTTCATTAGCTAGGCCAATTAGATTGACTCCTCAACAAATGGAAGAAAAGAGAGAAAAAGGATTATGTTTTAACTGTGATAGAAAATATGGACTGGGACATAAATGTGCTGAGAAGAAGTTGTTCTATATTGATGGAGGTAATGAGGATGATGAGGAAGTTGAAATTATAGGAGAGGCTAAGGAACCGGTAGAAGATGAAGTAGAGGATCACCAACCTACAATTTCTTGCCATGCATTGTCAGGTATTAGTACTCCTCAAACACTCAAGGTTATTGGCTATCTCAAAAAACAAAAGGTGACGGTGTTGATTGACTCGGGGAGTACTCATAACTTCATAAATAGTAAGTTAGTTGCCCGCCTCAATTATTTTATTTACCCAGCTCCAGAAATGCAAGTTATGATTGCGGATGGTGGGACAGTCAAGTGCACAGGAAAGTGCCATAGTATCAAGATTTCCATGGGAGACTACATGTTAGACTCACCTATGTTTGCTATTTCTATGGGAGGGGCAGATATTGTTTTAGGGGTCCAATGGCTCACAACCTTAGGTACTATTAAGATGAATTTCCAAGAATTGTTCATGCAATTTCATTCAGATGGAAGGACAATACAATTGAATGGGATGGTAGCTAAGTCTCCATAGATTATTAGCTCTCATAAGATGTAAAAGGTTCTCAGAAAAGGAGTCGATGGCTTTATAGAAAAGATATTTTCCATAGAAGTACAAAATACAGAGTCTTCAATGCCACCCGATCTTCAGAAGATTGTGGATGCTCACTCATCTGTTTTTGATGCAATTCCAAAGGGACTACCACCAGTTAGGGATCATGATCATGCCATTCAGTTGATTCCAGGGAGCCAAACACCTAACATCAGACCATACAGATACCCATATTCCTAGAAAAGTGAGATCCAAAAAATGGTGGAGGAAATGTTGAAGGCAGGTATCATCAGGCATAGCTAGAGTGCATATTCTTCACCAATGGTCATGGTACGTAAAAAGGATGAAACATGGAGGATGTGTCCAGATTACCGAGAACTCAACAAGTACACCATCAAAGATAAGTTTCCTATTCCAGTAATTGATGATTTACTTGATGAATTACATGGTGCTGTTTATTTCACAAAATTAGATCTTCGTTCGGGGTACCATCAAATTAGGATAAAAGAGGAATATGTTCATAAAACGGCTTTTTAGGACTCATGAGGGACATTATGAGTTTTTGGTAATGCCTTTTGGTCTTACAAATGCACCCTCAACCTTTCAAAGCTTGATGAACACTATTTTTAGGCCTTTTTAAAGGAAATTTGTATTAGTTTTCTTTGATGACATATTGATTTACAGTAAGACATGGGAAGAACACTTACAACATGTAAATAATGTGTTGGAAGTTTTGGAGAAACATACTTTGTATGTAAATCCATCCAAATGTTCTTTTGGTGTACAAGAGGTAGAGTATTTGGGTCATATTTTATCCCATGAAGGTGTCAAAGTTGATCCTTAGAAGATCAAAGCTATGGTGGAATGGCCAAGGCCCAAAAATATCAAAAATCTGCGTGGGTTCTTAGGACTAACAGGGTACTACAAAATATTTTTGTGGGGATATGGTAGAATAGCAACCCCACTCACTGCATTGCTAAAGAAGGATGCCTTCCATTGGATAGACGTAGCCACTAAATCCTTTGAGCAGTTGAAGGAAGCCATGTGCAGCACCCCAGTTTTGGCTACTCCCAACTTCTCAAAAACCTTCATTGTTGAATGTGATGCTTCAGGATCAAGATTGGGAGCAGTTCTAATGTAGGAAGGAAGACCAATTGCATTTGAGAGTCATCAATTCAAAGGAAAAGATCTGCTCAAACATGTCTATGAGAAAGAAATGATGGCTATTCTTCATGCAGTCAAGCAATGGAGGCCATATCTCATGGGTAGACACTTCAAGGTAAAAACTGATCACGATAGTCTCAAATACTTTTTGGAGCAAATTTTATCATCTGAGGAACAACAAAAGTGTGTAACAAAAATTTTGGGTTATGATTTTGAAATCATATACAAAAAGGGTAAAGAAAATGTAGTAGCTGATGCGTTGTCTAGAAGGGATACATCCGCATATGCCTTATTATGTGGAATGTCCATGTTGACGGCTGATTGGGTGGAGGAAGCAAGATTGGAATGGAATCAAGATAAGGATACACAATCTCTAATACAAAATATCAAGCAAGGATCTATGACATCTAACAAATGTGAGTGGAAAGGTAATGCCCTATGGTACAAGGATAGGTTATACTTGAGTAAAGATTCTAAGTTGAAGCATAAGATTCTTGCAGAGCTACATGCCTCACCTATTGGAGGACACTCTTGGTTTTTGAAGACATATCATAGAATAAAAAGAGAATTCTTTTGGGAAGGACTCAAGGGGGATGTATAAAAGTTTGTATCCGATTGTTTAGTGTGCCAACAGAACAAAGGGGAAACAATTAAGACACCAGGTCTTTTGCAACCCTTACCAATTCCTAGCCAGAGATGGGAGGAGGTCTCCATGGATTTCATCACTGGATTGCCTTGTTTAGAGGGTAAGAATGTTATTTTTGTGATTGTGGATAGGCTCACAAAATATGCCCATTTTTGTGCCCTATCACATCCATTTGCAACCAATACAGTCGCAACTATTTTTTTGGAGATAGTTCAAAGGCTACATGGAACCCCAAAGATAATTGTGAGTGATCGTGATCCTATTTTCACAAGTAATTTTTGGACGGAATTATTTTCATGTTTGGGTACTCAGCTAGCTTGCAGTTCATCTTATCATCCTCAAACTGATGGGCAAACTGAAGTGGTCAACAAATTCTTAGAGGGATATTTACGTTGTTTTGTATTAGATAAGCAAGAAAGGTGGATTAAATGGCTACCACTAGCAGAATGGTGGTATAACACATATTTTCATACCTCTTCTCAAATGACCCCATTTTTAGCATTATATGGTTACCATCCACCTTCTATCACTTCCTCCTTGAGGGTGCAAACTAAGGTCAGAGATATTGAGGAACACATTCAACATCAACAACATGTTTTGGCTAGTTTGAAGGAGAATTTAGCATTAGCACAAAACAGGATGAAACAACAAGAAGATCAACACCGTAGTGAAAGACATTTTGAAATTGGTGATGGGGTTTTTGTACGTCTCCAACCTTATAAACAGATGTCCCTAAAGCAACAGAAAAAGGAAAACAAACTTGATCCTAAATATTATAGCCCTTATCAGGTTCTACATAAAATTGGTAGTGTTGCTTATAAACTAGAGTTGCCTCCATCTTCACACATACACCCAGTATTCCATGTTTCATGCCTGAAGAAGGTTATTGGACTGAAATTTGAAGCCCAGACAGAGTTACCAGAACTTGACGAGGAAGGAAGAATCATTTTGGAGCCAGAGAAGATTCTACAAACACGTACTAAGAGGCTGAGAACTAGAGACATTAAGGAATATCTGATCAAGTGGAAGAATCTGAGCATAGAAGACGCCACCTGGGAGGATGAAGGTTTTCTGCAGCAACATCCAGGATTATTCAACATTGAGGACAACATTGGTTTGAAGGGGAAGGGCATGCTACGCCCTTAACCTATTGCTTGTATTAGGATATGAGTAGCCGACTTGTGGCTTACCATATCATTTTATTATATCATTTATACTTCCTCATGCTTAATAGGTCGGCCTTGGTGTGGCCATATCATATGAATAGTATATATAGGGGATTATAGGTAGTATTTTATTATCATTTGAGCATTTGAGTCTTTTTATATGGTTTGGAGGTTGCCCCCTCGAAGTGGCGAAGCTATTCTAATTGCATATTGAGATCATTATTCTGAAATATTGTGTTATTTTGTGCTCTACTGTTGCTCTTAATCTGAATTATACAAGTAATTTCATTACAAATCAATAAATCACATAAGATAATAAAACACAAGAGATATGGGGGGCCAAGATGCCCAAATAATCAATATATGCAGAATAATACCCTTAAGGTAGGGCAACACCATACAATACTCCTTAAGGAAGGAGTAACTCCATAATCTCCCAAGATGGGAATCCACTTCGAGGGGGACACCTCCAATATACCTCTATCAAGTAGAAGAATAAACTCATACATACCTCCCTCATAATGATACTCACATCCTTTAAATAGGATGGGTAACACCTAATCCCAATGTCGGCCGACGCATTACCCAATATAATTAATTCCTATGTGAGCCCATATAACTAAGGGGATGTGTGCCACATGTCAACATCTCCATCAAACCATATACATTATAATACTATATCCCATGTGAACCCATACATATAACTAAGGGGATGTGTGCCACATGTCGGCATCTCCATCAAACCCATATATATTATATTACCATATCCCAAGGTACATAGCATTGCCTCCCTCTTTGACATGTTTCATCCTCGAAACATAAGAAGAAAGCCATATAATGAGTGCGCTTTAAATTACTGCACACTTGTCGCCATGCTCGATCATCCAACCACCAATATGAAATCCTATTGGGTGATGCTACTCCAAACATGATTCCATATTCCATTGTTCTCATCTAGTTCCATACTGGTCCATATGTGTTCCTTCTCAGCATCCAATGCATATCCATAATTATTATTCTTGTGATTCCATGTCATATAATTATTGTTCCATTGATTCCATGTGTAGCCAAAAGTATTCCTGTGATTCCTTGTATATCCATATGGATTTCTATCCTCATGTGTCCTAACATGTCTCCATGATTTTTTCCTCTCATGATGGTGTGGGTGTCGATATGGTGCCACCTTCGTATACTTAACCTTATCAACCTTTTCCTCAACTTTCTTGTCCTCTTCCACCTTGTTTGTTACTTATTTTTTTCTCTTTAGTAGAGAAATTATCTGTGACTTTATGTTCTTCATCCTCTCCTTCTGATTCATCCTTGTTCCCTTCTTCACCATCTTCAAATTCATCTACACGATCCAATTTTACTTTACTTTTTTCTTTGCTAAGTGTGATATCTTGCAATGTAATTTTCTTTCTCTTGTACCATAATTTCATGAATTTATTTTGTACATTAAGATTAATTGTTCCCAAGCTCTCTAACCAAGGATATCCAAGAATAATATCCACACCATTCATATCTAAAGCATAAAAATCTGAATGTAAAACATATTTATCCATAGAAAGCTTTAAATCTTCAAAAACCTGAATCTGCTTACCATCCATTTGAGATTCCTTGATATGCTTTTCTTGCACCTTTAGATTTTGAGCTACAACCATATTGATGAAGTTATATTTGCCATGCTAGGGTTTATGGAAACAATTACCTTTTTTCTTATTTGAATACACCCTTCAAATTGAAATATTGAAGCTTCCTTCTTTGGAGATGCACTATCATGTGTAACAACTTCAACTTCTTCTTCTTCTTCTTCTTCTATTTCTACTTCTTCTAGGCTTCTTTTTCTTCTTCTTGAAAAAAAATATGTTTCTTTTTTGTTTCCCATCTAGCTAAGAAAATATCCTCCATTTCCTCCCAATCCCAATCCAATAGATCTATATCCAAATAAGAATACCAATGTCGCACTTTCCCACTAAGATGAAGATAAAAACTAACCCATACTAAACATTCTTCAAAATACATTTGTTTAAATTGTATCCACCATTTGTTTGCATCAATTTCCCCATTACCATAGAAAATTGGTATATCCATGATGCATAAAAAGTAGGGTTTCACAAACTTACTCCTTTGACCAATATTTTACCTAACGATTTCATCAATCAGTCAGCCTTAAATATGAAACCACAAAGAAGTAACCCCTAATAAAATTTTGAGATATTTCCAAAAATGTAAGAAATTCAGAAAAATCATATGTAAAATCATTTTTGACTTGATCTTCCCTACTTGAAATGGTTAACCTTGAGAGAAAGTATACCACCACATTTTATTTCCCTGGTCTATCCACAATTTTTATATTAAATTCTTGCAATAAAAAAATCCACGCTACAATTATGCCATGCACCAAATATTTATTCATTAAATACTTGATAGAAAAATGATTGAGTATGAACAATTACTTCATATCCTTTAATGTAATGTGAAAATTGTTAATGGCATAAACCACTGCACTATAACTCTTTCTTTGTGGTGTCCTGGCTACAATTTATGTCAAAGTGTTGTAAAACAGATTCAAACCAATCATTTAGTGATGCTTGGTGAAAACTGATGTTAATGGCACCACTGACGTAACTCTTTCTTTGTGGTCAATGTAATTTCAGATCATTTCATCAGGGGAGATGTTTTTTCTAATATAATAGATGGCATGCATTGCCTTCCCTTCCTCTTGATGTCCAAGCACAACTCCCACTACCTCATTGTAAGCATATATTTGTATGTGAAAGGGAAACTTCCAATTTATACCTCTTAAGACTGGGGTATTTTTCAATTTGTCCTTGATGATGTCAAAAGATTTTTGACATGCTTTTATCCATTCAAATTCAAAGTCTTTTATTAGAAGAGAAAATAGTGGAGAAGCTAGCTTACTGAAATATGAAATGAATCTTCTATAATAACCAACATGTCCCAAAAATATTCTTACTTCAATTTGATTTGTGGGGGATGGAAGTTTTACAATGATGTTGACCATATCATGATCTACTTTGATTCCCTTAGATGAAACTGATCCGTAAAATTCTACTTTAGAACTCTTCAAAATCACACAATTATGTTGTTCTACTTTCAACTTTGGAAAATGACAGATTGATTGAAGATTAGAGCTTTAGTGACTGATTATATAGTGCTATAGAAAGGAAATTGCAAAGAATATGAAATAATTAAAACTCAAAACACCAAAATTTTTATCCTGGAAACCTCCAATGGAGGAAAACCAGTCAGGAAGGGAAAATCACTCTTTCTTCCCAGTTTTATTGATCAATTATAGACAATTACAGATTACATGAAGTAGAAAATGGAGACAACAATGTAAACATATCCCTTCCTATGCTTGATTTCTCTGTTTCTACACCTTTCTCGTACAATTCCACTCCAACACTGAAGATCTTTCTTAGTTTCTCTCTTATAAATAATAATTTCCTCTTTGATCTCTCTAGATCTTTAAAAGATTAATTCTCTTACTCCTCCTTGTATTTATAACCTTCTCCCATGTCCTCCTGTGCACTAGAGAATGGGAAAAGTCAGGGAGGGAAGAGACACAGTCGGGTGCTTCAAGTTCACCTCCATTTGTGCTCCATTCTTATTTTCTGTTTAGAATTTTCAGGAGCACCACCTTAAGAAGACCAGAGGTTTCAGGACCACTTCCCTAGCTGGGTGGCGGTTACATGACTGCCTTCCCCCGCATGGTGGTGATTCTGCAACCGTTGCTCTGCATAGAGAAGAGGTTTTGTCCAAAACCTCATACCTCATTTCTCTTCATTTTATTCAATTCTCCTTCTTGGTGCTGATGGAACTGATGAAGTGGTGTGTTTTTCTAGATCCCTATGGATCATACCTCCCTTGCTTAGGAGGATTTTGGTCCCAAAAAATCTTAGTGGGGGAGTGGTAGAGGAATAAACTCCCTCTCTTGCTCCTTCGGGTACCATTGGGTATGCCTTGGTGTATTCTCTTGTCCAACCTGATAAGACTCCTATGGATCTCTAGTTTGCTGCTCCAGTACTACATCCTCCTTCGAGTTTCCTCAAGTACAATCCTTTTTGGAAGGAATCTTCTCTATGTTTCCTTCTTTTTCATGCATATATGGTGTTAGTAGGTGCAAGCTCTTGTAACTTTCTATCGCGTGCATTTGCATGAAGTATGGCCTGAAGGTTTCTTTTCCAACCTACCGAAGTATGGCAAAGCTCCCATATTGTAGTGGTTTAGTCCTTCTTGCTTGTTTTTTTCTCTTGAGATGGATTGGCCAAATCCACTCCATGTACACTGCTACTAGTCACCACTATTCCTTGTATCTCTTCTTCTTCTTACTCCCCCACAATCAGGTCCAGTGAATCTGTAGGTAGATATGGTGATTGAATAACATAAATTTGTTTTTCTCCTTGAAAGAGCAGTCCTTATGGTGTCTTATTCTACAAAAAATAATAAGTGTTATTCTAAAATGTTCTCCAATGTGCTCTCAAGTCCATTTTTCTTTTCTTCCAATGCATGTAAAAAAACTGATGATTTTCCTGAATAAGTCTTGGTGTTTGGTTGGCACTTACCATAGCCTTCTTTAATTTTTTCTAGATTTCTTGGATGTTGAAACTGACTCTATCCTTAACCCATCTGTACTCGTTATCCCTCCTTGTGAACACAACATCCCTGGCATAAAATTAAGGACTTCCAAAGACAACGTCAAATGCATCAAGTGGAATAATATCAACTTCTAATACATCTATGTATTAGGCATTTATCCCAAACTGAATCATTACACTTCCTTGTAACTTGTATTTCTACACCCTTTTTCACCCATCCCAGTGGGTATGGATGTGGATGTGCACATGTAATTCTCTAGACCAAGCTATCCTACAACCACATCAGAAATCAAATTTTACTAAGAACCAAAATATACTAAAGTGTTTACCTTATTCTTCTTGACTTGGATTCTAATTTGGAAATAGTTTACTCATCTCTTCTTCTGTCCTGCTACCTTGTACATGTTAGTGGCCGTGCATTCCAGCCTCTCATCTACATATGAACCATCCTCAATCTCCACCTCTCTTTATGTCTTCACAGTGGCCATGGATTTATTGGAATCCTTGGTTCGAGTGCTTTGGGTGCAATTATGGATGCAACTTCCAACATGTGGCAGTTAATATGTCCATTTACATCACAATTTCTTATAGAAATTCTTAGGATCTTTACAAGTATGCAAAGTAGTAGCGGCATGTTTACCTTTCCATTTACCTCTGCTACTCATCTTCCCTTGTTCTTTGTCCTACTGTTTTGTTGAATGGTCTCCCTTTGGCTCTATTTCTTCTTGCTTCTTCTCATCATCAATGTAGTAAGCTTGTATATAAGCTTCATTGATATCCTTGGACTTCGTGGAGATTACCCTCCTCTGAAAATGAGTGTTAAGTCCTCCTAAATATTTGGTTAGAATGTCCTCATCCTCCAAGTCCATATTAAGCAACATGGCTTGTCTTCAAAATTCCATAGTGTAGTCTTGCACACTTTGACCTCTACACTATCTAAAGTACTACCACTTAATCATCATATTCAGTCTTATGGCCAATAGGATAGAAGTTAGTTCTTAGTCAATTCTTTAAAACCTTCCCAAGTATTGAACAATAGGGATGTTTCTTCTTCTCACAAGTGGCTAGATGGGTTTCCCACCAAACTAGAGCATGGCCTTCCATTTTGAGACATGCAAAGGTAATCCTTTGTGCCTCAGTGACATTATGCACACTAAAATAGAATTCTAACTATTTTAGCCATTTATCTAGTAATTCCGCATCTATTTGTCCTTCAAAAAATCTTTATTTCCACTTTTGTTTCAACTTTAAAAGGCGTATGTGCAGAATTTTATCTTCTCGCTTACAATTGATGTCGTCTTCTTCATGCTCTTCCCATCCATCCTCTTCATGGATCTTTCCGATACTAAATTTTTTGGCTAGTGCTCAAACCACCGAGTCTATGGAATCTTGCTGAACTGAATCCATCCTTTGTACAGATCTAAAATATCTTCTTGTTTTCTATGTAACTATAAACACCATCATTGGGTCACACTCCCCTTAGTCATCTGTCAACTCTACCAGACTCAAACATTCTCTTCCTAACCATTTGAGCCTGAATTCCACTCTGTTTCCACTTCTTCGTAGATTTAATATCTAGCTCGCAAGGTAAATTAATTCTTCATCCTTTGGACAATATGTCACGGTCATACAAAATCACAAGAATTGATTTGAATTACCACAGTCCTAGATATATAATCTAGATCTCATACCAAAATGACCCTTAAACTTCTAATCTTGGAACTCTACGAATCACATAGCTATGTAGGTTCTACTTTTAACTTTGCCTTAATGAGCTAATATTTGGTCTTGACCCTAAAATTAGATGCTTCATGACTGATTATCTAGTGCTATACCACATTCCCGAAATAATAGAGAAGGAAATAATTCAAAACTTCAACACCAACAATTTTATCCTCAAAACCTCTAACTTGGAGGAAGAACCATTCAAGAAGGGAAACTACTCTTTCTTCCCACTTTTATTGGTCTAATACCTAGGGAATCCCACCTTATACCGACGCCGCTCACACCTAAGTACTGAAAAGAAGTCAAAAATGTAAACCTGATGCCAGTCTCCAATTATTCACCTTAGCAACTTTGTTTCTACACCTTGCTCCTACAATTCCATTCCAATGCTGAAAGAATCTTGTTCACTACATGCTCATTAGAATTTTCTTCTCAGTCTCTTTCACGCATCTTCAGACATGCCCATAGCTCTTTCTCCCTTCATAGCATTTATAGAAGCCTTGCACTCATGGAATCATCCCATGGGAACCACTGCTAGGATGTCCAACAGGGCTATGGAAGGGGATCAGAGAACCACCTCCATTCAGGCACTTCAAATACACATCCATTCGCAGTAAGTCCATTCTCCATTTCTATTTGAAAGTGTTAGAACCTCTGCCCTGAGCATACGGGAGGTATTAGGACTACCACTCCTAATGGGTGGCAGTTTCAGGACCGATGTCCTTATAGGGCAGTGGTTCTGAAACCGCCACTCTACATATTAGCGGCGGTTCCTAATTCAAAACCATCTCCTTTACCCACACCATTTTATCTCCATTTTTTCCTTGTTTCTCCTTCTTGGTGCATGACCTGAGAACTCCACAGAAGTGGTGTCATCCATTTTTTTAGATCCCTCATTGGATCACTAATGAGGATTATCATCAAGCCATGTCTAGAACAATTGGAGTTTCTTTTACCTTGACCATGTCAACGCCGATTATCCACAACCATCCTTGGTTCTACCTAAAATGGCATCATGTCATATCAAGACCGAACGTCAAGCACATGTGTTAAATAACATGAACAAGGATGTGACCCAATTAATATAGGTGATCTCATTCTCAGTTAACCTAAATCAACCTAGATATCAATACTCTAGACAAGGACTAACACAAGGACAATTTTTCCTACCTAATTCTGATCGGTAACCATATGCCTAGCAATTATAAGTATGGGTCAGGAACTTATGCTTCTATCCTCCCTTGAATGAGTACACCTAAATCATATCAACTACAATTTGAATTTCCTTGCAATTACGGCACATTAATCTACTATTAACACAGTGGATTGACCGTCATCTAGGGAGTACTCACACTTCAAAGATCTTATTCCATCACCAACCCATAATTTCATCATTGTAATGATTTGAAAGCATGTGGTTTACCATCACTATCATCAAAACCTTAAAGATGAGCACCATTGATCTTCTCATCACATATTTCACATGGTAAAGTTCCTCCTCATAAAGAACCCCACAATCATTACATCCATCCACCTTGTCTACTAACTAAAAACATGTTATAGGACACACATGTGTAGCATGTGCACACATCTTTTCCCCTCCTCGAAATGGTTTATTGATCTTGCCCTCAATGTTAAAGTAAAGTCAAAAATATATATGGATGCATATTATAAAAATCAATAGACTGATCCCTTTAAGGAAAACTATCAAATATTAAAATCATAATGTAAAAAATAAAGTAGACTGATCCCTTGAAGGACAACTTCTTCTTGCTTTTTGCATTTAGTGAAAGAGCATACCCTCTCCTATTCATCTTTTTGTGTCATCGAACATAATATTTCAATTTGGGCTTAAAATTAGTTGCATTACATTCTAATTGGTTGCATTTAGCTCACATTAAAATGAGGGCAACCTATATGCTGGAAGTCATGCCCAACTGATGGTTGACACAAAGAATCATAGAAAGCACATTTTCTCTCTCTCTCTCCATCTTACCAAACTTGCACAAATTTGAAATATACACATATTTATTAAACAACATCTTACCTAAGAACACCTATCTGTGATCACATGATCAAATTGGTAGGTACTCCCCATCTCATTGCCTCTGTTGAGTCATCATCTCAGAGGACGGCCCACCCCCACCATAACATACCTGAAATCTCTCCTTTTAGATATCCTTCTTCTTAGGATGCCTTCCTAACCAAAAAAACTCCATTCTAAATACACACAATTAGTCCTAAATAACATAAGCTAAACAAACATAAGAAAATCACTATTAGGATCATGCTTTTTCTTAGCATTCTTCTTGACTTGTGTTTTGAGGTGTGAGACCACGACTCTCCATTTTTCTTCTTCCTTGCACACGCCACCATCGTAGTTGGAGTATTCTGACTTTGTCTAAGTGTGCCAGGGCCCCATCTCCTCATTCTCAGGTTTCTGAGATTTATTCTCCACTTAATTTAATTCATAAAACCCAATTTCTTCATTTCTTTCTAATTTCATAGTTACTGATGTTAGACCAGCGATCGTCGCCGGTTCACATCTGACCGCCGTCAGTTAAACCCTAACCGGTGTCAGATTCTGGCTTTCTAGTTAATTTACTTGGAATAAAATTCCTCACTCTTTCTGTTCTGTTTCTAGCCCTTAGAGTATCATCATATTTCTCCCCTGTTGATACCTACTGTCATACATAGTTTCCCCTGTACCCATCCAACATTCATGTTTTATGCTTTGAGACAAGTTTTCTTCCACAGTGACCGGTATCAGTTTCTTTAACCGTCATTAGTTTTCCCTCAACCATCACCAGTCAACCTGACCATCATCAGTTTCATGTGTTTGATTTTCAAATGTAAGCATTAACCAGATTCACCTTCCGGATCCCATTATTCGTTATTCCTATTGTTTTTTGTGTCATCTACAAAATACAATCTTACTAGGTCAGCACTTATTCACATGGTGCTGACTCACAGCCACACCAACACCCTCATATTCCATGCTAGTTGTCAACCACTTCAACCTAGTCCCTCACCGCCTTTTGTCCTGTCACCCAAACCTTACCTACAACCATTGATGTAGGCGGTGAAGAATTTGCATGAATCCTGACTAGAATCTCGCAACCTTGCAGTTCAACCTTTCCCACTCTTCCACCCGAGACTCCTTAGGTCAGTTGATATATGACATGCCTGTATCCATCTCTCTTGCCCTTATTTCTACATCTACATCAGCCCCTAATAATGTGGCGTTACCCTCACCTGCTTCACCCCCGGTAGTTTAACAGCTAGGACCCATACCCGCCATGACCACTGCATCTGCAGTATCACTCGCGCCTGTCGTATCTGTTGTCCCCTTATCTACCACCTAGGTCATAGCCCAGTCTGCACCCATTGTATCACAAATTCCCATTATAACCCAACTGCCCATGGTGTCGGTGACCCCTACTCCATTCCAAGATCTTGTCCTCTCTATCCCACAAACACTACCCCCAATTGCTACTAGCGTCACCACCACTGTCCCACCTACATACACATACTATCAACCACCCCCTATCTTGTCTATCACCCATTCTAGATATGTGCCTCCTATGTTAGTTCCCTATTCTCAACCTCCCTATCAGGTTCAATATCCACCCCCTTATGTCACAAGAGGTGTCTCTCCATCACAACCTACCAATGACCTCGTCAAGTTGATGATGGAAAATAGGTAGACACTAGAAGCATCGGTTTCTGGCTCACACAATTCCCTCACCTATGATGAAAATTGTAAAGAGCCTATTCACCCATCCATTCCTATTTGACCATACCCCTTACATTGGGAAATGCCAAAATTCAACTGCTTTAATAGCAAAGAAGACCCACAACAACATTTGTGGTCCATTAAACATGGGTGTTACCTGATTGCCCACGATGATGCTTTACTTTTGAGGACTTTCCCAATGTCCCTAACAGGACTTGCATTAGACTGGTATAGTGGGCTACCAAGACATTCCATCTACTTGTTCAATCAAGTAGCCCAGGCCTTCTTAGATCACTTCTCCATCAACATTGTTAAGAAGGTTACCATGACTGATCTTTATTACACATGACATTATGACGATGATTCTATCATTGACTTCGTCGCTCGCTGGCGCAACCTTATTAACCAACTCACATTTCAATTACCTCAAACAGAGCTTATAGAACTATTTACTTGAGCTTGTGCTAGACACATCTCACCAACCTTGTAGGTGCAGAACTTTCACACTTTTGACGAGGCATTCACCATGGCACGGAAATTGGAAATTTGTGCTATCGAAGAGAAGAAAATTCAACTTCATAACAAGAACATTGCGTTCAAATCAAACGAGGCTTCTCCATATTCAAAATCCCAAAAAAACTACGCAAAACCCAAAGGATCTGCCAATGTCGTAATTCTCAAGGCTGGCCCCCCTCATCAATCAAATCCAGCCAAACCCCCTCCTAATCTCTCTCCTATCCAAGCTTTTTAGTTTAGATGAGAACATTGAAAGTATACTTCCATAGGAGAATCTTACTCTTCTATTTTTGAAAATCTTGTTAAGGATGGTGCTATTACTCTCCCACCTATAAAACCACATACTGGTTTTGACCCTGAGTGACCCATGCCCTCATGGTATAAGGAATATGAATTTTGCAAATATCATCATGTTAAAGGTCACACTGACAATAACAACATCACCCTCAAGAATATTGTCAAATAAATGTTAGACAATGGAGAGCTAGTCTTAGATAGCCTGAATGCACCCACTAACCAACACCTGCATATCTTCAAGAAACCATTCCCTAATCATGCCCCATCTTCCAACCAAGATTGTGACACCTCAAACAATGATAGTAATGTCCATGATGTGCACACTATTTTTGATGACATACCAGTTGCTTCCCAATTGCCTCATGTGCCTTCCATAAATGAAATCTTAGCTTGAGCTTCCTTACATGCATAATAACCTATGTCATCTACTCCTCCACCCATAGAGGCACCCCCTTCATTTTATTCTTCATCCATGGAAGATCCCATAATTAGCACGCCACCTTTGACCCCTCAAAATTCTGAGCAGTTGTCAGTGGCACCTCTCCTACTTATAGCAGATGCAAGTACACCACCTACACCAACCCAAGAAGAGTCCACTTTGGCTAGCCCATCCTCTCCTCTACCCATGGAGGATACTATAGAAGTACCACTATCTTTGGATGACCATTCACCATCATACTTTCAAGATCCTGTTGATCTGCTTTCAACTCTCTTACCCAAAGAGTCCAAGGCTAGCCATTTCCCTATATCTCAAACACATTTTACATGGATTTCCACTTGATCCATGTCGACCATGCCTACGTCAGTACCATTCTCACACTTGGCTGATCACCTGGACTATGTCGATAGAGCCTTACTTTGGGGATTCCTTCTACTTCTTGTTTAAACACAAATGTAGTTGTCGCTCACTGACACCTCCACTATCTATCTAAAAGTGTTTCGAGCGACCAAACCAAACACAACTACAACTATGGCAATACCTTCCATGTCACTGCCCATGGCCCAACTCACACCTCTTCCCATAGCCCAACATACATCTACACCCAAACCCACACCTATTTCATCTCCCTTACCTAAACCTATCATTACCTTAGGGGTCATACCGACAACTAGGCTTACTCACCCAACAATCAAATTAGATTTAGCCACATCCTCCAAAACTGACACTAAACTTACCCTTGCCTCTAAAAAGAAGACCCAACCTCCTAAACCTCATACACCAACCTCTCCTACCACACCATTATCACCTTCACACTTGCCGTCCATCCTAGGACCTCACCCCTTGACCCTGAAAAAACAACCCCTGTCCACTAGTAAACCAAGAACCCAACAACTCGTTTCCTCATCACAGGTCTCTAATATACCCAAATGACCCACATAACTTCCATCCTCATTTGTAACCTTCTTACCACCTATACCATCACTACTGTCCATAACTTCTTCACCACCTATGACATTTTCTTCTCTTTCACTCACTCCTCCTGCCCAACCTACACCACCTACCTCCACAACACCTCGATTACCCCTGTGGGTAACCCATCCTCTTCAACCATCAGCTTTTCCCTCCACATCTTGTACACATTTGTCATCGTTGCCTAAAAATATGCAACCTAAAGTTAAAAATATGCTACCCTCCAATAAGGTAGTTAAACCAACTGAACTTTCCATCGCTAGTTCTTCTACCTTGCCCCTGCCCAAGCAGATACGACCAACACCTAAGACCACAACACACACCAAACTATTAGCCCAACCTACTCCCCCTCTTGTAAGGCCTCTTCCTCTATAATCAGCCATTCCTGTACCCAAACCCACATTCACCTCCCATTTTGATCAACTAGCAGGATCCTACGCCAAGATCTTAACCAATCTCCTTGAAAATTTCGTCATCACATTACCGCCTCTTAGACCTTACAACCCTCTCAAACCCAAACCAAAAGGGTTTGACGAAACCAAAATTTGTGTTTACCATCGTGTGCCAAGACATGATGTGGAGAACTATAAGGCCTTAAAAACTACCCTAGTCTAATTATGTCCTCTCGAATAAAATTTTGACGACGACAATCTTCTTGATGAGGACCCCATTTCACTTTCACCAATTTCCACAGATCTTCCCCCATTTCCTACTCAGTGACCAAAATCTCCACCCCCACAACTCTTTGATCCACACCCGAGATTCTAGATCAACATGATTCGTATAAGAGAGTTGGCCAAATCACCACCCAAATGCCATTGCACCAGCTCACTTCATAAGGCTTTTCTCCCCTGGTAGGTTTATGCCCATCATGCCGTTATACCACTCATCCTACACCTTCTCCATTTATCCAATCCCCTCATATTAACATGATCAACATTACCACATGTGCTCAGAAATACAGGGGAAAGGAAAAGGCAATTGGCCCATTAACTAACCCTGTACCCAACATACCATCCATACCCATACCCAAAGTCATCATTCGAGGTCCTACATATCCTATTTCTGACGGGGTCACACATCACACAATGCTGAAACAACTACACCAATCCCCCCTCAAAATGTCTTTATATGACCTCATCCAAACCTTAGAGTCACATCGTCAAGCCCTCATGGAGGACCTTCAATCTATTGATGTTTTACTAAATGATCCCACACCCATAGCCTCCATCATTACCCCTCACCACGTGGCCTCTCTCACTAGGTCTTTTCCTTCCTCTACACCTCCACCTACTCACCAAGTGACTGCCCTCAGCTTTTTAGATGAAGAGATTTCCCCCTTCTAGTCTGACAACCCTGACTCCACTCTTTTCATCTCCGTCTTTATCGATAATATACACATACGATGTGTTATGATCGATGTTGGTGCTATCATTAATATCATCTCCTCCCATGCATATGACCAAATGCAGATACTTGCCAATTGCATGTATGGTAACCCTGTTATGTTGCATTCCTTCAATGACACCATGACCTCTACCCTCGATACAAGTGTTCTCCATGTTTGTGTGGGTCCCCGCACTATCCCGAAAATTTTCTATTCTAGAAGGGGAGTTCCAATATAACTTGCTGCTCGGCCGACCTTAGATCTGTGCCATGGGTTGTGTCCCTTCAAATTTACATCAATGCCTCAAATTTGAACATGAGGGACATAGTTACACCATCCCTACCGACCCATCACCTTTCAAGTCCTGTAATATGCTATATCAGCCCAATGATGTACTTGTATCGGTCAAGGCATCTGCCACTGTCACCACTTCACCTTCACCCACGAGCCCATCCACCAACATTTCCACTACTTTTGCTGCATCTAACCTTGTTATCCCTACTACAGCTATAGCCTCTACCGTTGGTGCCCTTGTTTCCCCAACATCTAGTGAGCCATCTATACCCGCTACCAACATACAAACTATTGATCCCTTAGAAGGTGTTTTTCAATGCCTCACTCTGGGGGGACACCACCTATACAATATTGATACGTTCCTCACCCCACAAGAGTATGAGAGTCTACATCAACACCTCAAATACGACATCTGCATCAGTGACATTTTTTCTTATGGCCCTCCCCACCTTCGCACCAACCTAACGTTTGGGGGACTTGATATTGCCACCTATAAAACCAAACCTCCATCCTAGGCCCAACCATTTTCGTCTGACCGACACTCCCTCACTAACTGCCACTTCACTCACACTTTCCTCTACCAGTGCACATGGAAAGGATTTGGCTTCTATTTTTATGAACAAGGCCACCATATATTGATCATAGAATACTTGTTAGAGAACACACAAGGAGTCTGCGCAGGAGAGATGGTCAAGATCAAGGGCATGGAAGGACAAGAAGGACCCACGCGCAGAAGGAAAGTTCAACATTAAGAACTTAGCTAATTTTGAGCATGATGACTTATTTTTGGAAGATGGCATGCGAAATACACCAACGATGCAGAGACATGCGCGCCATGCATTATCTATTTTTGGAGGATCAGATCAAAGCATTTTGCATGGAGATGAGCTAAGAATAGGATTGACAATTCAGTTAACTGTAAGAGCCCTATAGATAGCACAATTACATGTATGGCTATGCCTGATAATGGTGCATGGCTATTAATAACATGCGGCCTATTTCTGGAATAGATAAGCAGTGAAGGGCAAGACCCCACCCTATACATAAGAGTGTGATGGATGTATGAAGATATAGAGATATATGCATATGACTGAATTACTATAGCAGGTCTAATACACGCATTGGCATCATTTGACATTATTTTAAGGAGCTTATGTGTTATTAATAGATGGAAGATATTGGTTAAATCTAAGTGTCATTCCTGTGTGTAATTGAGTAGTGTATGTTATTGATTCAATCTTGATTACTGTTTAACGCTTGTTCTGTCATAGATATGAATGTAGCATACGATGTAGAATGATAGATTAGTTATGAATCTATGTGTTTCTTCCTTCATCATGCTAACATCCTGCTATAACAACCCTAAAGAGGGCCCTGGTACCTTTACGCGCTTTGGGTGAGCACTCAGTTTGGGCTGAGTGATGTGCCAACACGTCTAGGGAGTTATCTGGTAAATTCTAGGCTACATCATTGATTCCATTGCCAGGATCTCTTTTTCAGTTGTTTTCAGGATGGTTTGCAATGAAGACATATCGGTTAACTCTAGCAAGTATTGAGGAATGGATACACGATCTAGAGGAAGAATATGCACATTGGTTTAGCAGTGGATTTGAGTTTAACACACGCACTTGGGTGGAACAAAATCTATATGACAACTTATATGAGATTTTTTGCCATCTTTCCAGTAGAATTATACGAGTGGCTTACTGCTTACGCATCTCAGTGGAATTGGAGGTATCACGCACTTGTCTGGACGCAAGAAGAATTTCAGGATTTTTATGATGCTGATTTGATCTGGACTTACACTGTGGATATGTGGTTTCATGGTGTTCTAAACAATTATATTATAGAATATTCAATTTCAACGTACTCTTTCCCAGAGGTAGCTGAATTCCAATTTTTTCGGTATCCAAGAGGAGTATATTTGTAAGGTATCCCACTGGCGATCAAGATCTTGATGGTAACTTTGAACATGGAGAGTAAACCGATGGCTAACTAAACTTCACCACGTGTGAGGGAAGGAACAGGTTTGGTGAAAGATGCTAGACCTAGCAGCAGAGAGGTAGAGAGAGGAAAGGTGGATTAAGTTTAATGAGGTGCACAAGACGGAGATAGAGAAGCAACGTTACATTGCAGAAAGTATGGCGTTGAGGAGAGAGATGGATTGTGAAGGATTTACAGCTCACGTAGAAGATGTGGAGCTAGAGCGTTAGGAACTCCCCCATCTTGGAAAACATGACAGAGATCCCCCCTCAGCCTCACATGGAAGTGCACTAGTAGAGACTACCTGGACTGTGGGCGCGCATCTTAATCCACCTGGTGATCTAGCCCTTGCACTTGGTTTTCCAGTATCTAGTACGACAAGCAACCAGAAAGCTAATTTGGGAAGCAGGAGAGCAGGAGTAAGTCAGGGATCAAGTACATCAATGGAAGGACAGACAATTTCAATGATATTTGGAGGAACATCCTTAGGCGCATCATCCGCACAGAATGTTGGATTCACCTCTAGAAGTGGAACTACCTCATAGATGGTAGGTGTTTAGTATAATACGACAGTCGGAGCACATGGGAGTACATCTACAGGTCATATTCCTACTACAAGTGGAGGATTATGAGGTATAGGTGGTTCTAGTTCTGGTGGATCTAGTGGTTCTAGAGGTAGAGGGAACATAGGAAGTTCTGGATCAGGTGTTCAAGGTCCACAACAACCATAAAATATTTATATGGATATGTCTCTTCGTCTCGCATAGTATAGATGTATAGAGGATGCTGTCGAACATGTGCATATGTGTGAAATCTTATGGCGCGCTAAGGTGATTAGGGCTACTAAGCATAAGGAAAGTCAATTTGCTACTACATTATAGGGACGTGCACATAACTGGTATAGGAAGTTTGACCTTGATAAAACTTGCGTGGATTATGCAACATTGAAAGATGCTTTCTTGAAACAGTTCCATATCCTTGAGTTTGAGCAGGAGAGTATTAGTGCGCTAAAGGATATCAAGCAAGGCACTAATGAGAGTGTACGTGAGTACGATGCTCATTTTAAGACACTTCTATCTAAGCTATCTTATGATATTCACGCTAACTAGCATGCACAATGGTTCGTTGGAGGATTGATTACACCATTTAGAAGGGTGGTGTCACATAAGACATACACTGATACACACAAAGCACTGGAAGTATCTTTGCATGCTGAGGTAGTTGGGAGCATTGACACTGGTGTTAGTCCATTCTTAGAGGCATAGATTGCAGTTATGGAAAATCAATTAGAGAAGCTATCAACAAATTTAGCCCATGAAATGTGCTCAGGAATTTGGTGTATAGATTGTGAAGTGGAAGGTCACACCAAGGATAGTTGCCTTCATAGATCTGTATGCTCATTACTATTGGATTGTGAGATCTTTCATTTGAATCATGATGCTAGTCACTATCCTTTGTTACAACGCGTGATAAGAAAGAATGTATCTTGCTTTTGCAAGATTTACAGGTCCATGACCCATGATACTGAGGATTATCAGTTGATTAGTCAGATCCATGATGCTATAGACATTGGGGTACGATAGACAAGTGTAACAGATAATTCTAAGGGTATGAATGAGCACCAAGATCTGGATCATAATCCAACGTGCTATGACAGGAATGCGGGGCATTTTGAAGGAGGATGTGGAAGGGGATGTGGATATCATGGTGGATATGGAGGGTGAGGCCGTGGTGGAGGAAGAAGTGAGTTCCCTCGTGGAACATGTTATACGTGTGGATCTCCTGACCACTTTAGGCATGAATGTCCTCATAATATTGCATGTTCTTTCTATGGGAAGAACCATAGCTATGAAGAGTTCCCAGACTTATATGAGCATCTGATTAAGCAACATAAGCAAGAAAACAAAGGCACCAAGATGGTTACAATCTAGCGCTTGGTAGAAGATCAGTGGATGCCCAAGATAGCAGAAGGACCTGAGGCATTGATAGTGAAGATAACTACACGCGCTGAAGTGGCACGCACAAGAGAAGCATTGCACCAGAAGCCTACAATTGCCAAGGAGGAGGTTTTACATGCAAGTTACCCAGATCTTGCTCATCATAACAAAGTTTACCAGGATACCATGAAAGTGCTAAGGAATATTTAGGGTGAGATATTGTACTTAAAGGAGTAGAAGGAAGCATCAAAGATAGTCCAAAATGATATTAATGATCTACGAGAAGTGTGTAGAATGTTGAGCTAGGAGAACATTATCCCACTATTAGGAAGTTGGTTAAAGGGGAAGACTCTGCGCACAAGTTTTGAAACCAGACGATAGATCCTGCATGTAAATATTCCCCCTGATAGCATTGACTATGACAAGGAAATTACTCTAAATGCTATTGTGGATGGGTGGCTATTGAGCAACATATTGATTGATATAGACGTGGAAGTAAATGTGCTTACATTAGATGCATGGGTACAAATGGGGAGGCCTCCATTGCAGCCATCATCTAATGTGTTGTTTATGGAAAACCAAACTAAGGCTACTCCCATAGGAGTTCTGAAGGATGCATCTATAACCATAAAAGGGGCCAAGTTCACTGGGGATTTTGAGGTATTAGCACTTGCAGAAGTGGACAATTTTCCAGGCTTGCTTGGACGCCCTTGGTGTTATGCGAATAATTTTGACTTGAGATTCAATAAGGGGTATATCAGCTTTGAGAATAAGGAGGAGAGGGTTGTGATACTGTTGACAGATGGGAAGTCTACACCATATGTTGAGCCTCTAAGTGAGGAGGACTTAAATTGAATTTATGTACGCACTATTCAAGACCCAAAGGTCAATGAGCCATCAAAAGAAGGCATCCTATAGTGGGAGGATTCTCACTCTATTAGTGATACTACAAGTATTGCTTGAGAAAATTGGGCTCATGGTACATATGAATTAGTAGGGCGCGAAGTAAAAATCATGGTTACATGCAAGAATGGAATTCATTCGATTTGATGGATAGGTAGCACAGTACCTTGGTATACAGGGGCAGAAGATCTTCCTGCATTTTTGAAAGCCATGGAAACATAGTGGAAAGAACAAATTAAGAGAAGATCTATGTTAGTATATACCTTGTGTAGGATAGTAGTGCGTTGGTGGGTAGTGTTATCCATATTTCACCCCCGTGCCAAATATTGGATCGACCACGATCCCACATAACAGAACAAAAAGTCAAAAGGTGGACATAAAAGGGTCTCAAAATTGGCTAAGTATAAAGGTGTAAGCGGAGAATGCCAAGTGTCAGTATGGCACTGTTTTAAGGGGTGAATAGAGAAAAGGTTTCTAAATGAGCGCCAAACTGCCACGTGTCCCATATCAAAAGGGACCCATTTTTCAAATTTTTTTCCCGTCCTCCTGTACAGACCCGATACAAACTTTGAAGTGGCATATCTTTTGACTCAGGGCTTGAAATATTGCAAATTTGATGCTGTTGGAAATATCTCGGCCTCATTAATGCCATGGGGTCTGAAACTTTAATTTTGAGGAGGTTAGGTGAAGAGAATGGAGGAAACGTCTTCATAATTTTAATGTAGGATCTTCTTGCCTCAACAACCGGATCAGATTTGATCTGTTTCACCATTTCCTCTTCCTTCAAGGCACCAAACCAAGGATTGATGCAAAAAGATGGATTTGGGGAGAGATTTCATCAGAGGCATTAACAACGGTGGTTGAGTTTCAACCTACTTTTCCCACTTCTCTCTCTCTTTCTTCTTTCAAGATTGAATCTATAAATACGGGGGTGAGATTCACTGTAAAGGGTTGGACATTCTTTATTTTACAGGCTCCCTTCTCCTCTTAGTAAAAGGATTTGTGGGGTTCAGGCCTTCCATCAAAAATTTGCAATATGTTTTTGCCTCTTGGCTACTTTGTAATGGACTGTATCAATCTACAGAGAAATAAAACACTTCTGTGATTGATTTTAGATCCTCTCTTGTCTCTTTTACTTTTCATTTGGTCTCTCATTACATATCTGGCTATCTGTGCTTTTTTATTGTATGCATTTTTTTGGTTTGTGTCTATTAGCAAAAGAAGTGTTCATCATTCCTTTGGTGCATCACCTCATAGTTTAGATTTGTTTTAATTTTTGTATTCCTTCTATCCCTGTCTCCTTGATAAAGTTTAGATTAGGATTAAGAACAGACCCTCTGCAAGTTTTTACATATGAACCTAAACAAAGGAATAAGGAACCAACCTTAAATATGGAAAGTTTTTCCCATTTTGCAAGGTCCCACACCTTGGAGAAAGTTCAATGTTATGAAATCACACCAAATGAATCTGCCTTAGAAAAGTAGATCCTATAGAACTCATTTTGGGGGTGTTGTGATTTTACGTTAATAGTTTTGGCATGCACTAGTGGGACCTAAGAATTCTCCATCTTATTATAATAGGGATCGTTGTACACTTGCTGTGATTCTAGCTTTTAAGAAGCCTTAAAATTGTACATCTGGTGACTCCAAAAGAAAAAAATCTACTGGTTTCAGTAGCCCAAGCGTGGGATATTCATGAGAAAAACTCGGTCGAGAGAAAGGAAAGAAGGTATATTTGAATAATTGCATCTATCCCTAGGAAGAGAAAGGAGAGGAAAAAGAATTCTAGAGGTCTCCATCTCCCCCAAGCAGAACCTTGTCAACATCTCCACTTGCAAGGCCTTTCATTCTAGTCTGCAAGGATTCTTAGGACAATCAAGAATGGCACAACCAAATCCATATGTCAACTTCACTAGTATTAGTAGTACTCACCTTGATTGCACAAAACCTAGTTCTGATTGCAGCATTAAAGAGCATCCCACATTTCACTAGGGAAAATCATACTTCTCCCAGTGACCATGTACAAGATATTACAAATGTCTATACAATCCACGAGATCCATGAGATGGAAATTGCAGTTAAGCTGACTCACCTCTACATTCAAAGGGAAAGCTTCACAATGGTTCAGGAGTCTTGAAGCAGGCTCTATCCAGAACTGGAACTAGCTGTGCACGACCCTTCACAATCAGTTTGGGGGAAAAAGGTGATAACTTGTCTTTGTTAGAGAAACTAACAAAAATCAAGAGAGCCTTGAGTGAGCAGCTGACAGACTTCAACCTCATATTCCAGCAGACCTGGGGATAGGATTCGAACAGCAGTAAAGCCCACTAATGAAGGTTCCTTCTTATACTTTCTTAGGGCTTTAAATTATGATATTTCTGTGATGATTCAGTCAATGGGGGGGCACTACATTACCTACAGCCTATAGCCTCTCCATAGGGGTTGAGAACCATTTGATTCAAGTTAGAAAAATCACTCTTATGCCATCCATGCCTCTGTACCCTGAGTTAGGAAGCCCAGATACTAGTCCAAGTACCTACATTAGCTCCTATACCCACCCCCAGGAGTCCGAATCTCAGCATGA
The DNA here is from genome assembly GCA_019776745.2 of Taxus chinensis. NCBI lineage: Eukaryota > Viridiplantae > Streptophyta > Pinopsida > Cupressales > Taxaceae > Taxus > Taxus chinensis. The sequence goes on from CM034146.1 coordinate 910,432,220, forward strand.
AGATTCTATTTCATCATTTAATACCTCTAAAGATCTTTCAGGAAGTGGTGATGAAGCAACTTCAGAACTTTGGGAATGAGATAATGACCATCAAAATACAACAAGCTCAGAGTTCCAGACCATAACAACCCCAAGCTCAATATCAAGCTAGACCCTAATATCAATACAATAGGACACCACCTCAGACTATGAATTAAATCCAGAACCAAGGACAACCCCAAGCTGCTAGACCTTTCAGGCCATATGATCATAACATAGCTTCAACATCAAGAGCATTGGTCCTAGCACAGAACAATATAGACACATGCATATGATTTGGTGCTTTTCATGCGAATCAGCCACATAACCAATCGACGTGCTTTAATGGTGCTTTAAATCAGGCCTTGATGGTGCAAACTAGTATGGTGCCACATGAACCTAGCCAAGAGGAAGATCAGTAACAAGGATCTCAACAAGGTAGACCCCCCAAATGAAATTATGCTAGTAAAATGGAAAGTCTGAAGAATTATGTGGGATGAATTAGTTCCCTTCTCAAAGTGTAGTTTCCAATACACGGTCCAGAAAAGATAAGTATTGGAGATGGCCAAACACTGAATTTAGGTGACCCTCAATATTCCATCACTCCACAAGGTCATGTTGTACTTCAAGTACAACTCTAAACATACATGAACCAATCCAAGACCACCTCCCAAACCCACTCAAGCACCAGTTGTAACAACCCCTGGTGCAAGAAAGGAAATGTGTCTGGGAAGGGGAAGCAGAACGACAACACATTCAATATTATTGAGCAAATGAAAAGGACATGTGTGAACATTTCTCTATGGGAGTAATTGGCCATTCTAAGGCAGAGGGATTATTTTGCAGACCTCCATGTAAGATTGGTCAAGTTCAAATCAACCCCCTAATCAGTAAGAAAGAGTGTTTGCCAATGTAGTTCAACCTGGGAGGAACCATGGAGAACAACAAGGTAAAAAACTTGAAACCCCCTCCTTTCTATGTCTCACTAATTATTAGGGAATAAATTTGTACATAATTGTATGATTGATTTTGGGGGCCAGTATTTCTGTGATGCCCAAACAAAGAGCTAATCAGTTGGGTCTCTAATATGCGGTCATCTCTAGAGGAGTAGTCCAATTAGATGGGACAACAGTAACCAATGTAAGAATTATCAAGGATCTGAGTCTCACTCTACATGTTTGCCGTAATGTGACTGTTTTGTAAAGCGTGTCAATCATAGACCCGCCACCACATTTTTCTTTGTGTCTATCCAAAGTCTTCTCTGCCAAAATTGGAGGCTACATGTTTATTGATTGGTCCACATATGCTCTTTAGGATAAGGTATGGAGAAAAATCCACAACCAGATCATCGTGAACCTAAGATTGATCAATTCAAAATAGCTTTCACCATCCAAATGGGGCACCTATGCCTACAAGAAAATTCCATTTGAATTATCCAATGCTAGAGCCACTTTTCAGAGGGGCGATGGATATGGCATTCAAGAAGGCCTAATCAACAAAATAACGTCGATCTATTTGGATGACATTACAATGTTTTCCAAGAATGTAGCAGACCATCTTTTCCATCTAATGTAGGGTGTGTTCCAAAGATGCAGGGGTTTTGGGGTGTCACTTAACCCTAAAAAATGCATGCTTCTTGACCCCTATGAAGATAAGCTTGGAGGCCATATCATGATCAAAGTGCCGGATTGAAAATCTAACCCAAAAAGAGTTCAAGCAATAAGTATGTCCCGACCTATTGCCAAGTCAGAATAGAAGGATCTTCAATGAGCTTCTTGGGAAAAATAAATGTTTTTCTGTAGGTTTGTTTCAAACTTTACAGCCCTTATTAAACCAATAACGTTGATGCTGGAAGAGGAGCTTATGCATTCAAGTGGACAACTAAAGGAAAATGTGAGTTTTGAGGCTATCAAATATGCCATATCACAAGCCCCAACTCTTGTGAACCCATATTTTTCCAAATATTTCACTGCTAAATATGCCTTTGGTGGGTAGCGACAAATTTCTACAATCTTGTTGCAGTAGAACAAAGGAAGTATGGGAATCAACCAATTGCTTTCTTCAGTTAGAGTCTGGAAGATTATGAGGTGAGGTATTGGTATTGAGAAGAAGGTCTTGGTGATCAAAGGATTGAAGATGCTGTAAAGAATGACCTTTTTCAGAACTAAAAAAATCAAACTATTGGATCTCCCATGCGAGGAGTTAAAGAGTTCCTTCTAAGTAAAGTGACCATGACCCAGAAAAGCGCGCAGGATGGATCATCCGTGTCATGGAACTATGCAGTAGTTGAGATCAAGGTCACCGAGCTGATCTGTAGGAAGGGGTTCTGTGAACAACTTACCTTAGTTCAGTAAGATGAAATAGGACAGTGAAAAAGGAGGTTGTTCTTGTTCTACAAGATGATCAAGAAGAAGGGAGAGATGATGTACCTTCTCCTTGTTGGACCTAAGAACATGGTGCACTTCCTTCAGACATGCATGTGTCCTCATGGGATGAGTAAAACAAAAAGAAGGTATTTTAGGCTATAGGCCATCCCATATGTTCTTATTAATGGTATTTTTGTTCAAGAGGGACATCAATGGCATTCTACTGAGATGCATTAGGGCAGATCAGGTAGAGAGAGTGCTATGAGAATTCCATGTTAAAGCAGCTGGAGGCCATTTTTTTCCAAGAGTGACAACACTCAAAATCATGAAAGCAAGATATTATTGGCCCAGAGTGTTTAGTGACTACTACACATGGATCAAAAGGTGCAAGAATTGTGCATTCTTCAAAGGCAAGGAAAGGCTAGCAACACTTTCATTGCACCCAATCTCAATTGACCAACCTTTCATGCAATGGGGATTGGACTTCATTGGAGTCATCAATCCAAACTCAAGCCAAGGTCACAAATGGATCCTGACAGTGACAGATTATTTCACCAAATGGACTGAGGTAGTGGCACTCAAGGAAGAAAATAAGTCTAGTATCCTAGATTTCTATGAAGGGATAATGACTAGATTTGGAGTGCCAACCACCATCACATCAAACAATGCATTAACATTCATAGGTTCCAAGATCACATGATGGGATGTTAAGAATGAGACTTATTTGAGTACTTCATCAAACTATTACCCTCAAGGTAATGGACAAGCCCGGTCCACAAACAAAAACCTACTAAAGATCATGAGAAGAAATATTGATGAGAATCAGAGGACCTGGCACACAAAATTCAAAATGTCCTAATGGGTTGATAGAATAATTCCCAAGAGATCTACAGTCAGGTCTCTATTCAAGGTCATCTATGGGAAAGAGGCAGTGTTTCCTATATCACTTGAGTTGCCAGCATTGGAGCTCATGAAGCAACTAGAGATGTTTGAATTTGGACCAATGGAGGCCAGGTATGTGGAGTTGATAGAATTAGAAGAAACCGGAGAGCATGCTCTCTAAGCAATAGAGAAGAATCAAGCTTCAATCAAGAAATGCTTTGACAAGAAGGAAAAAGTAAGGACCTTCTAGGAAGAAGACCTAGTTTTGAAATGGGATGTAGATAAAGCAAAACCAGGAAGGCATTCCAAATTTGATGCCATCTAGAGTGGCCCCTATATGATCACAAGATGCAAAAGTAGAAATGCTTTCTAATTGTCTACATTGGAGGGTGAAGAGTTGCATATTCCAGTAAATGGGATCTATCTTAAGCATTGCTACTAAAAGGGGAGTTTTCACCATGTACATATTAGTTTAGTTTTCTCTTTCCTCTAAGTGCTTATGCACATTGTCTTGTTGTAGTGTAGATTACTTTTCTCCTAAGTGCTTAGCATGCTCTACATGGTTTATTTGGAGCACATGTATGATTTCAAATTTTATATATAGTGTGGTGCTGTTTTGTTGCTCTCATGCAGTGTTTGGACTTGGCATTTGGTCAAGATCAATTTCAGTTCTAATGGGTTTCCAAGTGGCCTAGGGGTCAGTTTTCAAAGTTTAGATCAGTAGCAAGCTATCACTCATGACTCCATGTCCAAAAAATATGACAAGGAAATTGGTCTTTTCATCTAGTAGGCAGAGACCCCTATGAGTCGCCAAATTGTTATCCATATTTCACCCTCGTGCCAAATATTGGATCAACCATGATCCCACATAACAAAAAATAGAGTCAAAATGCAGACATAAAAGGGTCTCAAAATTGGCTAAGTATAAAGGTGTAAGTGGAGAATGCCAAGTGTCAGTATGGCGCTATTTTAAGGGGTGAATAGAGAAAAGGTTTCTAAACGAGCGTCAAACTACCATGTGTCCCATATCAAAAGGGACCCATTTTTCAAGTTGTTTTCCCACCCTCCTATACAAACCTGATACAAACTTTGAAGGGGCATATCTTTTGACTCAGGGCTTGAAATATTGCAAATTTGATGGCATTGGAAAGATCTCGGCCTCACCCATGCCATGGGGTCTAAAACTTTAATTTTGATGAGGTTAGGTGAAGAGAATGGAGGAAACATCTTCAGGATTTTAATGTAGGATCTTCTTGCCTCAACAACTAGATCATAATTGATCTGTTTCTCCATTTCCTCTTCCTTCAAGGTGCAAAACCAAGGATTGATGCAAAAAGATGAATTTGGGGAGAGATTTCATCAGAGGCATTAACAACGGTGGTTGAGTTTCAACCTACTTTTCCCACTTCTCTCTCTCTTTCTTCTTTCAGGATTGAATCTATAAATGTGGGGGTGAGATTCATTATAAAGGGTTGGACATTCTTTATTTTGCAGGCTCCCTTCTCCTCTTAGTAAAAGGATTTGTGGGGTTTAGGCCTTCCATCAAAAATTTGTAATATGTTTTTACCTCTTGGCTACTTTGTAATGGACTGTATCAATCTACAGAGCAATAAAACACGTCTGTGATCGATTTTAGATCCTCTCTTATCTTTTTTGCTTTTCATCTAGTCTCTCATTACATATTTAGCTATCTATGCTTGTTTATTGTATGCATTTTGTTGGTTTGTGTCTATTAGCAAAATAAGTGTTCATCATTCCTTTGGTGCATCACCTCATAGTTTAGCTTTGTTTTAATTTTTGTATTCCTTCTATCCCTGTCTCCTTGGTAAAGTTTAGATTAGGATTAAGAACAAACCCTCTGTAAGTTTCTACGTATGCACCTAAACAGAGGAATAAGGAACCAACCTTTAATCTGGAGAGCTTTCCCATTTTGTAAGGTCCCACACCTTGGGGAAAGTTCAATGTTATGTAATCACACCAAATGAGTCTGCCTTAGAAAAGTAGATTTTTTAGAGTTCATTTGGGGGTGTTGTGATTTTGCATTAACAGGTAGTCCATAAAGATAATCTTATAGAATGGGAAAATATTAGAATCACCCTATCTATTAGGTTTGTAAGGAACAATGCACCTATGCAGATCTGCACTTATCATGGTGATCAACCTGTTCAGCATCACATTTAGTAGTGTGAGAGACTCTGGATAGTAGGATAGGAAGCATTACCACTTTCACTCTAGGTGCATAGATTGTACTCTACGCTACAAGGATGCACACACACATGGTATGTATATGCAAAACTACATCGAGAGATTGGAAACTGAAAAAATTTGACTGCAGGGATGATCCATACCTTTGACTACTTTTAGTCTCAACCTCCAATAGAAGAGGCATTAAGATTTATCAAGCACTTAACCATGGGTGATAGTACAAAAGCAGAAGAGCATATACATGAATTATTTGGTGAGACAAAGTCTAGAGCGCATTTTGATAAGGAAGAAGAAATGGACTTCATACTACTTGAAAGCACTTTCCTTGAGAAAGAGAACGGAAAGATGGTTTACATCGTGGATGATGAGGAAATTGAAAACCTAGATATTGAACATTCAAAAGGGGTGCGTGAGGTCTTGGATAATGCAGACAAGCATACGCGCGCCTATCACGAACCCATGAAGACAAAGAAGGTGAATATAGGGTTGGAGGCTAAGCCTAAGGAGGCCATAATTGGAGACTACTGGTCAGACTCGAAGGTAGCAAAGATCATTGAGTTACTCAGGAATTATCAGGACTTATTCCCACGAGGATATCATGAACTTAAAGGCATGTAAAAATCACTTGAGGACATGAAGATAAAGCTTAAAGATGGTGCACACCTAGTTAGAAAGAGGCATTACAGATTGAATCCTAATTTGTGCAAAAAAGTAAAAGAAGAAATTGATAAAATGTTGAAATATGGAATTATCAAACCCCTCAATGAGTCAGAATGGGTTAGCCCAATGGTGATCAGTATCAAGAAGGATGGATGAATTATAATATGTGTAGACTATAGGGATTTGAATGCTGCATGCGTCAGTAATCCATTCCTGATGCCATTCACTGAGGATATAATGGAAGGCATTGTAAGGCACGAGATATACTCCTTTATAGATGGGTTTTTCGGGTATCATCAGGTTAGGATTACTCAGGAGGATCAAGAAAAGACAACATTTACTACTGAATAGGGTATTTTTACCTATACTATGATGCCTTTTGGATTGAAAAACGTGCCTACTGTATTCTTGCGTATAGTTGTTCAGGCATTCAAATATTTTATTCACAACTTCTTACAAGTTTACCTAGATGATTGGACAATATATGGGCTTGTGAAAGATCATCGTGACAATCTGTGCTTAATGTTTGAACGATGCAGAGAATTGAGTATCTCTTTGAACATCAAGAAGTGCATATTTTCCACACCATTTGGAATATTGTTAGGACATATAATCTGTAATGAAGGTTTTCTCGTTGATCTAGCTAAGGTTGCAGTCATTTTAGGCCTGGAAGTGCCTACCAGTGAAAGAGAGCTACATGGATTTTTAGGTCATATAGTATATTATAGAAAATTCATCAAAGGGTATGCCAAAGTTGTTGTCCCTTTGGAAGAGTTACTAAATGGGAAAGTTACATTTTATTGGGGAGAACCACAACGACGCACATTTGAGATATTAAAAGAGAGACTTACTACCACGCCCATTCTATGCTTTCCCTCATGGGATAAACCATTTCATGTGTATGTGGATGCCTCTGGCATGGCCATTGGCACTGTGTTAGCTCATCCTGGAGAAGGTATTGTCGATCATCCAATTTGTTTTGCTAGTAGGAAGCTGACTCCTACTGAACAGAATTATATAACTATAGTGTGCGAAGCTTTGTCTATGATCTATGCATTGCACAAGTTTCGACAGTACTTGTTAGCAACACCATTTTTATTTTATACAGATCACATGGCATTGAAGTACTTGGTAAACAAGCCCATCTTATAGGGGCGCATATGTAGATGGGTACTCTTATTTCAAGAGTTTGATTTCATAGTTGGGGTGAAGCCAGGGAAAAGCAATTCTGGACTAGACCATCTATCTAGAATCAACTCAGGAGAGGAAGCACATACAATTGAATAAACCATGCCAGATGCACAACTATATAGGTTACAATGCGCACCATCAGAATTAGAAGACATTGCTGTCTTTCTGCGGACTGGTATAGCACCAACAAGAATGAAGGCATTATAAAAGAAACAACTTGTTATACACATGACACTGTTTATGTTAATCAGTGGTGACCTCTACAAGTTAGGTACAGATGAAGTATTACACCATTGTTTATTAGAGCATGAGTCCAATTATATTATGGAAGAAGCTCATAGTGGTATTGTAGGAGGCCATTATGCAGGTGATGTGACTGCCTAGAAGATCCTACTTGCTGGATTATGGTGGGAGACATTGTATAAAGACTGTAAAGAATATTGTAAGGCGTGTGATCATTTTCAATGCTTAGGAAAACTAGGGCAAAGAGGTGAGATGCTTTTGAGACCAATTACTAGTGCAGAACCATTTGAGAAATTGGCCATTAACTTTGTAGGACCTATTTCGCTAGCCGAGCATAGGACTGGATCATGTTATATCATTACTTGCACATATTATCTCACATGGTGGGCAACAACAACACCTACAAAATATTGTACATCAGCTACAACGACTAGATTTCTATGGGAGAATGTTCTTACAAGATATGGATGTCCTTTAAGCTTGACAAGTGATAGGGGTACACACTTTTTGAATGAGACAATCGAGATCCTATTAGATGAGTTTATGGTGTCACACCATAAAACTACACCCTACCATCCTCATGCAAATGGAATTCTGAGGCTTTCAACAAGACTTTGAGCTAGAATTTGACAAAAATTTGTGATGTTGGAAGAAAGGATTGGGATGAAAAAGTTTCAGCTATTATTTGTGTATATAGAACAACTTATAAGTGATTGAGAAAGGCCACACCATTTCAGCTGGTGTTTGGTGCGGAATCCATTCTCCCTATAGAATTTATGTTACCTTCTTTGCGCATTGTGTGCACTGGAGGTCTAGCTGATGAACATGATTTAGAAGAGTGTATCGAGAAGATGATTCAACTAGATGAGCGATGAGACATAACACGATGGATTCAGAAGCAGGAAAAGGACAGATAGAAGGCATGACATGACATAAACATAAGGGATAAGAAGTTTGAGATTGGACAAATGGTACTTGTTTATGACTCTAGTTTCTTGCGCTATCTAGGAAAGCTCAAAGTACATTGGTTGGGGTTGTATGTCATCACTCACATGCTTGAAACATGTTCTTTCTAGTTAGAAGCACTTGATGGAACACGGATACCCGGTTACTTTAACGGGAGTGGGATGAAGACCTACTATAAATAAGACTTCTCGGTGTTTGTAATAAGGCAATATTTCCATTTAGATTATGTTTCCCTTTTGTATTTCCTTCATTGTGGCTATGCTTTGTCAATTTAGTTGTTCTTGTGTAAAGCGCACTTGTACGCACAAAGCTCATTACTATGTGAAGAATGTTTATGCACAAAGGACTACACATACCTTTAGTGTGGGGTGGTTGTATTTATCCAAGTAAAAGACTATGAGAATTGAAAGGTGAAAGGAATAAGATGCTACGGGTGTGATTTAAGTCAAAATAAGATTGCTTCTCACAAGTGACCAAGGATGGAGGTGAATGAAAGGACAGTATAACACGAGGTAAGTAGAGGCCATGATAACTACCAGGAGAAGGTACAGTGACAAGGTACTCAGGTGTAAGGGTGCGGGATGAAGAGAAGTCTATGACTAGAGGGTAGGAAGGCATGCTAGAAGGTTATAGCTAGGGCGTGAAGATGTACCACACAGAAAGAATGAATTTGGTCAGTAAATGAGAGGATATTTGGTAAGTGAAGGAGCATTAAATGCATCAAAATTTGAAAATTCGAAAAAAATTATATAAGGATGGGATGTAGATTCATTTTTACCATTGTGACTAAGAGAATTTAAGGAAAGAGCCAATTGCGAAGAGCCGAGTGATCGGGTTAAGGTGTGAAGGGTGTGAAACCAAGTGTGATAAACAAATCTATGTGAAAAGGAGCTTGCGACCCTAGTGGTGAAGGGTTTGAGTGAATCAAGGAGGTAGAGAGGAGTTAGGGCACAAAGTTTCCACCTAGGGAACGATTGAATTGAGCTAGGGTTTGATTCACAAAGTTGCAGAGTTAAAGAGGAGATGTTTGCAAAGGGAAAAAAATGGCACCCATGAAGGCATCTGTAGTAACAACAAAAGGAAAGAAGAAGGTGGTCGTTGAGGAAGAAGAGATGGCTCCCGAAAGCCATTTTCAGAAATGCAATATCTAGAAGGAGTCATCGTTGGCTAGGAGTGGGATTCACCCATCATAAAGAGTAAAGTGAGTGAATACAATCATAGGACCGTGAAGAACAAGAAGGAGATTGATTCCTGGCTCACTACTAGGATGAACAAGCATACAGAGGATGACATGCCAGTTTTTGATGATGCAGATGAGAAGATTCTGAAGAGAATTGGGGTCTACCAATTATATGAGCTCCCATATTTCAGGAAGTATGAGCCCTTGTATCACTAGATCATGAGCGGAGTGCATGAGGACTTCTTCTACTTTGTAGGATGCAGAGTTAGAATCTCATATGCGCTTATCTCATCAGTTACATGTTTGAAGGCTGCAGGAGAGGACATAAAGAATGATCTCATAGATAAAGCCGCGATATTGAATTCTAGAAAAGAGTTGGGATACCTGAAGGGTCTATGTGGTATGGATATAGACAAATTAAAGAACTGTCAAGTTGTGCAAGCATCAACACACCTTGTTATAAAGTTGAATGATCAGGAGTGGTGGTCATAGGTAAATACTATGTGGTTACATGTTACATGTAAGATGTTAGAAGGAGCAATCTACAATATTAAAGGCTATATTACATAACAAATATTCGAGGAAGCATACACATGAGGGAAGATCAGCTTTGGGGCTATTCTACTATCACTAGTATTCATGGAAATTGGAGTACCAGACAGGCCAAAGCAAAAAGTATGGGAATACCCCATGGAGAATAAGTCACCAGCTGAAAGGTCTAGTAAGTATCTATGTAAAGGGGCCATGACAAATGATGTAAAGAAAAGGGTGGAGAAATGGTATAATAGGCTCTACGTAACATTTGGAGAAGAGTGGCACATCCCAAAGGACCTATCATTAGTAGTAGGGACACAAGTCCAGTTTGCTGTATATCAACATTTCTGTATCATGCGCTTCCCAATGAAAGATGGAGTTTGGAGCCCTTGGTGTAAATTGCCTTACGCATTCACTACAAGGTATTTCCAAGCATCTGTTCACATATTTATAGACACACGCCAACTGGTATTCAATGTAGATAAGGTAGATTGTGACTACCACACGTTGAGAAAGAAGTATGTGTATCCTGGAAAAAGTGCCTTCACCAAGAGGATCATTTTGGAGGTGTTGAATATCAAGCTAATAAGTCTACTTGTAGGAGATGTAGGGGAAGCGTTGGTGTATCTCCAGCTGAAGCTAAAGATGGAGAATACCAAATATGTGGAAGGTGAGTTCACACTTCCAGCACCATTAAAGGGATAACATACAATGGAGAACATATGAGTTCCTAAGCCCATAGAGCCAATTGAAGTGGAGGAGGAGGAGGAGGAGCGTGAAAATAGTAGTGGTTTGGAGAATAGAGGTAGGAGACATCCTACAAATAAGGGTGAAGTAGAGCGCACCATTACAACACCTCAACCACAAGAGGGGGATGACGAGGACTTGAATGCAGCCCAAGGGGAGCACAGATTTAAAAAGGTGTTTAGGAGAACAAGAACCCAAGGTGATATTCCAACCACAGTGCATAGATCACCCATACTCTCTCCACAGAAGGAGGAAATCGTGCAAAGAAGAAGGAAACTGAAGTTAGATAAGGAGGTGGAAGAGTCATAGAAAAGTGTGCCTAATTCTCCTACACTCCTAGAGAACATAGAAGACTAGGGTAAGGAATCAAAGGGATGAGAAGAGGACAAGAAGAGACAAGAGGAGAAAAATACAAAGAATATTCAGGACATGGAGACACAAGTGCCAAATTTGGACGCTAAAGTCCCTAAGTAGCAATGGTTTAGAAGAACAAGTGGGGAGCACGTCCCACTAGCCATGGGGTATGTAGAGGATGCAGGTAAAATTTTCCATGCCCGCTTCTAGAGCACAATAGCACAGAAGGATTTATTCGACTGAGAGCTAATGGATGAGGATATAGCGACTGTACGCACTCAAAAGCAACTATCATGGTCAATGCACACCCACATGGATGAGTTTGAATTTGATGTATGTGAAGAGTCATGCATTTCAAGATGGCTGAAGAAGGCACCCCAAGCTAGACACATGACAGTAAATCCTACTTTCATGTCCAATGAGCAGGTAAGCAACACATTGGTGAAGGTTTCTGCTAAAGTGGCTAGAAGAAACATGGAAAAAGTTACAACAATCAGAGTGCTGCGCGAGGAGATGAAGACAAAGGATGCAGAGATAGCGCACATAACACAAGAGAGGGAATTCATGCAGAAGAAGAATGAAGTATTTACCAGCATCACAGAGGATATTGGGGATAATGTCATCAGAGTAAGGCCACACTTGGAGGCCAAGGTACCACAGACGATTCCTTCAATGATACACTATGTGGGAAAGTTGGTGAACTTGGTACTTGAAGATGAACCTCTGCACATGACAGTGCCAAGGAAGTTAGAGCAAGATGCAGAATGAGAGAAAGTGTCAGTGATGTGAAAGATCACATATTATGAAGGGATGTGCAAGTGTTATAAGAAGTATTGAAGAAATCAGACCAGGCCTTGAATATTTGCATAGCTTCAGAGGCACTTATCAATATAAAGACCCTAGAGGAAAACAATGAGGTCCAGAAAGTAATGAAGGATGAGACATTGGGCCATGCCAAAATATTGTCAATGGTTAAGCAAAAGAATGAGGCCATGGCAGTAGCATAAGAACTGCACAAGACTCAGATGGAAGAACTTGGGAAGCTAATTACACAGAAGATGGATCTTTTAGAAGGAAGAATGACATCAATGTATAGTGTTGTGTTGGTTCTACAGAATGAAAAGTGAGAAATTGCGAGGGATGAGTTGGAATCCATTGTTGTGGACATCCCATAAAAATAAGAACAAGCACTCACTGAATGACATGTTTTGGAGGGCGAAATTAAGGAGGAGTATCTAGAATTGATATTGCAAAGTGATACAAAGGAGGATGTCTAATAAAAATTCTTTATTTTTCAACATTCTTTCGTTTTTATTCTTTCCATTATTCTATTCCTTACTTCAATTTTTGGAGGAATACCCATTGTCGAGATGACAAAGAGATTAGTGTGGGGTAATGTTGATCAGAGAATACTTGTTAGAGAACACACAAAGAGTCTGTGTGGGAGAGAAGGCCAGGATCAAGTGCGTGGTAGGACAGGAACGATAGGAAGGACCCGCACACGAAAGGTAAGTTCAACATTCAGGACTTAGCCGATTTTGAGCATGATGACCTATTTTTGGAAGATGGTGTGCGGAAATCACCAACGATGCAAAGACATGCGTGTCATGCATTTTCTATTTTTGGAGGATCAGATCAAAGCATTTTGTATGGAGATGAGCTAAGAATAGGATTGACACTTTAGTTAATTGTAAGAGGCCTATATATAGCACACTTACATGTATGGCTATGCCTGTGAACGACGCGTGGCTATTAATAGCATGTGACCTATTTATGGAATAGATAAGCAGTGAAGGGCAAGTCCCCACCACATACATAAGAGTGTGATGGATGTATGAAGATATAGAGATATACACATATGACTGAATTACTGTAGCTGGTCTAATACGTGCATTGGTATCGTTTGACATTATTGTAAGGAGCTTATGTGTTATTAATAGATGGAAGATATTGGATAAATCTAAGTGTCATTCCTATTTGTAATCAAGTAGTGTATGTTATTGATTCAATCATGATTACTGTTTAACGCATGTTCTGTTATAGATCTGAATGTAGCATACAATGTGGAATGATAGATTAGTTATGAATCTATGTGTTTCTTCCTTCATCACACTAACATCCTGCTACAACAACCCTTAAGATTGAACTGTTACCTTTGTGCACTTCAGTTGAGCACTTAGTTTGGGCTGAGTGATGTGCCAACGCGTCTAGGGAGTTATCTGGTAAATTCTAGGCTACATCACCGTATTGTCATTTCTTGTACCTCTCGTAAACATAATGACCGTAGTGGCATTGGTTTTGATGCTCCACCCTCCAAGAAGGTTCACGTAGAACTTATCCAGGATGAGAAATCTTCCCCCTCTCATTCACCCACATTACCATCTTCACCCACGGAGTCCATAGATCCTGAATCTATTCCTCCTAACTTTTTTTTCATAAACACCATTTCCCTAGGATCGCTGACCTATCAATGCGATGGTGAGGCTCCCTCTTCTCTCCCTTTCCTATATCATGACATGATCGATGACAATATGCCTTCAATTAATGTCATTCAATGTCAAGATGATGAGTCTATCCTCACCTATGTTGGTGCAGAAGACTCTTATATTCATCGGTCGTTACCCTCTGAGATGCAAACCATGTTGAACAAATCGACCATTGAAATCAACATTAATACCCAGAATGAACTACACATTCTAAAGATCAGCCAATTCTTAGACGCTACTGAAAAAGAAGCCTTCACCTCTTTCCTTTAGGACCATAACAACACATTTGCTTGGTCCTATGCTGATATGCCTGGTATTGACCTAAAAATTATGGTTCACAATATCATAACCATTTCTGATGTAAAACCCATAAAAAAAAAAGCTACAGAAAATGCATCCTTACATTGCTCTTCTGGTCAAAGAAGAGCTTCATCGCTTTCTCTCAGTTTCCTTCATTCTACCTATTGATTATCCCTAATGGATCTCTAACATCTTCCTATCACGAAAGTGACAAGGGGACTTCGCATTTGCATGGATTTCTATGACCTCAATCTCGCCTGTCCCAAAGATGATTTCCCACTACTAGGCATTGAACAACTAGTTGATCTCACCATTGGCCATGAAATGTTGTTTCTCATAGATGGTTTCTTGGGCTACAATCACATATTACTAGCCCCATAGGATTAACACAAGATTGCCTTCATCACCCCTTGGGGGAATTTCTGCTATCGAGTCATGCCCTTTGGCCTAAAAAATGCTGGTGTTACATATCAGCGAGCCATGACTTACATATTCCATGACATCATGAATCACATATTAGAGGATTACGTAGATGATCTGCTTTCCAAATCTAAGTATCAAACTGAAAACCTACCCATTCTTAAAGTCATCTTTGACCGCCTCATCAAGTATTGTGTTCAACTTCAACAAAAAAAGTGCGTCTTTGTGGTACTTTCTGGAAAATTCCTAGGTTTCATCATTTCTTTGTGTGGTATAGAAGTCAATCCTACTAAAGTCAAGGCTATTCTGGAAATGCCTCCACCCACTAATCTCCATCAACTTTGAAGCCTACAAGGAAATTTGTAATCAATTCATGATTTTATCTCGCAGCTTTCCGACTGCTGTCAACCATTCCATCATCTTCTCAAGAAATACATGTCCTTCAAATGGGATGATGAATGCCATAAAGCCTTCGAAGCCTTGAAACAATACCTCCTTCAACCACTAGTTCTCATTCCTCCTAAGGATGACTAACCCTTCTACCTATATATTTCTGCCACTGACCATTCTCTATGTGCCATGCTCACTCATCACAATGACAAACACTGAGAGCAAGCGGTTTATTACATAAGTCGTACCCTTCTTGACTACAAAACTAGATATACCGATGTTGAAAAACTCTACCTAGCCTTATTTTTCATCACCGCCAAACTCCGCCATTACCTACTCAACCAAAAAACCTTTTTCATTACTAATACTGACTTGTTACACTATATGTATGCCAAACCTTATCAAAATCATTGTGCCACACATTGGCTTATGCTTCTGGCCAGCCTCGACCTCGAATTCATCCATTAGAAGTCCATCAAGGGCCAGGCTATTACCAACCAATTGGCCAATGCACCTATTTCTGGGAATTAACCCTCTAACTTCGACTTCCCAGACGAGTCTATAGCTACCCTTTCCCTGGACGAATCTGCTTACCAAATGACACTCTTCTTCTATGGCTCCAAGTGTCAGCGTGGGGGTGGGGCTAGTGTTATCCTCATTCCACTTAATGGTGAACCTATGCCTTTGTCTTTCAAACTAAATTTTTATTATACAAACAATATTTCTGAATATGAAGCACTTGTATTGGGTCTCCAGGCTGCTTATGCCTTAGATGTTAAGTCAATCAACAACTCTGGTGATTCTCAATTGATCATAAACCAAGTCAATGGTATATACCAGTGTCATAATGAGATACTTCAAAAGTATAGACATACTGTTTACCACCTTTGACCATTACGTGCTTCAAACCACCCCACGTTCTACCAATAAATTTACAGATACCATGGCCTGCTTGACTTCTCAAATACTTGCTTCGCCTGCTGACTCTAAAAGCTTTGTCACTATACAAAGGCTAAAATCACCCTCTTATTTACTTCATGAAGTTTACTCCGTCGGAACTGTTTCCCCTGACCCACGTGACCTTTGGTATAAGAAATATGTAGACTATCTTTCCATTTCTATTCTACCCCCTGATCTCACTCGTAATGGACAACGTTCCTTTCTCAAAAGTGTCTCCCGTTATGTCCTCATGGGTGGTCTTCTTTACAAGCATGGCTTTGATGGCATTCTCTTACGATGCCTTACGAGTTTTGAAATTCCCTACACCATTAAGGCTATTATTGGCCAACCCTAAACCATGACTGTTGTATTTATGTCAAATGTTGTGTGAAATGCCAACAACATGATAATCTTCATCACACACTTAGTCATGCCTTATAGGTCACGCGAGACCTTTGGCCTTTCTCTCAAAGGGGTTTGGATCTTGTCAGTGAGATCAACCCCCATTCTTCACAATGCCACCAATGGATCATAACCATTACCGAATACTACACTAAATGGGTAGAATCCATTCCCCTCATTTCTACAAAAGCTTAGAAGATATGTGAATTCATCAACCATCACATCATCTGTTGCTTTGGTGTCCCTTACCGCATTATCACTCATAACGGAAAACAATTCAAAAACAAAACCATCGACAAAATATGCGATGCTTTTGGCATCCAATTCAGTTTCTCATCACCTTATTACCCACAAACCAATGGCCAAGCCGAATCCACCAATAAAACCTTGAACAAAATTCTTATGAAAGTAGTCAACGATACTGGGAAAGATTGGCATGCACACTTTCCTTTATCCTTGTGGGATTATTGCACTAGTATTCACACTTCAATTTATGCCACCCCCTTTTCTCTGGTCTACGGTAATGAGGCTATCTTACCTCTTGAAGTACAGATTCCATCTCTCCACATCTCACTACAAGACATGCTCAACGACGATGACTTTCATTAGAATAATTTGGCGTAACTTGAATTATTAGATGAGTGTCATCTCAACGATCTTGACCATCTCCAAATATACCAAAAATGTATCAAACATGCCTATGAAAAAATTGTTCACGAATGAAACCTTCAGGTCGGTGACCTCGTCCTAAAGTTAAATCAACATGTAACCAAAGAGGAGAAAAGTAAACAAGGAAAATTTGTTCCTAATTGGTTTGGACCCTATATTGTTACCCATGCCTATGGATCAGGTGCTTATCGTTTGTCTTCACTCAAAGGTAAACCTGAACCTGAGCTCCTTAATGCCTTGCATCTTCAACCATTTTATTGTTGATATCAAGTCCTATATCACTTTTTGTCAATTGATCACTCATTCCTTGAGCGTTGTTCACCTTCCATATTACCCATTTTAAGGATCCATGACTAAACAAGAATCATGTGATTACCTATCACCTTTTAGCCTTGTCTTCAATATGAGTACCACAACTCTACTCATATCATGATTCTCATGGATAATTTTCATCTTCTTCAAGATGGAATCCCATGGTCGTTCATCACTTGAAACCTTCTCTTCACAGCTAATCTTTGTGTGCTACGGCCTTGTCTTCTAAACAAGAACCTAATCTTCCTCTATAGTCTTGTCCATGACTTAAACATCTAAAAAAAGGGGATACCACTCCTTTAGTCAAACTTCCAGCAAAATATGACTCCCTCAAAAGGTACATCCTCTTCTTTATATTCTACCACTATTAATAAAGTGCTACCTTGAAGGACAACTATATATAGTCATTACAAAATATAATAACTATTTAGAAGCTTCCCACATCGATTAGCTTCACAAATACCTCAAGGAGATAATATACCCATCCCATATAGACTTCCCGCATCGATTAGTCTATTAAAAAAAACAAATAAAGAAAAATATGAAATTTTTGTCATGGACTTGCCTATTTTGGATTATGGGTTTCTTGTTCTGAAATACACGTCATCGTACACTACGTTGCGCTAAACCTCCCATTCTCACCTCCTTTACTTTTTTCAACAAATTCCTCGTTACTCAAGGGACTTGTCGTAAATGCGACATTTCATGATCATGTGATTTTTCTTCACCCTTAGAATAGCCCATTATGCAAGTCTTGTAGGGTCTTACATTCATAAGCCCATCCGGGGTATGGTAGACTCATTAGGGTTCTTATCAATTAGGTGGTTCTTTTGCCACCTCTTACCTTTCTACCTTCTTTTATCACCTATTGATTCTCCTATAACAGGACCTATTCATCGAAAATTATATTTAAAACAATTCAATCATGCCTACAACCTAAACTCAATCATACCTATAACCTACCTCACCCATGCCTAGCACCTATTAACCCATTCAACTATTTCACCCTAATCTTCCCTAGCTTATGGGAGAACTACATCAGCCTAAGGTCCCTTTTCACCGGGACTATGTAGGAAGCACTCCGAGGTCATGGGGCCCTTAGAGGTTAGCTCGATCACTCTCTACCATAACCAATTCCCTCTTCCCCTTCCCTATTCACATTCTACCCTAGTTCATTTCCTTTTTATATCAATAATTGGAAATTAAACCAAACAAACAACAATTTCTTAACATCTTTACCATCATAAGTTACACATTCGTTTCATCTTGTCTACAATCTCTTTACCGTAATCATACATTGCACTACAAATCATCTTAACACGATCCACATCATCATTAATTACATAAATTAATGAATTAGAAACTCACCCATACCTAACCAACCTGACTCAACCATGCCTAAGATTACCTAAATAAATCATGCCTAAACCAACCTAACTCCACCATGCCTAAATCAACCTTACTCACCCATACCTAACTGACCTGACTCAACCATGCCTAAGACTACCTAACTCAATCCATGCCTCTGACATAACTCCATCGATACCTATGACCTGACTCAATCCATGCCTATGACCTGAATCCATCCATGCCTATGACCTGACTCCATCTATGCCTAAATAGACATGACTCTGCCATGCCTACCCGACCTTGACTCTATCAGGCCTAATCTACTTGATTTCCACCTATCTATATATAGCAATGCAAATTAAAACATGTACACAATCAATACCATAAACACCATCATCTATAAATCAGATAGTCTATATAAAAATACATGTGAATATATATCCTAATAATAATCAAAATCATCTCAAATCACTCAGATACATCCTCACCATCTTTGGCACGCAGGCCAGTATATCATCAAAAATATAAAAAACTCAAAAAATCTTATGTACATCCTCACTCTCTTCAACACATAGGCTGCTATATATCAAAAATAAAATACTGTACAAAACATGAGGTACATATGGCTATCAGAAATCACCCTGTTGGATATCCTCCATATCTGTCTCACCTGTCTCCTCCTCCTCCTTTCCCCCGCACGATGTCCAACTAGCATCTCACCACCCATCATCTATCTTGGTCAGATATCTATTGGTACCTCAACTAGGGATGGCCTCCATGAACTGGTGGCCTCATCTTAACCCTGTCTCAGGGCTCGATGGCCCCCGTGCTCTCTACACTATGGGTACGTGACCTGGTCCTCTCACTCAAGGCTTGTTGTGCTCTATACTCCCCATAGGATAGAAAATATATCCCGACAGCCATCAAAATATCCTGATAATACCTGACCTCACCCAAGGCATCCCTCAACCTGCCTATCGGTACTATCTGGGGTGGAGCCATTGGTCTTGGCCCTTATGCCTATCTCTTGGGACCCTGTCCCATTAGTACCTGTAAAGAGGGACCCTGTCCCTGTACCTTTTCCTGTCCTGAGGGAACTTGTACCTGTGCCTGTATCTAGGCCTAAAGGGTTGTGACATGCACTGGTGTAGTGGCCAACTGGCCCTACAAACCTCTAATATACACTTGTAGGGTGGTCACTTGTAACCCATCCCCATCTCAACCCTGTGCAAGTACCTATCCCTGTGCTACCTGGGCCCATGGAGTCACCACCTTTGCCTTTGAGCTTATCAACTGCCCCTACACTATCCCCAACTGTGTAACCAGGGTAACCACCTACCCCTGTAGGGCGTCCCTCTGAATAGTGACAGTGGCTAAATCTAGCTGCCCCGCCCTAGGTGGTACTACTCATAAATGTGTAGCCCACCTGTAACCCTGACATCATCAATCCGCTGGTGTCTCACCTGCTCCTCCTGCCCTGTTGGCACTGTCGGCTGTGGTAGAGGTAGCATCCTCTCCACATCATCCCTCCTATACTGTGGGAAAGGTGGAAATATATCCTGAAGCAACCCGAACTATCGTCTAACCCTATCTATAGGTTTCATCTCGTGCTATCCTCTATCCACCGGAGCAGTTGTACGTCCTGAAACTCCTCTGACATCCACCCATATGATGGAAAAATCACATAGGGCCTTCAAATGATGTCTATGCCAGAAAACCCTCTAGTAATCACATGTAATAGGTTACATCGTGTGTAGCTCTAGTAGCTCGATGCTCCCCAATCGTAGGTACCCATCTCCTGAATCCCACCTGAACAAATCCCGGCTCAAATGCATCATCCCGGGGCATACCAAATAGACACACACACAATGTGCTCATATGCCCAACAATGAAGTAGGAAAATAAAACACAAGCTAAACCTCCGTAGCCGCCCATAAGCCCATAACTCTCTATATAGCTAAACCAGAAATGCTGGTGCCCATGCAAAATGATTTCTATCCTACACCATGTCATGTAGAACCCCCATCAAGGATCGTGGGAATCTCCCACCCTCTGAATCCGACAGTACAAAGTAGTAAACTACCTCCATCAACAACACTACCAGTCTCATCTCCTTTGGATGAGCTCGGTACATATATCCATAGCTCAGATTGACACTATGGAATATCATATCCGCCAGCCCCTCGTTAAACACAGTCAACATCAACTCCTCAGAGGTCTCTGAGGAAATAGAGTACACATGCGTCCCCACTATCGGTAGATGCAGGATCTGGTACACATCCTCCAGGGTGATTGTGATCTCACCCATTGGAAAATGGAAGGTATCGGTCACTAAATCCCATCTATCAATGAGAGTGATCATCAAACTCAGCTACCAGACCACGTGCCGGTAGTGTCTGACCCCAATCAGGCTAACCTCTATAACATGGTGCTAGTCCTCAGCTATCGCACCCCCTCACACCTCCACAAGCAAGGGAGGTACCTTATCCCACATCCGTAACTAGTCACTCGCCTGCACCCAAAAAAACACACTATTTTCAAAACCTTACCATACCGAACACACCCCTTACCTCATAAACCTCATATCCAACCCTCACTTCTTATCGTACCCACCCAACCACTTACCCCTTACTAGACCAATATATTCATGCCATTTATACCTACTCCCCTATTTTTTCTCATGAAACCTACCCTTACATCTCCTGACATATCCTTACCTCTTACCCTTGTTCTTTATCGCCCTATTTTCCTATAAAGCCAACCGACACCGGTCACAACGACTGTTATCGATCATGTGTAACTGGCATTGGTCACCCATTACTTGACCAATGCCAACCAAATACCACTGACATTAACCAAGACTTGACTGACATTAGTCACTGTTGTGATGTCAATAGCCGTAAACCCCTACCTTAATTTTCAAAATTTCCCAAACTCTACCCTAATCCTCCACTCTAACCTACCCAAACCTAGCCTAGGTTTTATTCCCAATATTATTTAACCTACATTGGACCTTCCCACCTCTCATTTCCTTCCTTCTTACCCATACATTCCCAATAATAAACTTACACCCAAATTTTCACCCAAACCCATTTAAATATCCTATTTCCATCACAAATACAGGATCAGATAGACTCCTACCTCATCTCGGTGCCGTTGGCGTGGTGGCACATCTAGCCGTTGTGACAGTGGACCACCTAAACCTTCTCCAGCCTCTGCCATGTCTAATCACCAAATCTAATTATCCTGACCTCCACCCAATCACAATCGATACCCCTTTGCTCGTGGACCCGTCTACCTAGCTCCTTTAACCAACTGGATCTCCCCACCTCAACAGTATATCGTCCCTCGTCCTTTCCTCCTAAAAAAGCACAACTTGTTCAGCGCTATGTTGTTTTCACAAAATCCATAACGTACAAATGAATCCATATTATACAGATTTTTTATTTTCATATACCCACGTCGACTTGAATGATGTTAGTTGTAGCTAAACTGACATCGTTCATGTGCCCTAGCACACCGTGGTCAGTTATACCCAAATTGATATCGGTCATTTTCCTTAATAAACCACGATTGACTTACCTAGACCGTCACCAGTTACGTATGATCGACATCGGTTACCCATCATACTCTTGCCCATACCCTTTCCCCATTTTTGACCAACACTTAACCAAACTGGCCAACGTTTGACCTTACCCACCCTTATTGCAACCAACCTCCATTCCACCTTACCTATACTTGTCCTTAATTGCATTTTGGGACTTGTTATTTTACCTATACCTCAGCCTTAACCATGCCATGACCTAGCTACCTGGACCTGGAACATTGTTAATGACCTATGAAATCATGTGCTCGCTATACCTTATGGCATTGTTACCCGTGTTGTTTGACCTAATGACCTTATCTTTCCTAATGCCATGCCGTTTATCCTGACCCAACCTTTGGTGTAGCGGAACATACCTAAACGTTCCAGCACCTGACCTGCGATGTGCCTCCGCACCATATCCTATACCTTGGATACCAAAATCACCTCAACCTTGTTTGGATAAACCTATCGACCTTGGAAGATGTATAGTTTGCATGCTCTTCAACCTGGTAATGTGCCATAGCTTATACGTGTGTGTGCGTTCAAATATCGCTACCTTTGACCCTGGATCATTACCTTGATTACCTGACTGGACCTTTACCCCATTACCCCCATTGTCCACCTTCCTCTTCATCACATCCACCTTTTATCAAACCACTCACCAATTCTATTTTCTACCTCATCAGTTCCTAGTTTGAGGGGGATCACCTTCACCCACACATGGGGAAACCACATCTTATTTTTTGTTAGCATCAGCTTACCAATACAAGCTAAGCAACAAAAAGGAGAAAAATGTAAACACCAAAATTGAGTCACACTCCCCTTGGTCCTTTGTCAAATAACCAGCTCAAACATACTCATCTAACCATGGCCCCTTCCACCCTACATCACCATTAATTTAATATTAATTAAATTAAATTAATACCCATCCTCATAATATTCGTCATTTAATTACATTAATTGACCTAATTTCCACCTCACCCAAACACCTCATCCAAACACCTCATCCAGCCACCTCACCTTTAGACCTATTCTTGGCATGTTTCCATAACTAACTAGGACCTAATCTTACTTACCTTAATGAGCTAAGATTTGGTCCAACCCTAAAATCAATGCCTAAGATTTCTCTAACCACATTCCCACTCATTAGAAGGGAATATTCCATTCTAATCTGCAACAACAAACCAACTTGGTCCAAGAAATTAGAAAGATTTTCCCATTTTAGTAAACCTAGGGAATTCTGCCTTAATCGACGCTGGTCACCCCTAAACTGACGCCGGTCAACACGGAACCATCATCGGTTACCATTTATTCACCTTAGCAACCTTTTTTTTTGGGTTGGCACATTTTGAGAGCAAGAGGAAAGAAACATAGCTGTATGCAAGTAGAACAAACATCCTTTCATGCATCCAAACATCCAGAGCTATCACCAGGACAAATTTTAGAAGCATTGCACTCACGGAACCATTCTGGGAACCACTACTATGATATCTAACACTATTCTTCCGATCAACAACCACCTCCATTCAGTCATCAAAACCTGTATCATAGTAATTACATCTCCACTAGCATTGTCTATTTCAGCATAGTTAACTTTTTTCATTCATGTCATTAGTTTATACTTTGCATGTTCATTCCTCCATTGTTTATTAGCTTGTAATTTAACCATTTCCCTTACCCACACCACCAAATCACCATTCTGACCTAATATCCATTTATGAGCATACTTGAGATCTCCAAAAACCTTCTCATACATTCTCCCAACCTCATTTGACCTTAGATCAGCCCCTGCCATTTGATCTATTTGATTTTATTTTACCTCAACCATACCGACGCCGGTTATCCACAACTATCATTGGTTCTACCTAAACCGACATCGGTCATACCTGATCTACACCAGTCTTTGTGTTTTATACCTTGACCAAGAACAGACCCAACAATCATCTCATCAGTTAACCTAAATAACCCAGAATTAGACCCTGATAATTCCCAACACCCAAACAACTACCTACCTTTCTGATATGCCCATAACCTAGCATGTTGTGTTAATATTTGCTTATTGTACTTGAATGAGAGACCTAAATCATATCAACTACAATAGGAATTTACTTGTTTCTGGCATTAATTTGTTTTAAACAGTGGATTGACAACCATTTAGGGAGTATCACACTTCCCAGATCTAGCACATGCTAGGCAGTCCACTACCATATATCATTTTACTATCTTTTTGTGGTCTTGTTTTCTATTACAGGTAGTTCCTCCTAGCCAAAAGGAATCTCTCACATTCAGCTATGGATCAAGAAGTTAGAATGCGTGCAACAACCATCTATCGACCAACATAAACAGGTATTCCTCCTAGCCCTTACCCTTACCTGTTTCGTCATTTCGAAAATGTAATGAAAACGATGAAACAACAACCTATCCATCACGGTCTCTAGCATCTTGACTCTACAAATCAAGTTCTCTTCTTCCATTTGAGCTTGAATTCTCCATTTCCACTTCTTCGTAGAAATGTCTAGTTCGCAAGGTAAAACTTATTCGCCTTTGAACCTTGTCACTATCATAAAAATCACAAGAAATAATCGAATACCATAGTCCTGGATATATAATTGGCTCTAATACCAAAATTATCCTTAAACTTCTGCTTTGTAACTCTACGAAATCACACAATTATGATGTTCTACTTTCAACTTTGGAAAAATGACAGATTGATTGAAGATTAGAGATTTAGTGAATGATTATCTAGTGTTATATAAAGGAAATTATAGAGAATAGGAAAGAATTCAAACTCCAAACACCAACAATTTTATCCTGGAAACCTCCAATGGAGGAAAAATAGTCGGGAAGGGAAATGTGCTCTTTCTTCCCACTTTTATTGGTCAATTATAGAAAATGAAAAATTACAAGAAGTAGAAAATGGATACAACAATGAAAACCTCTCTCTTCATATGCTTTCTTTCCCTATTTCTACACCTTTCTCCTACAATTCCACTCCAGCACTGAAGATATTTCTCACTTGCTCTCATATAACTAATACTTTTCTCTTTAATCTCTCTGAATCTTCGTATGATCAATTCTCTTGCTCCTCCTTGTATTTATAACCTTCTCCTATGTGCTCCCGTGCACTAGATAATGGGAAAGGTTAGGGAGAGAAGAGACATAGTTTGTAGCTTCAAATTCATGTCCATTTGTGATCCATTCTTCTTTTCTATTCAGAAGTGTCAGGACCACCGCCCTGAATAGACCAATGGTTTTTGGACTTCCACCCTGGCTGGGTGGCAGTTCTACAATTGCTATGCACAAAGCAACGGTTCTATCTAGAATCTCTGTATACCTCATTTATTTTCATTTTATTCATTTATCCTTCTTGGTACTGATGAAGTGGTGTGTTTTTCTGGATCCCTATAGATCATAAACATGGTGGGCTAAGAATATAACTTACTTCATCAAGAATAAACATTTCTCATGGTATAAAGATAAATGATGTTTCTCACACCTAGAGAGTAATTTTTATAAATTATAAATTTCCTCTTTGAATGTTTCCACATAAACTATGAATTCATCCATGTAAATCTCCACAGAGTCATGAGTGACATCAATAAAGATTGCTAACATGGATCTTTGGAAAGTAAGGGGAGCATTACACAAGCCAAAAGTTAATACTCTGTAGGAAAATTTCCCCCATGGGAAAGTAAAGGTAGTATTATCTTGGTCTTCAAGTGCCACCATGATTTAATTATACCCACTGAAACCATTTAAGGAATGAGAAATACTTTTTTCTAGATAAATTATCCAGACTTGGTCAATAAAAGGTAAGGGAAAATAGTCTCGATGTGTTACCTTATTCAACTCCCTATAATCCACACAAAATCTCCATTTCCCATTCATTTTAGGAAATATCACTAATGGAAAAACCCACTGGCTATTTGAAATTGAATAGATGAATCCTACCATAAGAAGTTTCTCAATTTTAGTTTTTACAATATTTGTTAAGGCAGGGTTTAGCCTTCTTTGTGGCTTTCTGATTGGTCTTGAATCAGTTGTGTAAATGTGGTGTGTAAAAATACTGGGATGAATACCCTTCATATCACTATATTCCCAAGCAAAATCTTGAGGATGTGAGAATATAAGCTTGAACATGGTCTTCTCCTCTTGACTAGTCAGCCAACTATTGACCGCCAATGTTTTTCCTGGGAAAATTGGCAGTTGCTTGGTGTTTAGGTGGAGAAATTTTACCATAGGTTATTCTCTTAGTAATGAATTCAAAGGGCATCTATGTGGAAGCAATATGTAAATCTCAATAATGTTGCAGAATATTCTCTTAGTCAGATCTATGTTTCGTAAGAAATGAAAAAATATATGTAGATTGTTTTCATCTATCATGTCAT
This sequence comes from Taxus chinensis, assembly GCA_019776745.2. Taxonomy (NCBI): domain Eukaryota; kingdom Viridiplantae; phylum Streptophyta; class Pinopsida; order Cupressales; family Taxaceae; genus Taxus; species Taxus chinensis. Next base: position 910,458,808 of record CM034146.1, read on the forward strand.
CCTTTATTTCAATTTTTTGTATCACATGACTCATACATAGCCCAACGTAGGACTTGTTTTCCCAATTTTGTATCTGGTCTAAATTTTCTTGAATTATGACCATAGATAAAGATGAAACTACATCATCTACTTCCTTTGGGTGCTTCCACCATTATTTATCTTCAGTGGAAAAAGACTTTGTTGCTGGATAAATGGATAAATTATTTGAATCATAACCATTTTTAATGATCACATTTCATGTTATAAAATCAATAAGAGTTTCATTCCACTGAAGACTCCACTACTATGGGACTTGTTGTACCTAAGGTTGGGGGTATGACCATGGTGTGTTCCACTAGTTTGGAATCCATTGTGTTTTTGGTGTATAATACTAGTTTTGATTTGATTAAAAAGTCCCTCTTTGCTTTTGAGCCACATAATTCAACTCAACTTCATTTTACGTGATCTATTTTAAGTGATTCTTTAGCAAAGGAAACAATCCACATAAATTAGTGGTATGCTTTTGATCAAAGACAAGGTAGATGTTTTTTTATCTAAGGGATAGTCCTTAATCCCATGTTTGTTTCTACATCTTGGACAATATACAAAAAATGGCTATGTATTCCTAGCTTTATCCCTATCCACAGTTGTGTTAATTTGGATTAAGAGATCTATTTTTAGATTCGCAATCTCCTCTCTTAGTTTGGATATGTTACTATTGGCAATTTTACCTTTTTGCTTTCGAAGGTTTCAGCGAGTCTAGGAGTATTTCCTACAGAGATCAATGATATCAGTGAATTCCAATTTGTCCATATCTCCTTTTCCCATAGGATTAAATGCTTCTTATGCCTTCATCCAATCTTGTAAGGAATAGATTTTTTAGAAGAGTAATATCAAGACTTGTACTGCACCTCCTGTGATGGAAGAGGAACTGATTAAGATAGTCCTCAATACCCTCATCCTCCTTTTGTTTGATCCTAAAGAGTTATTTTTTTTGTCCCTTACCCTACAATAATCTTGGTATTTATCCAAGAAGACTGTTTCCATCTCCTCCCAACTGTGGATAGAGTTGGGGTTTAATCCCATGAACCACCTCATGGCTGTGTCATTTAAAGTTAAAGGAAATAAATTAAGATTTTTAGTGTCTGAGGTATAGGAATAGGTATGACATAAGACTTTGAACTCAAATAGGAATTGGTCAGGATCTTCTGAGACTAGTTCCCTAAAGGCTGGTAGAATTGAAGGAGATATCTTTTTAATTAGAGCTTGGTCATTAGGGTTCAGTTGTATGGGATAGGTGAATGTCCTTCTAAGTGGAGGGTTGCCATAATTTGCACCATTGGGGTTTTCCACTCCATCATCCATCCTTTCTTGCTGAACAAGTTGCTTCACAGGTTGATTTTAAGGGGGGGTTTGTAAATTGATTCTAATAAATCTACCCCTACGGTCTCTAGGTATAAATATAAAATCCTACCATACTGAGAATTTTTTTCTAATTATAAGTGCTTACTGATTTCTTGTGTTCTACATGTTCCAAAGCACACAAATAATCTTGTTGTCACTACAAGGTATTTTATTTTGAAAGAAAGAGTTATGGAAAAAATGATTTCTAAATGGAAACTTACCAAGATATCAGTAAGTACTCAAGTTAGTACCTTTATCTTTGATAACATCTTAAGAATATCCCCTAAAATGTCGCCAAAAAGTTACAAGTGTCATTGATACTCACACTTTAATTATCTCATGATTGTCAGTCCAGAACGATGTCCACAACAATTTGCAACAAAGAGAACAATTGAAACCATGCTCAACATGTGTTTACTGTTGAATCCAACCAAATACCACTTCTAAAAGAAATTAAGGAATGCCTTCTATTAAAATATTACTAAATTTAGAATGGAAGTGTTGAAAGCGATGAAATTCTAGTAATTGAAACAAATGCTAAATAAATAGAAATTAAAGAAATGAGAAATTCTCCCTTCAAATTGGGGAGGAGTGGCCCTTGTTCTTTCCCTCTAATCTAGTTAAGTATTGAAAATCACACATGTCGATCTAACCTAGAATCATGAACTTTATTAAGTAGAACAATTTCTTTAACAACAACCAACTAACTCTATAATTCTACTACAAATTCCCTTTTATATCAAGATCAGTCCTTGTCACTCTAAAAGAGGATGGATTTATTTGCAATAATTAACTACTACTTAACTGAAATATATTTATAACAACAACTACTTGTCAAGAGTTACATCTTTGAGAGAACAAGTGCATGCCAAACTTAGATTAGATTTCATCTTGGTAACATATCAAATTTCATCTTGTTAACTTCAAGTGGAGTCCTTAATTAAATTTCAGTTGAGATAATTTAGTAATTCCAGCAGATTCCAAAGATCATGCATTAAATAACTTAAATTGTGGTGAATTCCAGTCATTCAATTCATTTATCCCACTTTTCCAGTCAAATAGGATGTTAAGTGGGAGTTGTATAATCTACATGAGTCACCTAATGACTAGATGGCAGTCCACATTTAATGATATTTTCACCATGTCAACTCGTATGTTAACTAAATCAACTCACTTACTTGATGTCTAAGTCCTTTGCTTCCTTCATATGAGTTTTGTGCCCTTGTAGTGTGAGTCCTGCGCTCCAAAGCAAGTCTTGCGACAATGCATGGGCGAGCCCTGCGCCAATGCTTAAGCGAGTCCTGCATTAGTGCATGGGTGAGTCCCATGCCAATGCATGAATGAGTCCTACAATGGCTTAAGATATGTTCTTCAACCACATTATTAACACATATAATTATTCATTTAAACTCATTTGAAAAAGCATACACAAGATGAAAATAACAATGTTATGCACAAAAATTCCTTTCACATATATTAAAGTATTAATTACAAAATGATAATATAATCCTTAGTAAAAAATGATGACACAACAAAAACATAGGAATTAACAGGGCTCATCACATCTTCTACTGACCTCTTTGTGCTAGAATTGTGGAGGGTTTTTGGGCATGTGTAAATAAGGTATTTTCCCTTCCTCTTGAAATTAATGTTGAAATTGATATGGATCAATATTTTGAGTTACCTAATCATGAATTTGAATATTTAAGAACATTTCTAATTAAAAAGTATGATGGTGAATTTCCTTCAAAGGAGGATAGAGAATTATTGATAAATGTTGTTGTTGCCTAAGAAAAGGAGTATAAATTGAGAAATAGGCTAATCAAGGGGCCTACCCCAACTTCCAAATCTAAGATTTCTATATTAAATAATGTTCCCAAAGATACTAGTAAGACAAGTGTACCAAATAGAAACCCTGTTACTGGTCTAGGACCAAGTACTCCTCCCATGACCCCTGTTATGAAAGATTATATCAGAGAAAACACTTGCCCTTTCCCTCAATACATCCTTTCCCAAATACAATGTATGTGATACAGCCTAGATCCTAAGCCATATAAAGATCATTGTCCTTATAGTAGAATTTATTAGGCTCCCAGAGCATAGGAAGAGGGCATTTGATTATTTGGGATTCAAGGAGGATGATGTTGTTAAGGAGAAGACTGTGGATCGAAAAGTGACCCCTCTTACTATTGCTGAAAATTATATTGAATAAGGTCAGGAGGATTTATGATCACTTCCTAAGGTTTATTTGGGTTCTTCCCTTGTTAAACATAGTTGGATGTGGATCCTTTCTTTACTAATTTAATTGTTAATGGTCGACTTCTACAAAACTACATCTTTGATTCTGGTGCTTCATGAAATATCATGCTCTTATTAGAAATGAATGAATTGGAAATTAAGATAACAATTTCTTTTGGGAAATGTTTTTCCATGGATTCCAGAGAGGTGCATGTAGTTTCTTTTTTCATAGGTTTGGTTGTGCAACTGGATTATTATCTAAGTAAATTATTGACAATGAATTTTGTTATTGTTGATTTCCCTGCTAAGTGGGAAATATTGCCATTAAGAAAATGGGCAGTTGGTGTAGGGGAAATGCTTAGATGGAAATATTTTATGCTTCCATACCTTTGAAAGATAATTTCGCTAAGGTGCACATGAGGGAAAAGATATTGCACCTCATAAAAGACCCCATAAACACTTCTTATGAGGTGTTATTTGTTGGTACAAATATTGACAACTTTATTGGAAATACTGATTTTGAGTATCAATGTTTAGATATGATTGAAAAAATTGAAGAAATTAATGCTCCATGGACTATGAATTTGAGAGAGAGAGAGAGAGAGCTCGAAGATCTCATGGAATAATGTACATAACAACAAAGTTGCACTTGAACAATATCACAAACTTCCTCCAAGTAATCAATAAGAAAAGCATGAACTCAAGGAAGGTGAAGCAAGCAAATTTTCCAATACGGTCCAAAACTTGCACAAGGAGAGAGAGAAACATGAAATGAAGAGCAATCAACAACTAACAAGGTGAGTAACATGATTACCAAGACCAGTGATATTGATCTTCGAGAACCTAATGAAAGGATGTGAACATCGAGATTGTTGCACTCCAATGGAATTGAAGATGAGCTCTAAGAATTAGCAAGAGATTAACGAAAAAATAAGTACAAAAAGACACTGGTGTGTCCTGATGCTCATAGATTAAAAAATGAGGGTACATATAGGAGTGTTGTGTAACTCCCATACATGGAAAATCATTCTTTATAATAGGGAAAAATGAATTACGATTCAAAATAGGGAATGTAACTCATATGACACACACTGACGCATATGAAAAATTCTATGAAACAATTTGTCATATAACTCCGATGACACATATGACAATGACATAATATTCCATGTGTCATATACAACCATATGACCTATGATCTCACTTAAGTGAAATGACTCACCATGGGTGAGGGAAATTCACATAATAAAGAAAATAGAGGTGAATACTATCCTTGACACCAACACCCCCTTCATAAAAGCTGAGGTAGAGGTCATGACAACTCAGAAAGAAGGAGAACTCCCATAGATGGCCTAAGAACTATAATTATAACTGTGCATACAACACCGATAATATTTCAAGTCTACTCTCCTTGGTCTGATAATTAAATGAATGTAACTCAATGTACAACATATTAATTATTGCAAGTTGATTTACACCACCAAACAACCTTTATTAGATTCTAAAATTTTAATTAAGACCTACAAAATTAAAAATCCACCTTTATAATTAAACACACCCCTTTATATTTAAAAATCCTTCCTTTATTAAGAAACACCCTACCTTTAATATAAAAGGAACCCATGTATTTAAACCCCACTTTATAATACATCAACCTTACCTTTATTATACGACCACTTTTTAAATAAAAAACCCAACCATATATATAAACAATCCCACTTTAATTTAAATCGACATTAAAAAACTTAGGCTTCGAAAAAGGTGGGAGATAATTTTAAAGCACGGTCAAGGTCAAGGAGTAGGTGATCAAGAAACTCAAGGCATGGAACCACATGGAGATCCAAACCAAAAGGGTTATAATGTATGCAAAGGTGGGCATAGGACTAACAGGAGAAATACATGTCAGGAGGAGGAGATTTGGTCACAACAATAGAAAACACACAAGCTAAGGGTAATAAAAACCAAGTTAAATGGGGGACGGTGACATGATGAGGCACAAGAACACACGACATGGAAAAACAACAACATATAGAGGGGGGAAATGACCAACCTAACACAGGGAAGCATGGTTCTAGGGTGAGGTCGAGGTATCTAAACATGACAGGGTGTACAACACATAATAAATAAGAGTGATGCAAAAATTGAGCACAATGCAAAGTAGTAGCAGGCTAAGACCTTGCATGCAACAACCAACGAAAAAGGACTGACTTTAAAATAATGTAACGAATCCACATGAAAAATGATGAACCCTCCCAAAAAATGTAAATGAGAAAAAGTATCTTGATTTACAATGCAATACAAACATCAAAATAATGTAGGAACCAAACTAGGTAGATGTAACTCGCCCTCATATAAACAACCAACCTACCAACATGCAAAATGCAACGCGGTAGCAATGCAACTTGGAAATGCAAGACAATAAATAAAAAATGAACAAATCGAGTTTAGATCCATGCAAGAGGCACAATTAAAAACAAGGATCTGACACAAAAACCCAACCCGAGCAATGGCAAAGTAAGGAAACAAACGAGTATGTAAAAAATACTCGAATAGAACCCGACTGGGTGAAAGGCAATGCAACAAAATTGAGCTAGGTAACAACCATCTTGACTCAAGAGATCGACCAAATAGTATGAGCAATGCAAAATACCAATAGTCTAACTCAAAGATAGCTTGATGGGGAGCTCTACAAGAGCTCAACTGAGTTAGGATTGCTTAACTAAAAATGGACTAAAATGCAAGGAAATAGTAATCCTAGTTAATCTAATTAGGAGGACTAAAACATTGTATAAATGAAACTAAAACAATATGGAATAATAGAAAATAATTATTCTAAGTGAAAAAAAACCTTAAATATGCAAGAGAAGGAGAGGAAATGACTTAGTTGATTCGAAGAGACTGTTGCAGGTCTGGAAATAAAATCTGGAAGTGTAAAAGATCACTCAGAAGTCATGCGAAGACTAGATCTGGAAGACCTAAACTGACTGGGGTGCCTAGCAAGGTATTTGGGTGCCCTAGTCTACATATTAGGCACCCTAATCTCTGTAAATGATCCGAATCTAAATTTTATAGGGTTGCAAGGTATCTCCAAACACCGTCTATTTGTCACACTGGATTCGTTGGCCTGCACCGGATGTGGTGAATAATCAAATAAAAACCTGCAAGAGGAAAGGAAGTATCGAACCCTAAGAAAAATAAATATGCAGAATGAATGGGTCAGAATGACCTCACCCACCAAACTAGTGGTCTTATCACTGAGCGTTGCACTACATTTTGAACCCGGATGTAGTTTTGGTGAGTGTATGCATGTCGTGCCCTAGGTGCTCTTGTGCCAGTCACACTTTTTGAAGTGGCGAGCAATTATAACTATAGAAAATGTAATTGCATGTATGCATGGAATAGAATAGAATCCCTCCCCCTATGTTGCGTGTTGATGTAGATCTCCTAGCCTTGATGTATAGCACTATGTGGATACAAGTGATGCAATGGATGAAAATATAGATGGAGTGATAGTAGTATGTGATGTTAGGACCCTTATTATGGTCTTATAACTTTATATTTATAGGGTTATCATGCTTAATTCGTAATTAACCCCCTGACATGGCTGACTGGGAAAAGGATAAGGATGAAAAATGGCTAGAAATGCCCCAAAAAGAAGCAGGAAAGAGAAACATAGATTGGGGCACCCAAGGTGGAACCAAGGTGCCCCAACGCCCTGATTTTGGGCTAGAATGATGGGGAAGTTGTGAAACAAGTGGATAAGTATAGAAAAATATGCTGGAATGATGAAATAAAATATAAGAAAAATTTGGCCAAAAGGTGGGATTAAGTAGTAATTTATTCACTTGAGAACCCTCTAAATAGTAGTATAAGACCGAGCTAAATAATGCCTTAAGTGCATGATTTTGTGTTTACATTTTGCCCGCACTTTATGTTGGTGAGAAGAAAGCTCGGTAACATAAAGTAGATAGAGATGCGTACTTGATATTTATGTAGAGTGTAGAAGAAGACATGCTGATGGACTAGAATCAAGTGTGGAATGAAAAAAAGAAAAATGTGGAGGAGCATGGATTCTAAAGATGAAAAATGCACATAAAAAGTGATGAGAGTGAACTTAGGGTGGAACACGTGTGTAGCTGTTGTTGTGTGTAGTATACCTCCATGGTTAGTAAAATCAAGTGCATGTAGCGGTGTGTTGTTGTTTTCTTTTTTGTTGTCGTCGTCATTGTCGTTGTTGCCCCCAATTTGAATGCTTGTTTCTCGTGCGGTCGGACATGCAAAAAGAAAATGATCAAGTAGTCAAATATGTATGTATGTAAAAATGTTGTGTAAAATATGCATGTATATAGAAATGTGTAAAGTACGTAAATGAAAAATACACTCTAATAAAAGTTTAAATAGAACATGTGCAACTGATCCATGTCGAGAAAAAGGTTTAGAAGGATATCTTGTACTGTCACAATTTTTTTGGGCGATCTCATGCCACCCTGGCTGAAGAAGTATAGGGTGGAAATGTGTTGTATCCTCCAACCTTTAACCACTTTTTCTGAAATGTGTGAAGATATCTCTGTACTATCCTATTTTTTTGGGTGATCCGACACCACTAGACAAAGTAGTGTAGAGAGGCACACCCACTCTAACCCCCAAGCCTGTAACTGCTCTATAGAATTACTGAAGGACACCATGTCCTGTAGAGGCCACTGTATATGGAGTTCGTAGACTGGTCTGAACTCACTCGTTGTGTGTGAACTGGTGTAAATATGTTGTGTTAGTAGAAAAACCTCAATGATGCCCCCCTCTTTTGGGGCACATGTGATGTCGGTGAAAGGAGAATGTGGCCCCAAAAGAGGACCAACCACACTCTAACCTGTAGAACTCTACCCTGTAGGGTGACAGGAAAACACTTGGTAGATACCAAGGTGTGCAAAAAAGGGGATGGCTAGCCAAAATAGGTGTTAGTCCAAAAACACATGCACGAAAGGAGACAAGTGTGAAATACATAGACAATGTAAGAACTACCAAGCAAAGTAGTGTAAACTTTTAAGAAAGTAAGTAAACCGCAAAAAGTGGGTTTCAAACATGGGACATCACTCACAATATCATGAGACACGTAAGGCCATCATGGCTGCAAACAATAGACAAGTGTGCACACAATAAAAGGGAAAAACCCACATATAATAGCAAACAAAGCAAATAAGTAGAAACAAATAAGTAATCATGGATGCCTATAATCTTGCAAAACAAGTGCTACACATGGAACACCCGTTAGCATGTTAAATTGATAAACAATATGTCAAAGTGTGTATAAGAAAGTAAGATAAGATGCTAAGTACAAAATGTAACAATAGTACCTAGATAAGAAGAATGTGGATGCCCTCAGTGATCAATATAGGAAAGGTAGAAGGAAAGCATCCATGCCACGTGTAAAGTCTTGTATCTGTGATCACACTAGACAAAGGCATGAAAGCACATGTGTGTATGATAATGACATATAAGAAAGTATTCTAACACGTGTAAGAAAGTGATCATGCAAAACACTAGTAAGTAAAAATAAATGCCCCCCATGACAATGTAATATGTTGTGGATGGATGGAATGGAATGCAAAAAGGAATGATAGTATAAACGCACCCCCCCGAGTGGATGAAATGTGTATGTAGTGAGGTTCATGCTGTTTTCCCCCTTAATAGTTAAGAATGAACTATAAAACAGAGTGCATCATCGGGGAATGGTCAAGTAGTGTTGGTTGTATCTACCATACTATAATGAGTGTGAATAAGGTGGCAGGGTTTTGGTCAAGGAGTCATGCAAACTCCTCATCTTCGATAGTGATAGAGATATGTTGGATAGGTTCCATGACTAGTGATAAAATGGAAGGTGGTGAAGGACTAGGTGGGAGTGGTTGACTACTAGTGTGGAATATAAGGGCATTTGCTTGTCGATGAGTCAACACCATGTGAACAGGCACTAACGTGGTAAGATTACTTTCTGTAAATGACACGGAAATACAGCAGAAACAGGATAAATAGGCGGTGGTGGGTGAATTGAAGTTAAAATGTCAGTTGGAAAATTACACAGTCTAACCAATGCCGGTTAGGTTAAACCTACACCGGTCATAGGTAATCGCAGTGCTGGTTACTGTGGAAAGTGGACAGTTGGTCAAAAACAAGGTATAAGGCCAAACTTTGCCCAGGTATGCCAAATACTGATGAGATTTACTAGGTCAATGAGAATGATAAGTAGTGACAGGGACTCTGAATAGTCAAAGAAGGTGAATAGGTGTCCTTTTTGGGTAGATTAACCAAAAGGAACATGTGAACTGATGCCGGTTGGGTATAACCGATGACAGTCGGAGGGTAACTGACGATGGTTGCTAGACCGACACCGGTCACTGTGAAATTGAAACAGTGATGAAAGAAAATGTGGTTGTGAATTAAAATCTGATGTGGAATCAAACCCAGAATTCTGAGAATGATGAGAATATGGTCCAGGCACACTCAGATGAAGCTAGAATACACCAACTGTGATGAGGAGCATGCAAGGAGAAACTAGAAAAAAATGAAGAACGTGACCTCTCACCTCAAAACGCAAGCCAAGCAGAAACACTAAGAAAAATGTGATCCTAAGAGTGCCTTTTCTATTATGTTTGTTTAGCTTATGCTATTTAAGGACTGACTCATGAACTTTAGAATAGAATTTTTTGGTGAGGATGGCTTCCTATGAAGAAGGAGATCTAAAAGGTGAGGTTTAGGTATGTTATGGCGGGGGGGGCGGGCTTCACTCTGAAGTATGACTCGATAGAGCAGCGAGCTGGGGAGTACCTGCCAATCCTCAGATCAGTGTGATTGTTGACAGGAATTTCCAGGAAAGATGTTGTTTAAGAATATGTATTTATTTTGATTTTGTGATAATTTGGTAAGACTCAGAGAGAGAGAGAGAGATGTGCTTTCTACGATTCGTTTGTCAACCATCAGCTGGGCATGACTTCCAATGTATAGGTTGCCCTCAATTAATGTGAGCTAATGCAGAAAATCAGAATGAAATGCAACGAGTTTTAAGCCCAAATTGAAATATGGAATTCGATGACACAAGTAGATGAAGAGGGAGAGGGATGCTCTTTCACTAAAAATGTAGAAAACAAGAAGAAATGGTTCTTTTTAAGCACCAAAATAAATGTTTTCTTTTAGAGAAAATAGAAAGAAAAAGAAGGTTACCAAGGAAGAAAATTAATGTGTATGCTTTTTAGAAGGAAAGAAACAAACACATAACTTTTCCTAGGAATGAATAAAAATGCAAGGAACCCCGAATGGGTCCCACTGGGTGTGCCAAAATGTTTCACCTGATTCTAGATGCATTTCTTCGAAAGTTGACGAAACAAATAGGGTAACGGGCATAGGAGGAATACCTGTTGAAATGCTGGTTGATAGGTTGTTGTGAACGCGTATGACTTCTTGAATCCACAGCTGATTGTGAGAGCTTCCTTTGGCTGGGAGGAACTACCTGAAATGGAAAGTAAGACCACCAGAAAGAGTTAAACAATATATGCAGTGGACTTCCTAGCGTGTGCTAGATCCGGGAAGTGTGATACTTCCTAGACGGCTGTCAATCCACTGTTTAAAACAATTTAATGCTGGTAATAAAGTAAATCCTATTGTAGTTAAAATGATTTAGGTATCTCATTTAAAACACAATAAGAAATATCTAATCTAACAGGCTAGGTTAAAATAAGATCCGAAGGTTAAGTAACTGGTTATGGGTCTCTACAGGTGACAGAGGTCTTAGGTCAGGTCATGGGTGTTTAAGGGTGATGTGGGAATAGGTAGGTAGGTTACTGTTCTGGGATGTATTGGTAAATACAGAGACCGATGCCGGTTAAGGGTGACCGATGCCGGTTGGGGAGAACCAGTGCCGGTTACTGTGGGGTACTGGGAATGTCACAGAATGAGCTTTAGATCTCCCTTATGATTGCACAAAGGACTAGGCTAGGCTAGAATGAGGTATTAAGTTGTTTGGATGGGATTTGGCATGAGGTTTTAATAGGGATATGGAGGGGTGAGTATTAATGGAGGTCAAGTGGGTGGCTAGGAGAACAAAGGATGAAAATACAATGATGAAATAAGTGAACCAGAGGAGTAAAATGTTCTACTTACTTGGAATCTGGTTCTGGACGTTTGTGAGTGAGGAATGAAGGTGTTGATAAGAGGTTGAATGCTGTTGGAGGATCACCAAACATTGGGGAGCTCTTGCATGGGATACATGTGCTCTCCTTCTTCCTGATTGGATCAAATCTATGTGGGGTGAGTGTTGGATGGTGGCTATGGGTGAATCTGGATGTCTGTGTAAGAGAAAATACTTGATCTCCTTCTTTGCATGTGTGTTCTCCATGAAACTTGTTCTCAAAAGATGTGATATCTCTCAATCTGAATTTGCCAACCTCAAAAATAAGGTTGTTTTGGGGGTTAAAAGGTGACCGACAGTGGTTCCGGCTTAACCAGCGGCGGTTAAGGGTAACCGGCAGTCGGTTAGGGTGGGATTTCCTAGGTTTACTAATTGGTTGGGTAGATCCCCTTTGATTTTCTGGGATCTTACATAGTCCTAACAAAAAGCGGATTAGGATGGAAGCTTCCTTTTAAGCAATGGGAAGAATGTGGTTAGAGGGAATGTAGGCATGATTTTTTGGGTTTTAGGTCTTAGTTAGTTATGGTGGGTTACTAAGAATAGGTTAGGGTGATGGCTAGATGAGGTGTCTAGGTGAGGAGATATGTACTATCCCAATTAGGATATTTCGAATAATAAATCTTGTGAGGTAATCAATTAATTTAATTTAATAATATTAGAGTGGTAAAGGGGGCCATGGTTAGGGAATAAATCCAAGGTGATTGGTTAGGATATGACCCGAGTAGATCATACCTTGGGGAGGTGATGAACATGAGTCCCTAAAATTGCATGATTGATTGTTCATGAAGGGTGAAAATTAGTCACATGATCACCAATTTCATGGTTCCCAAGAGGTCCACTTGAGGCGGTGAAATGCACCGTGCGAATGGTGAAAGGGGTGAAAGGTGGGTAATGGTGTTTATATGATATGTGGTAACATGCTTTGTGGGCAAGAGATGAAGGTCACAATGGGAAAGTCACATAATGTAAAATTCAGTTTGTTTTGACTTGTATTTGGATAAGATTGACGGTGAACAATATGGGATGATGAAATTAACTCCATAAATGAGGTCTTCGTGAAGCTAATCAATGCAGGAAGCTTGACAGATTCTCTAAATGAACTTACTTCCTCTCTCTGCGTATCATTCTTCTTTTAAATAGCTTTACATAGCTGATCCTTTGCAGGGAGGTACTTCTTATATCATGATTAAAGAGAGGAAGAAACTTTTGAGGAAGTCAGATCATTTTATTATAAGTTTGACTCAAGGAGTTGTGTCCTAAGTAGGGCTTCAAATTCATGGACATGACCAAGGTGAGGAATGGCAGAATTCTTGTTTAATAGTACCTGGGATTTGGGGGGACATTGAAGTACGGTCCGGGTGTAAGGCACATGGGTTGTGCTCTCTTACAAAGGTAACTTCCCCAACTTGAATACTGTAAATTTGTGTTTAGATCTCCATGATTCTCTAGAGATATAACCCATAAACATGTTTACATAGGTTAATCTGCCTCGAATAGGGTAAATAATGGGTGATACCTCAAAGGAGGGAAGCCTGTTGGGAAATTTGTTTGGAATATACACGAAAATATTCCTTGTAAATTTTTTGGACCATTGATGGATCACTCTTACACTATAGGTTCTTTTAAAAGTGATAAATACAATAAGCAACAATAGATTCCAAGTTTACTAGAATGTTATTAGGTGACAATTTTTAGGCGTACAAATGACATTGATTAATCAATTTTTTCTTCTTCCTTGAGGTGGGCTTAAGAATATGCCGGTGAACTTATCCTACCCCAAAAGCATTACCTCATGAGTATATAATAAATTATGTAGGATATCTTGGTCATATAACCAAGACATCCCTAAGGACGGATAGTCATGCATCGAGTTATGGTCTTAGGCATGGATCAGTCAGATCATCTAGGCATGGAACCAAGTTAGGTTTGTGGTCTAGGCATGGATTGAGGTTAAATTGCACACAAAAGTTGTGATTCAATTAATTTATGCAATCCTAATGGTGATATGGGTCATGTTTATAATATTTGCATGATGATGGTAGAGAAATGGTAGTTGTAATAAATGTATGTTGTGATGAATGATAACCAAATGCAAACCACACTTCTGTTTGTTCCTGGTTTAATTTCCAATTCTGGATATAAAAAGGAAACTACGTAGGGTAAAATGTGATTTGAGGTAAGATGAAAGATGAATTGGTTAGGGTAGAGAGTGGCTGAGCTAACCTCCAAGGGCCCCATGCCCTTAGAGTGCACCTACATAGTCCTGGTGAAAAGGGACCTCAGGCCGATGTAGTTCTCCCATAAGCTAGGGAAGAATATGAGGAGGTATGAAAATGAGTTGGTAGGTTTTAGGCATGTTTTGGGTTTAGGTCTATTAGGTGTGGGTGGGTTATAGGAAAATTGGTATAGGTGATGTCGATTGTGGCAAAAGAAGAAGATTACCCCAAAGGTAAGTGTCGAGGACCAAGTCTTGTATAAGGTAATCAAAATGTAAATAAAGATGGTTAAAAGGATTTGAGGGGGCAATAAAGCCATTTGATTGGTTAGGATCATACCGAGTAGATCATACCTTGGAGGAGGTGATGAACATGAGTCCCTAAAGGCATTCCCCAACATGATTGATTGTTCAAAGGGTGAAAATAGTCACATGATCACCAAATGTCATGGTTCCAAGAGGTCCCTTGAGGCGGTAGGAAATGGGGATGGGAATGGTGAGAGGGGTGAAAGGTGGGTAATTTTATATGGTATGTGGTAACATGCTCTTTGGGCAAGAGATCTGAGGTCACAATGGGAAAGTCCATGACTAAAATTCTTTTATTTTGACTTGTATTTGAGATAGATTGATTGATGCGGGAAGTCTATATGGGATGATGAAATTAACTCCTTGAGGTCTTCGTGAAGCTGATCGATGCGGGAAGCTTCAAATTCTCTCAATTTTTTCTTCTCTCTTCTTTTTTGAAAGAGCTTTTTAACTTTACATAGCTGTCCTTTGAGGGAGCAGTCTAGTGATATCATGATTGCCGAGAGGAAGATGTCCTTTTGAGGGAGTCATCATTTTATTAGAAGTTTGACTCAAGGAGTTGTGTCCTAAGTGAGGGCTTCGAAGTCATGGACAAGACCAAGGTGAGGAATAGGATTCTTGTTCAGATAGTAGGGTGAAACGACCATGGGATCTCATCTAAAGGTAGATGAAAAGTATCCATGAGAATCATGTTATGTGTAGCACCATGGTACACATATTCAAGAGAAGATAACAAGTGATGGGTACTCACATGATTCTTGTTTAATCATTGGTGAGGTGTAAGAAGTGGATAGCACTCAAGGGACGAGCATGGAAAGAGGCAAAAAGTAATGTAGGACTAAAATTCAATAGTAGAACAGTCAAAGATGCAAATTAAGGGGCTTAGGTTTGGGTTTACCATTGAGTGAAGATAAATGATAAGCACCTGATCCATAAGTATGGGTTACGATGTATGGTCCAAGCCAATTAGGAGACAAATTTTCCCCATTTATTTTTTTTCTGCTTTGGTTACATGTTGATTTTCTTTCAGGACAAGGTCACCGACTTGGAAGGTTCGTTCATGGACATGTTTTTCGTAGGCACGTTTGATACGTTTTTGGTAAACTTGAAGGTGATCAAGAGCGTTAAGACGATGACGTTCATCTAATAACTCAAGTTGTGCTAAATGGTCTTGACGAAATTCATCATCATTGAGCATGTCATGGAGAGAAATGCAGAGTGAGGGAATCTGGACTTTGAGAGGTAGAATAACCTTGGTACCGTAGACCAGAGAAAATGGTGTGGCCAGTGGAAGTGCGGATACTAGTGTGGTATGCCCATAGGGAAAAAGGAATGTGCGTATGCCAGTCCTTCCTAGTATCATTAACCACTTTCATGAGAATTTTGTTTAAGGTTTTGTTAGTGGATTCGGCTTGGCCATTGGTTTGTGGGTAATAAGGTGATGAGAAACTTAGCTGAATGCTGAAGGCATCACAAAGTTTTTGCAATGTTTTGTTTTTGAATTGTTTTCCATTATCAGTGATGAGGCGATGAGGAACACCAAAGTGACAAATGATGTGATGATTGATGAACTCACATATTTTCTCAGCTTTCGTGGAGATGAGTGGTATAGCCTCCACCCATTTTGTGTAGTATTCGGTAGCGGTAATGATCCATTGATGGCATTGGGAAGAATGGGGGTTGATCTCTCCGACAAGATCCAAACCCCATTGAGAGAAGGGCCAAAGGTCATGAGGAAACCTGTAAGGCATGACTGGGTGTATGATGAAGGTTGGCATGTTGTTGGCATTTTACACAATGTTTGACGTAGTCGCAACAATCATGGTTAAGGGTCAGCCAGTAATAGCCTAGGTGAAGAATATGCTTAGCAACAGCAAGGCCACTGAAGTGACCTCCACATATGCCATCATGAACTTCCTTAATGGTATAAGGAATTTCAGAACTCATGAGGCATCGTAAGAGAATACCATCAAAGCCACATGTGCTTATAGAGGAGGCCCCCCATGATGACGTAATGAGAGACCTTTTTAAGGAAGGTGCGTTGTCCATTACGGGTGAGATCAGGAGGTAAGATGGAGAGAGAAAGATAGTCAGAATATTGTTTATACCAAAGGTCACTTGGGTCAGGGGTAGTGGTTCTGATGGAGTAAACTTTGTGAGGTAAATAAGAAGGTGATTAGAGTCATTGTATGGTGACAAAGATTTTAGAATCAGCAGGTGAAGCAGGTATTTGAGAAGCCAAGCAAGCCATGGTATCTACAAATTTGTTGGTTGAATGGGGGATGGTTTGAAGGGTGTAACGGTCAAAGGTGGTCAAAAGTATGTCTACATGATGTTTATACTTTTGAAGTATCTCATTACGACATTGGTATATACCATTGACTTGGTTTATGACCAATTGAGAATCACCAAAGATGTTGATTGATTTGACATCTAGGGCATAGGTGGCTTGGAGACCTAATACGAGTGCTTCGTATTCAGACAATATTGTTTGTACAATCAAAATCTAGTTTGAAAGACAAAGGCATGGGTTCACCATCAAGCAGGAATGAGGATAACACCAGCCCCACCCCCACGCTGACACTTGGAACCATCGAAGAAGAGTGTCATTTGGTAAGCGGGTTCGTCCAAGGAAAGGGTAGCAATTGACTCATCTAGAAAGTCAAAATTAGAGGGTTGATCCCTAGAAATAGGTGCGTCAGCCAATTGGTCAGTGATAGCTTGGCCCTTGATGGAATTTTGATGAATGAATTCGAGGTCAAGGTCAGCTAAAAGCATAAGCCATCGTGTGGCATGCTGATTTTGATAAGGTTTGGCATACATGAAGTGTAGGGGGTCAGTGTTGGTCACAACATAGGTTTTGTGGTTGAGTAGGTAATGGCGGAGTTTTGTGGCAATGAAAACTAAGGCTAAGAAAAGTTTTTCAGGATGGGTGTATCAGGTTTCATAGTCCAAAAGAGTACGGCTTATGTAATAAACCACCTGCTCCCTGTGTTGTTCATCATGATGAGCGAGCATGGCTCCCAAGGAGTGATCGGTAGCTGAGATGTATAGGTAGAAAGGTTGATCATCTTTAGGTGGAATGAGTACGGGTGGTTGGAGAAGGTATTGTTTTAAGGCCTCAAAAGCTTTGTGGAAGTCATCATCCCATTTAAAGGAGACATCCTTCTTGAGAAGATGATGAAATGGTTGACACCGATCAAGATAATTGTGAAATGAAATGGTGAATAGACTGCAACTTACCTTATAGGCTACGGAGTTGCCTAAGGTTAGTGGGTGGAGGCATTTCCAGAATGGCCTTGACTTTAGCAGGGTCAACTTCTATACCATGTAGGGAAATGATAAATCCCAGGAGCTTTCCTGAGAGAACCGTGAAGACACACTTCTTGGCTGAAGGTGAATGCAATATTTAATGAGGTGGTCAAAAATGGTTTTGAGGATGGCAAGGTGCTTAGAGCGGCATTTAGATTTGGCCAGGAGATCATCCACGTAATCTTCCAATATATGATGCATGATGTCATGGAAGATATAAGTCATAGCCCACTGATATGTGGCACCAGCATTTTTAAGGCCAAAAGGCATGACTCGGTAGTAGAAGGTCCCCCAAGGGGTGATGAATGAGGTTTTGTGTTGATCCTCTGGGGCAAGCAAGATTTGGTTATAACCCGAGAAGCCATCCATGAGTGATAGCATCTCGTGACCAGCGGTAAGGTCAACCAGTTGGTCAATACCGGGTAGAGGGAAGTCATCTTTTGGGCAGGCAAGGTTGAGGTCACGGAAATCCATGCAAATGTGGAGTCCCCCTGTCACCTTAGTGACAGGGACAATGTTAGAAATCCAATGAGGATAATCAATGGGTAATATGAAGGAAATGGAAAGAAGGTGCTGAAGTTCTTCTTTGACGAGAAGGGCAATGCGAGGGTGCATTTTCCTCAGTTTTTGTTTGATGGGTTTGGCATCAGGAATGGTTACGATATTGTGGACCACTATGGTGGGGTCAATACCAGGCATGTCTGTGTAAGACCAAGTGAAAGTGTGGTTATGATCTTTGAGAAAAGAAGTGATGGCTTCCTGTTCAGCAACATCTAAAGATTGACCGATCTTTAGGATGTGCGGGTCATCCTGAGTATGAATGTTGATCTCGATAGTCGATTCATTCAACATGGTTTGTGTCTCAGAAGGTAATGACTGATGAATATATGAGTCTTCTGCACCAAGGTAGGTGAGTATAGATTCATCATCCTGACATTGAACGATGTTAATTGAAGGTGTATCGTCATCAATCATTTCAGGATACAGGAAGGGAAGAGAGGAAGGGGCCTCACCCTCACATTGATAAGTCAAAGGCCCCAAGGAAATGGTGTTTATGAAAAAAAAAGTTAGGAGGGATAGATTCAGGATCCATCGACTCCGTCGGTGAAGGTGGTGATGAAGGTGGAGTGGGTGAAGAAGGTGGAGAAGGGTTGATGTTCTCGATGGGTTCAATACGGGCTTGCTTAGTAGGTGGTTTAGCAAAGCTGATACCACTATGGTTGTTATGTTTGTGGGTAGTACATGGAATAACAGTATGGTGGGCCTTGCTCATAAAATCCAAAACCAAAACCCTTCCATGCACATCGGTGTAGGAAGGTGTGGGTGAAATGGTGATTGGTGAGAGACTGGAAGTCAGCAGAAAATGGGTGGGTTTGTGACGGTGGTTTGGGTGTGTAAGTGGTAGTATCAAGTCCCCCATAGGTGAGACTGGTACGAAGATGAGGAGGACCATAAAGGAGGCATTCTCCTATGCGGTGATCATAGCGAGGGTGTTGG
This sequence comes from Taxus chinensis, assembly GCA_019776745.2. Classification (NCBI taxonomy): domain Eukaryota; kingdom Viridiplantae; phylum Streptophyta; class Pinopsida; order Cupressales; family Taxaceae; genus Taxus; species Taxus chinensis. The sequence continues at coordinate 910,477,935 of CM034146.1, forward strand.
TGAAGACTTCCATACTCTTGTGGAGTAAGGAATGTGTTGACACTATATAGGCGATACTCCCCCAGAGTGAGGCATTGAAAAATTCCTTCCAAGGGATCGGTGGTTGGTATGTGGGTAGCTGGAATAGATGATGTGTCGGTGGTTGATGTGGAGGTAGAGCTAATGGATTGGGAGGCTGATGGGTCAGCCGTGGAGGTTGTGGCAGTGGTAGGAATGGAGGAGGCATGTGCGGTTGAGGTAGTGACTGTACTGGTAAGTGGAGGTGTAGGTGAAGTGGTAGTGGTCATGGAGGTAGATGCCTTAATGGGTATGAGCACGTCATTGGGTTGGTAAAGCATGTTGCATGTTTTAAAAGGTGATGGATCAGCTGGAATAGTATAGGTGTGCCCTTCATGCTCAAACTTTACACAACGATGCAAAGTGGAAGGAACACAACCCATGACATGAATCCAGGGTCTGCCAAGCAACAGGTTATATTGAAATTCCCCCTCCAAGATGTAAAATAACTCTGGAATAGTGCGGGGGCCCACGCGAATGTGGAGGATGATGGTGCCTAGTGTAGAGGTGATAGCATCATTGAATGAATGCAACATGACAGGATGTTTATGCATGTAATTGTCAGGTATGCACATTTGAGTGAATGCATGGGATGAAATGATATTAATGCTAGCACCCCCATCGATCATTACATCGTCATACACGTATATCATCGATGTGGATAGAGATGAAGAGGGCTGGGTCTAGGTCATCGGTTTGGTGTGGTGTGATCTCTTCCTCTGAGAAGCTAAGGGAGGCTATTTGGTGAGTAGGGTGAGGTGTGGATAAAGGTGGCAATTTGGTGAGAGAGGCTACATGATGGGGTGTGATAATGGAGGCTACGGGTGTAGGGTCATTGGGTAAAACCTCAATAGATTGAAGAACCTCCATGAGAGCTTGATGATGGGATTCCAAGGTTTGGATGAGGTCATATAGGGACATTTTGAGGGGAGATTGGTGTAATTGTTTGAGCATGGTGCGATGTGTGACCCCATTAGAAATAGGGTATGTGGGGCCATGGATAGTAATTTTAGGTGTGGGTGCAGATGGTATGTTGGGTATAGGATTGGTTGGTGAGTCAGTTGCCTTTTCCTTGCCTTTGTCCTTCTGAGCACGGGTAGCAACGTGGATCATGTTGATTTGAGGGGAGTTGGCAAATGGAGAAGGTGTAGGATGAGTGGTATAACGACATGATGGGAAAAAACCTACCAGGGGAGAAAAGCCTTGTGAAGTGAGCTGGGTGCAATGACATTTAGGTAATGGTGTGGCAAGTTCTCTGATGTGAACCATGTTAATTTTGAATCTTGGGGGTGGTTCTAGGAGCTATGGGGGTGGAGGTCATGGTTGTTGAGTAGGTAGTGAGGGAAGGACTGTGGGAATGGGTGTTGGTGAAGCAGGGTCCTCATCAAGAAGGTCGTCATCGTCAAAGTTGGCTCAGGAGGACACAACTAGATAAGGATGGTTTTCAAAGCCTTGCAGTTCTCCACATCATGCCCTGGCACATGATGGTAGGCACAAATTTTAGTGTCATCAAACCCTTTTGGCTTGGGTTTGAGGGGGTCATAAGGTCTGAGTGGTGGTAATGTGATGACAGAAGTCTCAAGGAGGTTGGTTAAGATTTTGGCATAGGACCCTGCTAGTGGATTGCAATGGGAAGTGAAAGTGGGTTTGGGTGTAGGTGTGGCTGATTGTTGAGGAATGGTCCTTGCAGGAGGGGGAGTGGGTCGAGCCATGGTTTTGGGTGCTGGAGTGGTCTTGGGTGTTGGTCGTGTTTGCTTGGGTAGGGGTATGGTAGATGAACGGGTAGGAGGGTGTATGGTTGTTTTGACTACCTTATTGGAGGGTAGCAGATTTTTGTCTTTGGGTTGCACCTTCTTGGGTAAAGGTGATATGGGTGTATGAGATCTAGAGGGAAAAGCAGATGGGGGAAGAGGGTGAGTTACCCATGGGGATAATGGAGGTGCTGTGAAGGTAGATGATGCGGGTCATGCAGGGGGTGTGAGGGACAGAGACTGAAGTGTAGTGGGTAGTGAAGAAGTTGCTGAGGGTATTGGAGGTATGGGTGGTAAAGATGCTGCAGGTGTGGGTGTAAGTTCATGTCAGGTGCTTGGGTATGTTAGAGGTTTGCGAGGAAGGAATGGGCTGTTGTGTTTTTGGTTTATTGACGGGTGGAGGTTTCTTAACTACACTGGGAGGTTGAGGTCCTAAGATGGATGGAAAGGGTGAAGGTGATGCAGGTGTGATTGGTGCAACTGGGGTATGAGTTCTATGGGTTTGGTTCTTCTGTTTGGGTGCCAAAGTAGGTTGGTATTGACTTTGGAGGATGTAGCTAAATCTAGTTTGATAGGTGGATGAGTAAGGCTGGTGGTTGGGGTGACCCCTAAGGTAGTAATAGGTTTAGTTGAGGAAGATGATGTAGGTGTGGGTTTGGATTTAGATGTATGTTGGGTTATGGGTAAGGGTGTATGTTGAGCTATGATGGGTGTTGTGGAAGAAGTTGTGATAGAGGTGGTTGTGCTTGGTTCAATTGGTCAAAATATTTTTGGGTAGATAGTGGAAGTATCAGCAAGTGACATCTGCATTTGCGTTGAGGTAGGAAGTAGAAGACACCCCCACAGTAAGGCTCTATGTCCACATAATCTAAGCGATCGGCTAGCCAAGTGTGAGAACGACACATGTCTGTAGGTGAGGTTGATGAGGACCTAATGGTAATTCCCATAAAATGTGTCTTAGAGACAGGGAATTTGTTAGCTTCAGCTTCCGTGGGTAAGAGATCTGAAAGTAGGTCTGTAGGATCTTGGGTAGCTGATGGAGAATGGTCACCTAGAGGCAAAGGTATCTCTACTGGATCCTTGATAGGTGGAGGAGAAAATGGGTGCTCCTCTATAGGTGGAGGAGATGATGGGTGCTCCTCTGTGGGTGGAGGAGATAAACAAGTATCCTCCATGGACTGAAGAAGTACTGTGGGTGACGGTTCCCTAGGTGGAGAAGCCAAAGGTGAAATAGCCTTGACATTAGCGAAGGCTCCTCCACAGGTGAGGAAGGAGGTGAAAGGTGTTCCTCTTGTGGGTGGAGGAATAGGTGAGGTGGGTTCCAATGCAGAAGGAGGACTTTGAGCTAGAATTTCCTCTATGGAAGGAATATGAGGTAATTGGGAAGCAATGGGTGCATCACTAAAAATAGCGTGGACCTCGTGGGTATGGCTATCATGAGTTGAGGTCTCACCGGTTTGATCAGACGAAGGGGCATGATTGGGAAAGGGTTTCTTGAAGATGTGTAGGTTTTGATTGGCAGGTGCATTAGGATTATCCATGGTTAACTCACCTTTCTCGAGCATTTCTTGGACAATATTTTTGAAAGTGATGCAATTTCCGTCACTATGACCCTTTACTCGATGATAGTTACAGAAGTCGTGTTCTTTATACCATGCGGGTGTGGGGTGAAGCAGGGTCAAAACCAGTGTGTGGTTTTATAGGAGGAAGGGTGATGGCCCCAGCTTTGATGAGATTTTCTAAGACAGAAGAATAAGGTTCCCTAATTGGGGTGTATTTCATTGTTCTCGTCTGAATTGAAAAGTCTGAATGGGTGAGAGATTAGATGAGGGGCTAGCCTGATTTGACAGATGAACTGGGCCGGCTTTGAGTACCACTGCATTAGCGGTGCCCTTAGCTTTTGAATAATTGTTCTATGGTTTGGAAGAAGAAGAGGTATCATTCGACTTGAATGCCGAATTCTTATTGCGTAATTGGATTTTCTTCTCTTCGATGGCCCTGAATCTCTAACTTTCATGCCATGGTGAATGCTTCGTCGAATGTTTGGAAAGTTTGGACCTGCAGGGTCGGCGAGATATGTCTAGCACAAGCCTGCATGAAGAGCTCGATGAGTTTGGTTTGTGGTAGTTGGAATGTGAGTTGATTGATCAGGCTACGCCAGTGAGCAACAAAATTATGTGATAGATTCATCATCATACTGACATGTGGAGTATAGGTCAGTCATGGTAACCTTCTTAACGATATTGATGGAGAAGTGATCCAAGAAGGCTTGGGCTACCTGATTAAATGAAAATATAGAGTGTCTAGGTAACCCACTATACCAATCTAATGCAGGTCCAGTCAGAGACATGGGAAAGGTCCTTAAGAGCAAAGCATCATCGTGGGTGATTAGGTAGCACCCATGTTTGAAAGACCACAAATGTTGTTGTGGGTCTTCCTTGCTATTGAAACGGTTGAATTTAGGCATTTCCCAATGCATGGGGTATGGATGGATAGGAATGGATGGGTGGATAGGCTCATTACAAATCTTGTCATAGGTGAGAGTATTTTGGGAGCCAGAAACTGATGCCTCCAATGTCTGCATCTTGTCCATCATTAACTTGATTAGGTCATTGGTAGGTTGTGATGGTTGGGTGCCTCCTGTAGCATAAGAGGGTTGGTGTTGGGCATGTAACAAGGGTGGCATTCCAGTATATGGTGCTGCCATGTAGGTAGATTGAGAAGAAGGTAGTGAAATAGGGGGTACGTACCCATGGAGTGAATAACAGATGAAACAGGAGGCTGCTGATAGTACGTATATGGAGGTGGAAGGGTCGTGGTGACCCTAGTGGCAATGGGGGCCAACGATTGTGGAATAGAAAGGACCATGTTTTGAAAAGGGGTAGGGGTCACCGACACAGGAGGTGGTTGTGTAGCTACGGGTATATGTGAGACAATAGGGGTGGATGAGGTTGTGTTTTGGGTGGTTGTCAAAGGTATGGTGGATGTGGCGGGTGCAATGGATGTAGCAGATGTGGCAGTCATAGCGGGTATAGGACCTAGCTGTGAAATGACTGGGGGTAAGGTAGATGCGGGCAAGCATGGAGCCAGATGGGGCTGAGCAGGAGTGGGAACAAGAGTTGGGGGGATAGATACGGGCATGTCGTATATCAACTGACCCGAGGCATCTCGAGTGGATGAGTGGGAAAGGTAAAACTACAAGGCGGCAGGGTTTTGGTCAAGGAGTCGTGCGAACTCCTCATCTCTGGTAGCGATAGTGATAGGTTGGATAGGTTCCATGGTGGGTGATAAAATGGAAGGTGGTGAAGGGCTAGGTGGGAGTGGTTGAAAACTGGCATGGAATATAAGGGAACTTGCTTGTCGACGCGTCAGTACCATGTGAACAGGTACTAATGTGGTAAGACTGCTTTCTATAAGTGACACAGAAATACAACACATGTAGGATAAATAGGTGGTGGTGGGTGAATTGGGGCTAAAATGTCAGCTGGAAAATGACACAGGCTAACCGATGCTGGTTAGGGTAAACTGACGCCAGTCATAGGTAACTGCTGGTCGGTCACTGTGGAAAGTGGACAGTTGGTCAAAAACAAGGTATAAGGCCAAATTTGACAAGGTATGCCAAATATTGATGAGATTTACCAGGTCAATGAGAATGATAATAGTGACAGGGACTCTGAATAGTCAAAGAAGATGAATAGATGTCCTTTTGGGTAGATTAACCAAAAGGACTGGGAACTGACACCGGTTGGGTATAACCGATGACGGTCAGAGGGTAACCAATGATGGTCGTTGGACCGACACTGGTCACTGTGAAATTGAAACAGTGATGAAAGAAAAGTGGTTGTGAATTAAAATCTGATGTGGAATCAAACCCAAAATTCTGAGAATGATGAGAATATGGTCCAGGCACACTCAGATGAAGCTGGAATACACCAACTATGATGAGGAGCGTGCAAGGAGAAACAAGAAAAATGAAGAACGTGACCTCTCACCTCAAAACGCAAGCCAAGCAGAAACACTAAGAAAAATGTGATCCTAAGAGTGCCTTTTCTATTATGTTTGTTTAGCTTATGCTATTTAAGGACTGACTCATGAACTGTAGAATAGATTTTTTTGGTGAGGATGGCTTCCTACGAAGAAGGAGATCTAAAAGGTGAGGTTTCAGGTATGTTATGGTGGGGGTGGGCTTCACTCTGAAGTATGACTCAACAGAGCAGCGAGCTGGGGAGTACCTGCCAATCCTCAGATCAGTGTGATCATTGACAGGCATTCCCAGGAAAGATGTTGTTTAAGAATATGTATTTGTTTTGAATTTGTGTAATTTGGTAAGACTCAGAGAGAGAGAGAGATGTGCTTTCTATGATTCGTTTGTCAACCATCAGCTGGGCATGACTTCCAGCATATAGGTTGCCCTCAATTAATGTGAGCTAATGCAGAAAATCAGAATGAAATGCAATGATTTTTAAGCCCAAATTGAAATATGGAATTTGATGACACAAGTAGATGAAGAGGGAGAGGGATGCTCTTTCACTAAAATGCAGAAAACAAGAAGAAATGGTTCTTTTTACGCACACCAAAAGAAAGGTTTCTTTTAGAGCAAATAGAAAGAAAAAGAAGGTTACCAAGGAAGAAAATTAATGTGTATGCTCTTTTAGAAGGGAAACAAACACACAAATTTTCCTAGGAATGAATAAAAATGCAAGGAACCCCGGATGGGTCCCACCGGGTGTGCCAAAATGTTTCACCTGATTCTTAGACGTTTCTTTGAAATGACGAAACAGATAGGGTAACGGGCGTAGGAGGAATACCTGTTGAAATGTTGGTTGATAGGTTGTTGTGCGCGTGTTGACTCCTTGATCCAAAGCTGATCGTGAGAGCTTCCTTTTGGCTGGGAGGAACTACCTGAAATAGAAAGCAAGACCACCAGAAAGAGTTAAACAATATATGCAGTGGACTGCCTAGCGTGTGCTAGATCCGGGAAGTGTGATACTTCCTAGATGACTGTCAATCCACTGTTTAAAACAATTTAATGCTGGTAATAAAGTAAATCCTATTGTAGTTAAAATGATTTAGGTATCTCATTTAAAACACAATAAGAAAGATCTAATCTAACAGGCTAGGTTAAAATAAGATCCGAAGGTCAAGTAACTGGTTCTGGGTCTCTGCAGGTTTGACAGAGGTCTTAGGTAGGTCACAGGTGATTAAGGGTGATGTGGGAATAGGTAGGTAGGTTACTGTTCTGGGCTGTATTGGTAAATATAGAGACTGATGCCGGTTAAGGGTGACCGATGCTAGTTGGGGAGAACCGGTGCCAGTTACTGTGGGGTACTGGGAATGTCACAGAATGAGCTTTAGATCTCCCTTATGATTGCACAAAGGACTAGGCTGGTCAGAATGAGGTATTAAGTTGTTTGGATGGGATTTGGTGAGGTTTTAATAGGGATATGGAGGGGTGAGTATTAATGGAGGTCAGTGGGTGGCTAGGAGAACAAAGGATGAAAATACAATGATGAAATAAGTGAACCAGAGGAGTAAAATGTTCTACTTACTTGGAATCTGGTTTTGGACATCTGTGAGTGAGGAATGAAGGTGTTGATAAGAGGTTGAATGCTGTAGAGGATCACCAAATGTTGGGGAGCTCTTGCATGGGCTGCATGTGCTCTCCTTCTTGCCTGATTGGATCAAATTTGTGCTGGGGTGAGTGCTGGATGGTTGCTGGGTGAATGTTGGATGTCTATGCAAGAGAAAATACTTGATCTCCTTCTTTGCATGTGTGTTCTCCCTGAAACTTGTTCTCAAAAGATGTGATATCTCTCAGGAATCTACCAACCTCCAAAATAAGGTTGTTTTGGGGGTTAAAAGGTGACCGATGATGGTTCCGGCTTAACCGGTGGTGGTTAAGGGTAACCAGTGTCAGTTAGGGTGGGATTTTCTAGGTTTACTAAACTAGGTAGATCCCCTTGATTTTCTGGGATCTCGTGTGTTGGCCCCGCGGATTAGGATGGAAGATTCTTTTAAGCATGTGGGAATGTGGTTAGAGGGAATGTAGGCATTGATTTTTAGGGTTTGGGTAAGTCTTAGTTAGTTATGACAACTTACTAAGAATAGGTCTTAGGGTGAGGTGGCTTGATGAGGTGTCTAGGTGAGGTGGGTATGTGGGCATTATCTCAATTAGGATATTTAAATAATAAATATAGTGAGGATAATGAATTAATTTAATTTTAATAATTAAATTAATATTATAGTGAGGTGAAGGGGGCCATGGCTAGGTGGATGTGTTCAAGGTATTTATTTATCGAGGGACCAAGGGGAGTGTGACCCAATTTTGGTGTCTACATTTTGCCCCTTTTTGTTGCGTAGCTTGTATTGGTAAGCAACACTGACAAAAATAAGATGTGGTTGCCCCTGTGTGGGTGGAGATGATCCCCCTCAAACTAGGAACTGACGAGGCAGAAGGCAGAATCGGTGTCTGGTTTGATAAAAGGTAAATGTGATGAAAAGGAAGGTGGGTAATAGGGGAAAAAGGAGAAAAGTCTACTCGGGTAATCTATGGTAATGGGTCAGGGTCAAAGGTAACAACAGTCAAATGCACACACACATATAAACTACAGCACAATACCAGGTTGAAGAGCAGGAAAACTCTACATTGTCTAAGGTTGATAGGTTTATCCAAATGAGGTTGAGGTGATTTCGGTATCCAAAGTATAGGATATGGTCAGGAAACACGACATAGGTCAGGTGCAGGATCGTTTAGGTGTGTTCCGGTACACCAAAGGTAGGGTTAGTATAAATGGTCATGACAAGAGGCAAGGTAAGGTCATCATGTCAATCAACACAGGTAACAGTGCCACAAGGTATAGCGAACGCAGGAGGTCAAAGGTCACTAGCGATGGTCCAAGTCCAAGAATCTAGGTCATCGGCACGGGTAGGGCCGAGGTATGGGTAAAATAACGAGTCCCCAAAAGGAGGATGTGGGTAGGTAATAAATGATGAGGGCAAGAGGGTGAGGGAAATGGTTAGGGTAAAGATTTGGTGTGGAAAAAAGAGTGATGGGTAGGGTAATAGGGTAAAATATAGGGTAATGTGGAAAAGTATGTGACCGATGCCGGTTAAGGGTAACCGACGCCGGTACATGATAGTTAACACAGTCCACGGTAAGGTAGGGACATAAGACCGATGCTAGTGAAGGTAAAACTAACGTCAGTTAGGTTGGGTTTAGTATAAAAACAAAAAATCCATGTTTTTTTGTTATTCATTTGTCATCTAGTGAATTGAGTGAAATGACACAAGAGAGAGTTCAGGAGAGAGAAGGGAAAAGTTTCTTGGAGGAGTTGATGAACAGAGAGTGGAGTTGGCCGAGCTGACGATAGTGGGTGATTAGTTGTTGAGAGGTGGGTCCACAGGATCGGTGCTGTGTGATTTGATTGGTTGGAGTTGCGGGTAGCTGATTTGGTGATGGCAGAGGCCAGAGAGAGATCGGGTGGTTTCTCACTCACTGATGGGGGTATTACATGACATGATGATAGATCATACCCACTTTTCCTGGGTGCCAGCATTCCTAACGCAGTTATACATGGAGTTATGGGCATATGGACGGCTGCGCAAGTTCATCATGTGTTGTACCTTTTTACTTCATTGCTGGGCATATGAGCACATTGTTTGTGTGCATCCAGTGGGTATGCCCCAGGCTGATGACTTTCTGCCAGGCTTTGTACGAGTGGGGTATAGGGGATGGGTGCATGCTATTGGAGAGTGGAGATCAGACAGGCCTACACATGATGTGGCCTCTTACAAGTGTTTATTGGAGGGGTTTATCCAGAGTGGACATCATATGGAGGCCGTATGTGGGCTTCCCATCATATATGCATATGCATGATGAGCTAGTTGGCCTCCAGCTATTGAGATGGATACAGGGTCTACCGTGACAGGGGAGCACGAGATGATCCCGGGTTGATAGAGTTAGGTGGCAGTTTGGGCTACTATAGGACATACCTCCACCCTTCCCGTAGTAAAGGAGAGACGACATGGAGAGGCCCTTACCTCTACCACCACCGACAGTGCCCACAAGGTAGGAGGAGTAGGAGGTAGACTGACAGATTGATGATGTCGGGGTCACAAACAGATACAGACAGTGGTGGGCAGCTCATTTATGAGCCGTACCACCTTGGTCGGGGCAGTCAGATCTAGCCACCATCATGGTGCAGAGGGAAGCCCTACAGGGACAAGTGGCGATGCTGATTACCCAGTTGGGTATGGTGTAGACACAACTTGCCAGCTCAGAGGCGGAGGTGGCTGAGTTACATGTACAGGTGGCCAGTCTTCAGGCCTAGATGGCCGAGGGTGGGGATGGAGATGGAGATGGAGATGATGGTCAGGTGGCTTCCCTGTAGGCATAGGTGACAAGGTTGCAGGGCCAGTTGGCCACAATGCAGGCACAAATTGGGGCTTTACAGGCCCAGATACAGGCACAAGGGACAGGGGCCGATGACACCACTATAGGCACCAGGATAGGGTCCAGTTCATAGGTAGGGGCATGGTCCCGACAGGTACAGGGGCTGAGGCCTATGGGGCCACCATAGACCATGCCCATATCTAGATTACGAGATACCCTAGGTAAGGTTGTATACTACCAGGATCAGTTGATGGAGGCCAAGATAGATTTCCTATCCTATGGAGAGTACAGGGCACAATAGGCCTTCGAGTGAGAGGACTAGATCCCTAGACTCATAATGTAAAGAGAACAAGGGGCCATCGATGCTCTGAAGCAGGATTACGGAGAGGCCACCAGCTCATGGAGACCAGCTCCAGGTGATGCACCAGCAGGGACCCAGCCACCACCTATGATGGGTGGGGAGATGTTAGTAGGTTGCCAGACAGGGGCTGAGGAGGCTGAGGGGATAGGTGATACCGATATGGAGGATGTTCGTCGAGAGGGTGCCTGATATATGGCTCCTGATTTTTGACATAGTTTTGAGTTTTGATATATACCGGCTTGCGTGCCGAAGAGAGTGAGGATGTATGAGATTTTTTGTATAGTTTTGAGCATATACCAGCTTGCGTGCTGAAGAGATTTTGTATTGTTTTATTATTTTTTGTATATGAGACTGGCCTGTGTGCCGAAGAGAGTGAGGATGTATGAGAGTTTTTGTATATTTTGAGCATATACCGGCCTGCGTGCTGAAGATATTTTGGATTGTTTTATTATTTTATTATATATGAGACTGGCCTGTGTGTCGATGACATTTTGTATTGAGTATCGGCCTGCGTGCCGATGAGTTGTTTGAGATGGACATGATGGGATATTCATGCATATTGTATTGAGACACACATATTTATTTATATGATGAGATACATGAGATGTTTGATTTTGTTGGTGTTTTATGAGATATGGATGGAAACTAGGTGAGTTAGGCATGATGAAGTCAGGTTGGTTTAGGCATGGATCGAGTTAGGTCGGTTTAGGGATGGATCAAGTCATGTAATAGGCATGGTTTGAGTCAGGTTGGTTTAGGCATGGATCGAGTTAGGTTGGTTTAGGCATGGATCGAGTTAGGTCGGTTTAGGCATGGATGGAGTCAAGATGGTTTAGGCATGGATCGAGTTAGGTTTTAGGCATGGATCGAGTCAGGTTTGTGGTCTAGGCATGGATCGAGTCTAAATTGGCTAAAGTTGTGATTCAGTAATTTATGCAATGAATGGTGATATGGGTCATGTTTATAATACATGCATGATGATGGTAGAGAAATTGAAGTCATAATAAATGTATGGTGTGGTGATGATTAAAATGTGAAGCAACTTGTTATTTGTTTGGTTCAATTTCCAATTTTGGATATAAAAAGGAAACTAAGTAGGGTAGAGTGTGATTTGAGAAATATGAAAGATGAATTGGTTAGGGTAGAGAGTGGCCAAGCTAACCTTTAAGGGCCCCCATGCCCTCGGAGTGCTGCCTACATAGTCCCGGCGAAAAGGGACCTCAGGCCGATGTAGTTCTCCCATAAGCAAGGGAAGAATATGAGGAGGTATCAAAATGAGTTGGTAGGTTTTAGGCATGTTTTGGGTTTAGGTCTATTAGGTGTGGGTGGGTTATAGGATAAATTGGTGTAGGTGATGTCGATTGTGGCAAAAGAAGAAGATTACCCCAAAGGTACGTGTCGAGGACCAAGTCCTGTATAAGGTAATCAAAACTGTAAATAAAGACGGTTAAAAGATACGATTGGGCAATAAAGCCACCTGATTAGTTAGGATCATACCGAGTAGATCATACCTTGGAGGAGGTGATGAACACGAGTCCCTAAAGGAATTGCATGATTGATTGTTCAAAGGGTGAAAATTAGTCACATGATCACCAACTATCATGGATTCCAAGAGGTCCCTTGAGGCAGTAGGAAATGGGGGTGCGAATGGTGAGAGGGGTGAAAGGTGGGTAATTTTTATATGATATGTGGTAACATGCTCTGTGGGCAAGAGATCCAAGGTCACAATGGGCAAGTCCATGACAAAAAGTCTTCTGTTTTGACTTGTATTTGAGATATACTGATCGATGCGGGAAGTCTATATCGGATGATAAAATTAACTCCTTGAGGTTTTCGTGAAGCTGATCGATGCGAGAAGCTTCAAATTATCTCGCTTGTTTCTTCTCTCTCTCTTTTTTTTATGCTTTACATAGCTTTCCTTTGAGGGAGCAGTCTATTTATAGCAGCGATTGCCAAGAGGAAGATGTAATTTTGAGGGAGTCATCATTTTATTAGAATTTTGACTCAAGGAGTTATTTCCCAAGTGAGGGATTTAAATTCATGGACAAGACCAAGGTGAGGAATAGAATTCTTGTTCAGATAGCAGGGTGAAATGACCATGTGATCTCATCTAAAGGTAGATAAAAAGTATCCATGAGAATCATGTTATGTGTAGTGCCATGGTACACATATTCAAGAGAAGATAACAAGTGGCAGGTACTCACATGATTCATTTTTAGTCATTGGTGAGATGTAAGAAGTGGACATCGCTTAAGGGATGAGTATGGAAAGAGGCAAAAAGTAATGTAGGACTAAAAGTCAATAGTAGAATGGTCGAAGATGTAAGGCATTAAGGGGTTCAAGTTTAGGTTTACCATCAAGTGAAGATAAATGATAAGCACCTGATCTATAGGTATGAGTCACGATGTATGGTCCAAGCCAATTAGGAGAAAATTTGCCCTGTTTAATTTTTTCTGCTTTGGTTACATGCTGATTTTCTTTCAGGACAAGGTCACTGACTTGGAAGGTTTGTTCATGGACATGTTTATCATAGGAACATCTGATACATTTTTGGTAAACTTGAAGGTGATCAAGAGTGTTAAGACGACGTTCATCTAATAACTCAAGCTATGATAAATGGTCTTGACAAAATTCATCATCATTAAGCATGTCATGGAGAGAAATGTGGATAAGGTTGAGGGACGAAGGTCCATCGACCATAGCCTAAGATGATGAAAGTGTAAGACCATGCTTGAGTAATGTTGGTATAGTAGACAAATGCTGCGCAGGGGAATGAAGCCAATATGCATACTATGGGTAGACATAAGACGAATGTCATGGTGTAGTAAAGTGTGTAGGTGATGGAGATTGAGGAAACCTTGTGCGTAAATGGGGGGAGGATCCATCTCGAATAAAATGAGGTGGTGATCGATGAAAGAATGTTGTAATGGTCCTAGGAATAGGCCTATGCTGGTGTGTGGGAATAATGGAGTGGAGTGGTTATGGAAAGGATAGAATAGGAAGTGAAGTAGGTCTAGAATGCATTGTGGGAAACACCATAGGAGATATGTAAGGATGAGCGGTGGGGTTAGAAGATGAAGATAAGGGAGACGAAGGAGGGACACCGATAATGGAAACAAATTGATTATTGTAAATAAATTTAAGGCGCAAGTGATTCATAGAAATATTAGCTTGGGATTTATGAATCCAATTGAGGCCAAGAAGTAGGTCACATCCTTTGACTGTTTAACTAACAAGGCAATGGATGAGAAGAGTGAGAGGACCAATGGTGATATGTAACTTAACAATAATGTAGGGTCACTGAAATGGATAGTCGATTTGTGATGGAGGGTAACCAATAGATCGTAAGAAGGACATGGAATATGCGCTAATAGGGGAAGATGGATCAACCTTATTGTTTTTGATAAAGGTGGAGCTAATAGATGCCCGAATATGTAGATGATCGGATAGAAATGTGGTGTGGTAATCAACATTGGAGAAGGAGATAATTAGTGTTGAAGTAGCAGTGTGAGCAATGAGAAAGTCGAGAGGTCTAGGGGAGAAGAAATTATAAGGCAGATATAGTTAGAAGATGAATCAATTTTCTTGGTGTTATGCTTGGGTAGTGGGTTGTTAAAAATTTTGAGTTTATGATTATCATTGGTAGGGACAGATGTAAGAGATTCGGGAAGCTTGATATGAATATTGTTGAGTAAATCTTGAATAAGATGTTGAATCTCGAAAAAATGATCAATGGAATGCCCAACACATTGATGATAATCATAGTAAGAATTATCGTCAAAGTTATGCCCCTTGGGTCATGATGGGTGAGCTGTAAAGGTGAGGGCATGGTTACAATATGACTATCAATGAGTTGTGGAAATAAGACACTTGGAGCTGTACTAAGTTTATCTATAGGGTGCATATATGGCTGAGGTTACAATTCTCTAGAGGTGGTGACCGCATTAACAATGGTTTGTGGATCACTGGATTTATGCGTGGATGCCTTGAATAACATATTTCTTAGAATACGGGAAAAAAATTAAGGTGAATCCTCATATTTGAGATTTCCTACGAAGATAAGTTTAGTCTCACGAAGCTTGAGAATGTGACAAAGTTGATCGAATGATGAAAAATTCTCAAAGAGTACAATATCCTGTAAAGGTGGCAAGAGACTATAGATGAATAGATCCTGAAATTTTGAGTTTGCAAGGAAATTGGTAATCTTGGCTACATTATTTTTATATCGTAAGATGTAATAGGGGAAATGTTCATTGGAGCCTTGTTTAAGTTGGGCTAATTGGGCATAAGAGAGTGTGGAACCAATATTAATAGAAAAATACGTGAGAAAATCATCAACCAAATGCATAAAAGAAACCACCAGATGGACTGGAATGGACTTGGCGAGGATAGTATGATCATCGACGTAGTCGAGACATGTGACATGGAAAGCATAAAGATGTTCTTGTGGGTCACCATGGCCTTTAAAAATGGGTAATTTGGTGTAGTCATTTTTATACCCTTGGATTAACAGTAAAATCCCATGTGCGCCGGCCTATCACCCAGCAGGCACTGGGTGCTCACCCGAGGCATGAGTGGGTGCCAAGCCTCTCCTTTATGTGAGTCTTTTGAGAATGCATCATCTTATGATAGATATTCAAATGTAAAAGAAAGGAAGAAAACATGTGTTCATTCTGAGAACCTATGATGAGTTATCACATCAATGCATCCATCGAAGAGAAATGACAAACAACATATAGAACTGATTCATACATAAAGGAAATGCACAAGGATTATACTCATGAACACATATATGATTCAGAACAGAGTCTTATATTCATATTGATGAGTCCAATAACCACATTACAGTTCCTTGAGGTCATAACAAACCCATATAATAATACAGAGCAAAGTCATGCATAATAACTACACTATGTCCTTCACATTACAAAGATGAATACAGACCCATCCCTCTAAATATACCATCACTCATATATTTTCTCTAATCCCAGCCCATAGAATTCTCCATTATATTTCTACAGAGCTTCACCTCCATTCCACCAGTCTACTCACACTAATCACTCCTCTCTATATATATTTTATCCTATCTGTGACACCTCAATATATAGCTTTTCTACCTTCACCACCATGCCTTCTGAGGTAATCAAATCAGTTGCCAAGTGTCCAAGTGGTCCTCCAATGGAGCATGCCTCCTTTGATCTGAGCTCTCCACTCTATGCAATGATGTTCTTCTGGAACCTTCCATCGCATGCATGGAATATTCCTTTTTTGATCCTACAGCTGCCAGGCTAGAACCTTATCCACTTCCGCATGCTAGACGGGTCATGCTTTTCTCGTGTGCTTCCTGGAATGCCGAATATGGCTAAGTCCCCAAACCTACCTTGCCTTATGTGTGCACCATGTGTTCTAAAAAACCATGCTAGAACCCTTCCCTATGTGCCTTCAACCCGCATGCCCTTTTTTAAATAGGTCCCGCACGCCCACATGACCTTCTTGTACTTAGCCAAATTCTGGGGCCCAACATCACCCCACATTATGCATGTTCTCTATCCTTTGAAACACTCTTCAATACAATAAAGAATGGAAGGCTCTTAAAATGGTTGGAAAGAAAGAATAAAGGAATGAAGAATTGGGAGAAAGAATGAAATAATGGGGAACTCGTTTATTGTTGGAGGAGGAGAGGGAAATCCTTCCTATTTCTGCCTCTAACTTCTCCCAAGTGTTGACCTCATTTCTGAGGTTGCTGACAGAGGTCTCCGACTAAAGTGCACTCACCTCCTCAAAACTTAATTCCTCCCCTTTGGTTCTCATGGTCTCAACAATACTTTCCAACTATTTTCCCAAGTCCTTAAACGCATCCATCCTGTAGGTGATCTGGGGGTATAATTCCTTTAGCCGGCTCTTGATCGAGCCTCGCAGGGTCTCGATTGCTTCTGAATTCTTCTCCACCTTGGCTAGGATCTTATATATTTCCACTCTATTCCCCTTATTTTTCTCTTGGAACTCCTTGAGCTCCATTTCATGGGTGGAAAACAAGATGCTTACCACTCTATCCCTATCAGTGAAGTTTTCATATGCAGCTTTCAACGACTTGCAAGGAAGCCTTTACCTTTGCAAGAAGTTTAGTGTATTGAGCCACAATCTCGACAACCTTCATGTTTTCCTCTTTCTCTTAGCATGCATGCACCTCTTGTGCATAGACTCTAAAGTGAGTGGTCACCTCTCCATCATGAGAATGCAAGTCAAATCCTCCAGACATTGCAAGGTTGATTCATACTTCTGCTTGGGTGGCACTAAGTCAGGGTGCTTTAGGAAAATGGCATCTGTAATCATCTCCACCTTCTTGGAGACTTACATGTACCTTTGATTTTTCTTCTTTTAGCTCATGCCTTCAACTAAGCACTGATCAACTCCTCTTGCTTTAGGTCCTTGCTCTTCTCCATGAGCTCCTTCTTTTTCTTCTCCAATTCCTCCTCCAGGAATCTCACTCTATCATTTCTCCTGAACAGTTTGGCCTCAACTTTGACTAAAACCTTGTTGAGCGTGTTGCAGACCTATTCATCTGATAGCTACTAAGCGTTCACCAAGGGATTTAATCCTTTTATTTCTAAAACCTTCATTAGCACTCTCTTATTCACTTCAAACTTAGGTTCATCTACGTGAGACTCAAATGCCCAAGATAACATCTTCCTGGTTCGGGGATATGCACCTTCTTCATCAAACAATGACATAGCTAGGAGTTTCTCTGTTGGTACGATACTTTGGAAGTATGTGCATAACACCTTACTAGGATCATTAATGTATCCCATTCCTATCTCTTGTGCCACCACTATGCCTTTCCCACATGTTCACACAACTTTTGGGAAGCTTACTACCAATTTGGGATCCCCACCCATGCTGCCATACTCCTTCCCAATGCTTTCTTCTTCCATCTCCTTCATAATTTTGTCTGCACTCCTCTCCAACTCCTGTTCCACCAAATCCTTCATGATTTCATCCACTTCTCTCTCCATGGATTTCTCCACTCACTCCTTGGTGAGGCTTGGGGTTCTTTGGTTTTTGGTGCTTACTTCTTCACTCACCCCCTTGCCTTGATCCTATGCTTCTTCCTCGTCATTCTTCTCCTCCTCTTCCTTGTTATACTTATCTTCACCTTCCTCCTCCTTCTGAGTCATGTAAATCATACAATGGATGATCTTCATCTCCTTTAGTCTCATCATCATCCTTGTCTCCAATGTAGGCATCTAAAATTTCTGTCTCCTCCAAGTCTGCCTCTTCTGTCACCTTCTACTTCTTTCTTACTGGGGATTCCAGTACAGGAGATTCTTCCTTTTCTTTTTCTTCCCTAGGTGACATCTTCCTTGGTGACTCCTTATGTGTGAGGGGTTATTTTTTCTCTGGCACTTCTTATTCTTGGGTATTTTCCTTGATTGGGGACTTCTTCCTACACACGTAAGTGCTAGGCTTAGCGCTTGTTTCCGGGGGGGGGGGGGGGGGGGGGGGGGGCACCCACAGATTGCGTTATCTGCACACTTGGTGCTTTCTTCTCCTTGCCCCTCTTCTCTTTCTATCTTCTTTGGAATGGCATTATTGCAACCTATGGGGTCTTCTGGGATGGAGATATCACTCTTCAGATAGGCACCTTTCTCAAACTTCAGGCCTTATGCAAAGGTATAGCCTTGCTGCAGCCCTTCCAGCGATTGGTAGTGTTATTGGCTTCATCATTTGAACCTCGTGGGAGACATACTTCTCCATGTATGCACACTTTTTAGGGTACACGAGATTTTGGTGCTTCTCACGGTGGTCTTGGTCCACCTCACTAAGGTTGAACCTTAGTCTTTTGGCTTCTTTGAACCGGTTGACTCTAGCTTGGAAGTATTGGTTGTGAAGGAGAAAGGTAGCTTGCACCATGGACCCTTAGTCCCATTTTTAAAAGTAAATCTGCCAATGCAGAAATGTTGGTATACTACAAACTCTACTTCCATTCATGAGCATGGGAAACAACTCTGGGATCCTCCATTCTTCCCTGAATGCGTCATGCATTCATTTGTACCACTTCTCTAGGCGCGCCTTGTGAGTGGCCGTCATGGTTTCACAAGTGTAATTTTCAAATCTTTTTGTGGGTGAGGAGTTCTCTTCTGGATACTCCAAAACAAATTTTTCTGGCCCATCTGGCACTCCAATAAATGAAAAGATGATGGTGAGGAGGAAATTTCTGAATAGTATCTTCTCTCCTTCATGCGCGCTGCTTATGATCTCATCCACAATGAAGGAAGCCAAGTTATAGATCGGTTCCCTCTGATATCTTCCAGCATACATTTAGCCATGCCTTGTTCACTTGCGTCCATCATTCTTGATCATTAAGCTTGGTCACCAAGTGTGTGGCCATCCTCATAACAGGGTCTAGAATCTCTATACGATATCAAAGTATCACGAACCCTTCTTGTAGTCATAAGCTGCTACTGTCTCCTTGATAGCATCCTTATCACTTAGATCATTCGTCTATACTTTCTCCTTCACAAATAAGACCTATGAACTTGGATATCAACTATGGTGTTATGCACATCTTGTGCCCTGTAAATAGAAGTGATCCTCATGCACGCGTGACATCAACCACTGATAAAGGTGCTCGAGCTTACCAAAGTAAGGCAACTCATACAGTTGCAATAACCTTGCCTTCTCCAATTTGACTTTCACCTCGTCGCTATATATAGGCATCCCATCTGGTGTCCTTTTGTTAGTTGGATGGACCAACTCTAATGCCATTTCCTTCTCAGTTGTGCTCGTGTGATGGTTATAATAGCTCATGGTCATTTGTCTTAAATGCGACACCCACTCCTTTCCTAGCAATACTCCATCTGGGTATTGCATTTTTGCATACCATTCTTCATTGGAGCTCATGATGATAGTGGTTTGTTTTCCCTTTCCCTTGCCCTTCTGTTTCTTTGGTGAAATGGTCACCTTCTTAGGTGTCATGCTTTCTATCAGGATAAACTAATAACTCCTTACCGTACTCTATGCTACTCTACTTAACTCCAAACTCAACTCTAAAGCTCAACTCCTGGAATAAATCCTTCTATCTTCTGTGCCCTAGCTGCCAAACCCTAACTAGGAAAACCTTCCACAAGATGGTGCACTACAAACTAACTTCTCTCATGCCTGTGTACTCCTTCCTCCTGGTTTGTAGATCCTTTCTAGTCACACACTTAGATTTCTCGGATTTTTCTTCCTTCACACAAATCTCCATGAATTCCCTAGTTCACAAGAGTGCTTCAACTTCATAATAGCAAGATAGAATAATGACTTTCCCAACCTTATATTTATAGTTTTTTCTTCCCTCTAGCAATAAATGCTATACCACCTACCAATGTACTTTAACATTAAATGAAATTTTTTCCACTAGGCCAACTTTAAGCGCCCTTACCCAAGTGCTTAATCTTGCATGAAAAACCTTCTACAACCTTCTGGTGCGTAAAAATACAATCTGACCGAAGACTCTTATGCGGGTGTCTACAACACCGAAGGCACTTCTTCTGTCCTTTACCTGATTTTTTACCTCGTCTACCTCATGTTGTTCATGCGCTCTTCATCCTTTGTACGTGGTATTTGTTACAACCTTCTTGACATCATAATTTATTATCCACCATTTCCCCACACACTTTCTCAACCTTACACGCTTCCTTCTACTAGGCCACTTCAACTTGTATTACAAGCCCATGCTTTGATTTGCATTACTCCACCCCACACTAAAACAAATGTGTGGTCCTCTGCGCATACACAACCTTGGAAAAATAATGTGGTTACTGGCACATAAGGTGCAAAATGAAACAAAAAGAAAGGAACAAGCAACGAGAAAGGGGAACATAAGAAAAGAAAAGCATAAAGGAAAATTCTAAAATAATTGGCAATACTACCTTATTTACAAACACCAAGAAGGACTTATTTATAGTAGGGACTTCAACCTACTCCCATTGAAATGACCTGGTAATCTCGTCCCATCTAGCGCTTGTAACTGACAAGCGCCTAAATCAAGAATGTACGAGATGATGTAGGGTCCTAACCAATGGACTTTCAACTTCCCAGGATGGCACATATACTTGGAATCATACAACAACACCATCTTCCCAACCTCAAACTGCTTGTTCTTGATATGATGATCATGTCATGCCTTTTGTCTTCCTTTTTCTATCTTCTGACTCCATCTAGTAAGTGATCACCTTTCGTCTAACTACATCAACTTATCAATCCTCTCTTCCAGCACTTGCTCATCATCCAACCCTCCTGCATGTGCTATACACAACGATGGTAACATGAATTCAACCCGTAAAACAACCTCTGTGCCAAACACCAATTGAAATGGTGTGGCCTTGTTTAACCTCTTGTAGGTTGTCTTGTATGCCCATAGAATGGCTGATACTTTGTCATCCCAATATTGTCTTCTGACATCACAGATCTTAGTTAACATGTGTGCTTATTATTTTGTTAAATTCCTCAGTAGTTCCATTCACTTGAGGGTGATAAGGGGTAGTCTTGTGATGGGCCACCATAAATTCTACTAACAGAATCCTGACCATTTCATTGAGAAAGTGTGTACCCCTATCACTAGTTAAGCTTAAAGGAAAACCATACCTATTGATTATGTTCTCCCATAAAAATATAGCAGCTGTTGCTATGGTGCAATCCTTCGTAGGCACTTCCTCTGCCCATCGTGTCAAGTAATCGGTGCAAGTAATGATATACCACAAACTCAGTCCTTTGTGCTGGCTGGAAAAATTGGTCCTACAAAGTTGATTGCCCATTTTTCAAATGGTTCAGCACTAATTATTGGTCGCAAGGAAATTTCATCCCTCTTCTTAGGTTTACCAAGGTGCTAGAAATGGTCACAGGCCTTGCAAAACTCAATACAATCCTAGTAGATGGTTTTCCACCAAAGCCCTGCTAGTAAAATCTTCCACACGGTAGCATTTCCTACATAGTGTCCTCCTGCAATCCCACCATGTGCTTCCTCCGTAATTTCCATGCACTTATGTTCCAATACGCATCGGCACAGAACCTCATCATGACCTAACTTATATAGGTCTCCACTAATCAACATATAGGTCTCTCCAAAGACTTCATCCCTTCCGGTGCCACACCTATGTTTAAGAACACTATGATATCTTCCAAGTTTGAGGGCACATGCTGCGTAACCTAAACAGTTGTGTGTATGACATGGTATCCTCAATGCTTTGTGCGTCCTCCCCTGAGTTAATCCTTGATAAGTGGTCAGGTCTTGAATTGCTTTTCCCTAGTTTTACAACCACCGTGAACTCAAACTCTTGGAATAATAGGACCCAATGACATACGTGCCCTTGTAAAATGGGCTTGTTGACCAAGTAATTCAATGCCATGTGGTCCGTATAGAATATAAATGGTGTTGCCAACAGGTACTTCCTAAACTTATACAACACATAGATCATAAACAATTCCTCGCGCTCAATATTTGTGTAATGTTTCTCTTCCCCTGTCAACTTTCTACTAAAAAAACACAAGGGATGATCAATAATCCCCTCATTCAGGTTGTGCTAGTACTTCTCCCATAGTTATCCCTGAGGCATCAACATGCACATGGAAAGGCTTGTCCCAAGAAGGAAAATGTAGAATGAGCTCCGTGACAAGCTTATCCTTCAAAGTGTCAAACACCCTCTGCTGTGCCTCTCCCCAATGAAAGTAACTCTTGTGTTTTAGCAATTCCTCCAAGGGCATGGTGATCTTATCATGCCCCTTGATGAATTTCCTATAGTACCCTGTATTCCCAAGGAATCCGCACGTACTGCACTTTGAATTGTAGGCTCCCCTAATCCTACAATAACTGTAACTTTGGCAGGATCCACTAGTAAGCCTTCTTTGCATATAATATGTCCTAATAAGGTTCCAAATGGAGTAACAAAGAAACATTTCTTAATATTGAGGGATATCCTCAACTTCCTGAAATCTCTCAAACATCAACCTCAGATTGTCATAATGGTCTTTCACCAACCCATATACAGTCTAGTCATCCAGGTAAATTGAAAGATATTTATTTTTGAAGTCCTGAAATGCTTGTACCATGATGCATAAGAACACAACATGCACATTCTTCAATCCAAAAGGCATAACTATATAGGCAAAACTTCCCCATTCAGTGGAAAAAGTTGTCTTTTTATGGTCTTCCTTTGCAATTCTAACTTGATGATACCCTGAGAATCCATCTGTGAAAGAGTAGATCTCGTGCCCGGCTACTCCCTCCAAAATTTCTTCAGTAAAGGGGGTTAGAAAATAATCGATGACACATATTGCATTCATATCCTTGTAGTCAACACAAATTCTTATCCTCCCATCCTTCTTGATACTGATGACCATTGGGCTTATCCATTCTGATTCTTCCACTACCTTAATGATACTAGATGATATCATTTTGTTTATTTCTTCCTTGACCCGTACGTGCATAGATTTGGATTCATCCAATAAGGCCTCTTCCAAACCGGGCACGCACCTTCCTTCAACTTGATCTTCATTTCCCCTAAGGAATGGTGGATACCTTTAAGTTCATGGTATCCACGAGGGAGAAAATCCTGGAACTTGCGCAACATATGAATGGCCTTTGACACTTCTTTTTCTAACCAATAGTCCCTAATGATAGCTTCCTTAGGTTTTGTCTCTGTCCCAATGTTAACCTTGTTTGTCTTCATAGGCTCATGGTAGGTGCGTGTTTTCTCATTAGTGCTATCTATGATTTGCACGTACTTTCAGAATGGTTAACATCCAAAGTTTCCATCTCTTCACTATCTACTACATAAACTGGTTTTCCTTTTTCTTTTTCCATACATGCGCACTCAAGTTGTACTTCCTTTGATTCTTCTTCATTGAGGTAAATTTCCAAATAAGGCTCACCCAAAAATTCCAATAGCCTATCTTCTACCATAGCACTATCTCCCATCATAAGGTGCTTGATTACTTGCAACGCCTTATCCACTATTGGCTTGGTACTCCTATACTCGAAAGCTTGAATGAGATTAGCCGCCAACTCTTGCCAATTACCTATTTGACGATGCATTTCCGAATGAATATACCATGTGCATGCATAACCTTGTAAGGTGGTATACAACCTATGCACCCATAACGAAGGTAGTAACACTTCTGTGCTTCCCATCCAGACCTTCTCACATGCTTGGATATGAAATGAGGTGGTCTCTTTACCATGGTAATCTTGTATGATAGTGGGTGCGTTGCTCCTAGAGAACCTTCTGGAGAATGTGATTCTTACTTCATACCATTCTAGGAGGCTCTCTTGATGTGTATCCCACCAGTACGCTGTAGTTCTAAGCAGGTTATAATTGAGCATTCCCCTTCTCTCATCCTCATTCTTCCACTGAGCCTCCATTTCTCACAAGAAAATTTAAAGGTATGCTCCTCTAGAGTAACTTAGAAATTCTTTCCTCCTAGGTGCTTGAATCGAAAACATTTTTTACCCTTGTTACAGATCCTCTCAACTGTTTCCCAATCAAATCATAAGTCCTATGCGCCCAATTTTTGCATGCCATGCTAGTGGTATCACTTAAGGATTGAGCATCTTCAAACTGGATAACTCCCTCTGTGGGATGAATTATCTCAGGATCTCTAATAAAGCACACATATATCCTGTCAAGGACTTATTCTCCTAGGGGTTCAATATAAGGTTATGATTTCCCATCAGTTAAATGGATAATCACCCTTTCTTCCTTGTTCTCAAAGCTGATCTACCCCTTGTTAAACCGCAGGTTAGCATTTTTCTTGTAACACCATGGGCACCCAAGTAATGCTGGAAAGTTGTCTACCTCAGTGAGTGCCAAGACTTCAAAATATCCACTGAACTTGGCCCCTTAAATGGTGATAACTACATCCTTCAAGACGCCAATGGGAATTTCCTTAGTCTTGTTTTCCATATATAACACATTCGAAGATGGTTGTAATGTGGGTCTTCCCATTTGATGCCATGCATCTAAGGTAAGAACATTGACCTCCACTCCCGTGTTGATGAGGATATTACTCAAAATCCATCCATCAACAATTGCATTCAAAGTAATCTCCTTATCATAGTGAAGGTTGTGAGGAGGAAGGTTTACATGCAAAACCTACCTTTTGCACTCTGCTCTGGCGTGTGGTAGCTTCTCTCTCAGTCATTCTCCTAGAAAGGGAATAATATTCTCTTGCCTTAACATCCTACATACTTCCTTGACCTCATCCAGGTCCTCCTTTGGAGCCTCGACATTATTCCTTTTCTCTAACTACATTGATTTCTCCTTTAGACATTGGATCTCTCCTTGCAAACTTCGAATCACATCCATAGTCTTTTGATACACCTCTTTCTGATGAGTAGAATCTGGATACTTCCATGTACCATTTGTTCTCTTGAAACTAGTGTCCTTTGTCTTGGCATCTCCCTGGTGCGTGCGGCCTCTGCTCAGGTTGTCACCAGTATAGGTTCTAGTCCTGACTCACGTGCCACTCTTGGCATCCACTATGAATCATCTTTCTTGATGCTCACCATCCCAGCACATTTTTCTTTCCAGTGTTGCTGGTTCATATGCTTATAAAGTTTTAGACACTCTTCTTACTTATGTTTCTTTCCCACACCACAAGCATTGTAACAGATCAGGAAACTCACGTTTGTAATGCTCTATACATCCAAAATTATAACAGGTTACTCACGGGAATTCACTTTGTGCTCCACTGCAATTACTGCAACCATGAAATCCTCCACAAAAACCTCTTCCACGTGCTCCTCCATCTGTGTGCCCTTCATAGAAACGATCACCATCCTTGGAACTACTTGCAAGACTAGTTTGGCACATACCAAGATCAATAGTATCATGGATTTGATCAATCCGTCTGTAATCCTTGGTATCATGGGTCGTAGAGGTACATATCTTACAATAGCAAGAAACATTCTTGCGGATTACACGTTGTAGTAGAGGGCACCTACTTGCATCATAATCCCCATGGAAAATTTCACAGTCTACCACCATGGTTCGTACCGACTTCTGAGAGGAAAATTTCCTTTACATGCCCCTCCACTTCACAGTCTGTACACCAAATCCCACTACGAACCTCATGCGCTGAGTTTGTAGACAACTTCTCCAACTGCTTGGCCATTGCAGCAATTTGAGCCTCCAAAAAAGGACTAACACCAGTATTAACACTCCCAATAGCCTCAATGCACAGGGAAGCTTCCAATACCTTGCACAAGTCTGTGAAATTCTTGTGTGATAGATCCCTTCTAAATGGTGTTATCAATCCTCCAACAAACCATTGAGCATGTTGAGAATGATGGATGTCATAGGATAGTTTATACAAGAGAGTCTTGAAATATGCGTCATACTCCCGCACACTCTTTGCCATTCCTTGATAGATATCCTTCAGAGCGCTGATGCTCTTCTGTTCAAATTCAGGGATATGGAAATCTGCTAGGAAGGAATTCTTTAATGTGGTGTAGTCTACCACTGTTTGATGGGGGTCATACTTCTGATACCAAATATGTGCGGGTCCTTGCAATGTTGTTGCAAACTGACTTACCTTCCACTCCGGGGTAGTGATCCCTTTCACACGCCATAGTAATTCACACTTGTACACATGCTCTGTAACATCTTCAATACCCCTATAGTCTGGTAAGTGCAATGACATCTGAAAAACTACTTGTGGGGGTGGTTGAGGCCCTTATCCTCTTGATCCAGAGCCTTGGTTCCCTCTGGTGTTCCTCCTCCACCAGATACACTAGATCCACCCAGTCCCGTTCCTCTTGACCCACCAGATCCTCTAGATTCGCTAGGTCCACCAGGTCCTCTAACCCCTACACCACTAAATCCACCTCCTGTAGCCAGAAAATGGCCTGAAGTGGTCGCGCCTAGTGTTCCCAACATCCCACTGAACTACGAGCCGATGGTTTGTGATATTGTCCCACTACTAGTTGTGTGTCCCGTGCCACTCCCAGACGTGATACCCAAACCTTGCATACTTGCACCTTGTCCAAAAATTCCTCCAAATACTAGAAATGGTTTTACGCAGCCATGGATGTTCCAAATGATAAATTATATCTCCTGAGCGTAGATCAGTTACTCCCACCGATACCAACTTGGGTTAACAATACTTATCCCTTGATCTGGAAAACCAAGTGCCAGGGGTTAGTCACTAGGTGGGTTCATATGCACGCCAACGACTTTCCTTTCTCCATGCGATGAACTCTCATTAGAAGCTGAAGGGGATTCTCTCCCACGCTTGCCAAGATGGGGTAGCACAAACTACTCAGGTTCCACATCCTCTACGTGAACCTCAAATCCTTCCTCGCAACATCTACCTCCATAGATCCATCACACTTACAACCTTGTGTTGTCTAGTCATCTCCCTTTCATGAACTTCACTATACTTGAGTTGTCTCTCCTCCCTTTCCTTTTTAGCCACAATGTCCACCATCTTCCTCCACCCTAGCTTCCTCTCCCAGTGCTCAGAGAAGCTTAGCCGGCCATGGGAAATGCCTCTAAACTGAGGGTAATGACCAAGACCTTCATAGCCAAAGGAATAACATGCAAAAATGTTCCTCTGGGCTCCCTCAGAAACTCAAACTCAACAAATTCTGGGAAAGAATACATAGAAATGATGTATTCTAGAGTATAACTAGTCAACACTCCTTTCCACTAGTGATCAACAACACACGTCCAAGTCAGATCTGCATCCTATGCAGCCTCTGATAATCATCTTGGGTCCATACACGTGATCTATAGTACCATCTTGATCTGGATGCATATGCTGAAAAGCCATTCATATAGTTCTACTAGAAACAACATAGAAGAATATCTCATACAACTCATGGTATAAGTTCTCTTCTACCCATCTACGTGCATCAAACTCAGGTCCAGTGCTGAATATTTGAGAAAATTTATCCTCCGTGCTCTTGAACCATGTTTCAAACACTTTCCAAGGTCATGACATTCTTTCATCATGCATCATAGGGACCAAGATGCATGCCATTTTTCACAACAACTTTGAAAAGAGGTCCCTAGAAACGAAACCAAGATGTAGTCATTTTTATACCCTTAGATTAATAGTAAAATCCCATGTGCACTAACCTATCACCCAGCGAACCCTGGGCGCTCACAGGCACGCGCGGGTGTCTGAGCCTCTTCTTTATGTGAGTCTTGTGAGAATGCATCATCTTATGACAGATATTCAAATGTAAAAGAAAGGAAGAAAACATGCGTTCATTCTGAGAACCTATGATGAGTTATCACATCAATGCATCCATAAAAGAGAAATGACAAACAACATATAGAAATGATTCATACATAAAGGAAATGCACAAGGATTATACTCATGAACACATATATGATTCATAACAGAGTCTTATATTCATATTGATGAGTCTAGTAACCACATTACAATCCTTGAGGTCATAACAGACCCATATAATAATGTAGAGAAAAGTCATGCATAATAACTACACTATGTCCCTCACATTACAAAGATGAATACAAACCCATCCCTCTAAATATACCATCACTCCTATATTTTCTCTAATCCCAACCCATAGAATTATCCATTATATTTATGCAAAGATTCACCTCTCTTCCACCAGTCTACCACACTAATCACTCCCCCTTTTTCTGCTACCCACGCACCTCAATATATAGCTTTTTTTCCTTCACCGCCATGCCTTCTAAGGTAACATAGATCGACTACCAAGTGTCCAAGTGGTCCTCCAATGGAGCATGCCTCCTATTGATCTGAATCTCTCCACTCTTTGCAATGATGTTCTTCTGGAACCTTCCATCGCATGCATGGAATATTCCCTTTTTGATCCTACAGCATCAGGATGGCACCTTATCCACTCCGCATGCTAGACGGGTCACACTTTTCTCATGTGCTTCCTGGAATGCCGAATATGGATAAGTCCTAAAAATATTGCCTTTCCTTGCATACATATCGTGTGTTCTACAAAACCCTGCTAGAACCCTTTTACATGCACGCCTTTAACCTACATGCCCTTCTTCAAATAGGTCCCACGCACCCACGCGCCCTCATGTACTTAGCCAAATTCTGGGGCCCAATATTTGGGAGAGGTTAAGTTAGATGGGAATGGGTAAGAAGAGATGGATGTCGCAAAGGGGGAATGCAACAAGGATGTGGAGTCAAACGATAGAGGTCCTCTAGAGGGTAACAACTTGTAACTGGCAGATTTGATTTTGGAGATCTTGGTATAACGATGTAAAATTAGGAGTATTAGAGGATGAACCAAGTGGTGTATGGGAAGCACCATGGTGGGCTAGAGGGATGATGGTTGCAATAAGAGGATTGGAAACACAAATGGCTGGTGAAAAAACCATAGGGATGGAAGAAATGAGGAGGAAAGCCTCACGAGCTCACTTAGCAATGAGTAGAGCATGCAAGGCATGAGGGAGATGAGTAGGATTCCCATGTAAGGCTTGAAGAAAATTAGTAATAATATCGAGATGTTCCTGGTCAACATTAGTGTCCTCATTATAGGACTTCTCACTATCCATGGTTTCGATTTGATGAAGGGGAAATTGGGTAGATTTATCTAAGGGGATTTTAGCCATAGAGCTAGGCATGTCAGCCATGGATCTAGAGGTATGATGAAGAGAAATAATTTCACAGTAATGAAGAGGTCTGAAGTGACCGCTACGAAAAACATGCATAAAAATGGGAGTCGAGTTCACCAAAATGATTAAATAAAAATGGACTAAAATGCAAGGAAATAATATTCCTAGTTAATCTAATTAGGAGGACTAAAACAATGTATAAATGAAACTAAAGTAGTATGGAATAATAGTAAATAATTATTATAAGTGAAACAAAACTCTAAATATGCAAGAGAAGGAGAGGAAATGACTTAGCTGATTTGAAGAGACTGTCACAAGTCTAGAAATAAAATATGGAAGTGCACACAATCACTCAAAAGTCTTGCAAAGAACAAATCTGTAAGACTTGAATTAACTGGGGCACCTAGGAAGGTACTGGGGCACCCTAGTCTATGGATTGGGCGCCCTGATCTCTGTAAATGCTTTGAATCTAAATTTTATAGGGTTAGAAGGTATCTCCAAACATTGTCTATCTGTCACATTGGATTCGTTGGGATGCAAAGGATGTGGTGAGTAATCAAATGATGACCTGCAAGAGGAAAGGAAGTATCAAACCCTAAGAAAAATAAAGATGCAGAATGAATGGGTGACACTGACCTTAGCCACCAAACTAGTTATCTTGTCACTAAGCGTTGCACTACATTTCAAACCCATATGTAGTTCTGGTGAGTGTGTGCATGTCATGCCCTAGGTACTCTTGTTTCAGTCGCACTTTGTGAAATAACAAGGAATAATAACTATAGAAAATGTAATAACATGTGTGCATGGATAAAAATAGAATCTCTCCCACTATGTTGTGTGTGTTGATACATATCACCTAGCCTTGATGCATGACATTGTGTGGATGCAAGTGATGCAATGGATGCAACTCTAGATGGAGTGATAGTAGTATGTGACGGTAGGAACCTTATTATGGTCTTATAACTTTATATTTATAGGTTTCTCAAGCTTAATTTCATAATCAACCTGTTGTCGCCAAATCACTGCACCCTCTGAATGGCCAGGATGTGAATAGGACGTTCGGTGTGATTGGGACACATGGGATCACCTCTCAAGTTGTGGGACTTGGGCTTGAGGTGAACCTCTGGAGAAGGCCGGCTTCCTCTTCCTAAACTAGGTGTTGTACTACTCCTAGTGTAACAAAAATGATTATCTAGTCCTATGCTAACATTTTCATGGGGTTTTAGGGAAAGAGATTTACAGAAATAAAACTATACTAGGGATGGTGATGCACCAAATAAAGGGTGTTTCCAGACTCAGGAAGGGTTAATTTGAAGAGGGTGTGTGCACCACAGGTCAACTTCACCTATTGCAACTTATAGAGGGTAAAAGATACCACGAATTAAGAGACACGTGTTCCCTTTGTTAAACTTTATCAGACCAAGAAATACACCTAGTTTCCCAGTGAAGAAGGATGAACTCAAGAAGGGTGAACAGACACCACAACTCAACTGCATGAAATACTCCACCACTCGATAAGCACAGAACTCCAAGAATCTGCAATAGAAACCTAAACTTGCGCATTGTACCTGCAAGTACAAGAAAGGCACAAAGAAGCATAGAAGGATGAAAGGACCGAGATTAGTCACAAAACACACACTTTTATTGCTTCAATAACATGCACAATGCATCATACATTCAAAAGAGGCAATAGTTGCCATTACAGTCTTGAAGAGGAGGCTTGAAAGTTCTCTCAACACACAAGAACAACTTGCAGAAGAGAAAGGATTCTTGAAAAGTATACACTCGCCTGAGATATCTAACTGTCCAACTTGTCTGAACTGTTGGAACCCTTTGAAATGAGCTTCCAACTTACATTTATAGAAGAATATGTGAGAAAGAAGAGGAAATGGTCATAATTACATTCCTAAATTGAAGGTCCATGATGTATTTATTACAGTTAGTTGAACCACCTCAGAAGGTTCCATCATGGGTCATTAATTGCCTGATGACCTAGTCTTCTCAATTAATTAAAAGAATATTTAAATAAAATATTTAAATAATAATAATAAATATTATTATTAAAATATTTAAATAAAAATATTAATTTAATTAACATAATGTCGGGACTCCCCCATTGACCCATTTGATTGGAAGAGGAGGGGGGTCCATGTAGATAGAGTCTGCACAAATCCCAACTCAATGAGTTTCGAATCCTCTAACTCGGTGTTGCAATCGATATTGAACCCCACACTAACTCTTTCCTTGCCTTGGCAATCGAGCTCTTTTGCATTGAGTCCTTCGAATGGTGAGCTATCAAACTCGATTCTCATCATTTTCCTTGGTTAACTCGAGGTCATTTATGCATTCCACGTTCAAACTTCATGAAACAACACCACGAGATCCTTGCGAAGTCACCGAGCTCTTCATCCAGCAAATGATCTTACCTTTCCTGGGCTCAAACTCACTTGAATACCGAGCTTAACCCAACATTTCTGAAAAGAATGGTTTTACCACAATGCTCAGGATTCTTCCTCATCATATAACACTTGTAGTAAAAATGTTTTGGCTTTGCCATAATAAGCACAATTGTACCTTCCAAATGATGAGAAAATGCCATTACCAATAAAGACCTAATGCTGCCATGATGATGACCCAGGTTCATGCCCATAACATGTCGATAGACACCCTTAAGACTGATTTTTGGTCAAAGAGCGCTTAAAAAAAAAATACATTGAACAACTGGGGCAACCAAGAGGACCTTGGAAAAATGTACAGGGAACAACCATATGAATTTTTCCTCAGTCATGGATCAAAGCTAATAGAAATAAAGCTAGATAAAATTAGCTTGAAACTACACTATAATCGTCCATTTGTAAAAAACAAGTTTCTCTGAACCTGGTAAAGGAATACTTTTTATTGTCTGATTGGATGTATAAATATTGCCTATTACCCTCAGAGTTTCTCAAAGAGACCATTTACGAGTAACAAGGATGTAGCATGCAAAACGGCCAACCAGGTATTTTCAGAGCTGGCCTTCACATTCAATTCATTTCTAGGAGAAAACATGTTGAGCAATATGAATCGTTTCATTCTGCACCGTAATAAACCTTCATCTCCTGATTCACAGAAATTTTATGAAGCCTTGAATAGCGTGACTCCAATCCATCGTACATGGCAGTGAATATTTTTTTCTTGCAGCTGCTATTCAAACTGAGTTCAGGATAAGGATAAGCCTACGAATTTGAGGATGCATTCGATACTGAACAGATAACAACACAGTTGGACAACCTGCTTGTTGGAAGCATTCAAAAGGCTTCTACTAAACTGCAACATGTCAACTGCTTGGTGCGTGGGAGTTTCTCTCACATCCTTTCCATCTAGATGAGTTTTCAGCATTGCTTTCTCGTCAAAATCTTCACACATGAGCCACGACTGAGCCATTAACGCATCGCCTTGGTTGGGTCTGCCTGTAGCCTCTGCTGAAATTGGTATCACGTTGCGTTTTTTAACCCATGACCCGCTCCAATTCACAACTGTCCTATTAATCCTCCCGGTGACTCGCATAAAGACTCAGACCACTCCAAGCTGCGCAGAATTCTATTTACACAGCCCGTGCGGAAGTCTCATGACGGATCGCCATCGTATGATCTCCACTTGACAATTTGATCCAATTTCTCCCATTCACGGAAGTATGCTCATGGTTTTCCATCCCAAAATTTCCACTTGGCGGTGTATTCCCTGAGTTCCCCTATTCATACCTTAGCACGGGATTAACAGCTTGGCCTGCCATCATCAAATTTCCGACCTCGGCATACTAGCTCCAAATCCCCGTGTAACGGCTCAGCCACATAGCCGAGTTGACAGGTTCTACGTGGAAAAATTAGTTTGAACTGCCTTGGTTTAACCGACTTGAATATCCCCGTTCCATGCTAAATCCTCCCTTTTCCAAGTCAAATTGGCATGGCGTTTGTATCAAGGAAGTCCGCAGGGTATGTGTGGGGATCTCGGACTTATGAATCCATTTTTCCATACATTGCCTTGGCAGGTCGGTTCCCAATTTCCGCTTCTTGACTTGGTCATACTGCCCCAAATCTCCCCCGCGTGGAATTCCTTCTTTGGCTTGCCATCCACGAAAACCCACTTAGCATTAGGCTTCCCAAATTCCCATTTTAAGCAAATAACTCATGAATACCTTAGTGTGGGGTTGAGGCATTATTTATTTATTTATCTGACTAGGCAAAGAGTTGAAAATATCCCACGAGCAAAACTTTCATGTTGGTGCTCCACCATAGCACTTCCACCTGGCAATCGGTGTTCTTTTCTCCAACTCGCAGAAATCTGATTATGGTTTGCCACGGTTTTATCACGCTTGGCAATGTTTTCTAAAATTTCCACGTTCTTGGCAAGATGAAAGTCGGGGCCCCCCTTTGCACGGAGACCTTGTTTTGGTTTTCCATTAACTGAAACCCACTTGGAAATCATCATGAACTTTTCCCATGTGTGGAAATATCATATTGGTTTGCCACAACATTATCTCCATCATGGCTTCAAAGGCCTGAAACTCCCTCTTATCATGGAAACCTTGTCTTGGTTTTTCATTTCAACATTTACCTTGGAAAACTCATTTTGAATATCCCATGTTGAAGACTAACCCGTAGAACCTAGACATCATTTGGCCAATTCGACCAGTAAGAAACAAAAAATATTCCCGAGAGATCCCAAGGCTCCACAACATTGTTTAGCTTGAGCAGGTGCACTAAACTCACTGACTTCCTTGATAGCTTGTTACATGCCAACTTTGAGTGAGTTGACTTTGCCTAGAAATTGTCTTTAATGCATCCACACGAAACGAGTTGCCTTGAATTATCCATCATGCTCGATGAGTCCCATCGATAGGGCTCGATCACGTATCGCTGTTTACGCAATGATCTCCATTCATTTTATGGCACTCTTGATGCCTTGGCTTGTGTTTGAATCATCCTAGCTCTACAGAACATGTCCTAAAAGAAGCTCACCACATGATCTCCAAAATGAACAAGTCGCTAAGATAAGTCAAATTTCTTATTTTTGCCTTCGCTTCCGCCTATGGCTTGAACCTTTCTAATTCATTGAGACTTTATTGATAGCTCAAACTTTGACTCTCCCTAACTCGGCCTTCACTTCCGCCTGCATCGATCTCTACCGAGATCCTTATAGAGTTCCCTTCATTCATAAATTTTCAACGAGCTATATTTTGCATTAACAAGACCTCATCGAGCTCTTACAACTGAGAGTCTCTACCGAGATGACTATCAATTTGACACCGGATTCTCTATCAATTCGACCCCAAACTCTTCATTGAGTTGAGATAAACTGGGTGCCTTTCGATGCTAGGTGATCTCTCATATGAAATTTAAGAATTATTTTTAATTTTTGTATCTCGATAATAACCGGAGATAGGTTCTTGGGACTACTATTTCATTTTGAACGTGATAGGACCCCCTTGTCCAATCTTGCCATGTGTGCAAAATTACCAAGACTAGTGAGATTGAGCTCCAAGAACCTAATAGAAGCATGTGAACATCGCGATTGTTGCACCGAATGAATTTGACGATGAGTGTAAACACCTATAATTTAGCTCGAGTAATTTAAATACTTAAATTGTGCTAATTATACCCTTTCCCACAAATTTAAGACATATCGCCAATATCACACATTTTATTTGCTATCTTTATTAATTAATTACATTATGTTAGTTAATTAACTCTTCTATCCAACAATGATGCCAATTAATGACCTTCCATTAATCATCTCCCCTTTCTATCTAGATTAATTAATTATTTCTAATTAATTAAAACCCCTTTCTATCTAGATTAATTAATTAATTCTCTCTTCTATTTAATCAATAAATCATAATTTATTTGATTAAAATCCTCTCATAACATAAATCTTACTAACTATTCCTCTAAAAATCTTCTATAAGCTTACGCGCCTATTAATTAATCACTTTGGTTAATTAATAAACCCCATCAATCCCCATGATTCACTATAGGACAAACTAATCTCTCCTAAAGTAAACTCAACCACTTCTAAACCATGCTTATCCATAAATAACCTAGGTTTTCTATTATCCCACATACAATAGGATGCAAAGCTTCTTCAAACCATTGGATTATAAAAGGAACCCTCCTCTAACCATTCTACTTACACCTAAATGAGCACAGAGCCTATATTATAGCCATTTTATCATCTTAAATAATTCTTCCATTAGAGGAGCTAGCTATCTTCATTTCTTGCATTCATCCATATAAGTTTTGAAGTCATATGGAGATATGTCAAATGGTCTTTTAGCCATGGATTGACAAGACTCCATGCTTGAAAACCTTGGGATTCAAGCATACATTCAACCCTTTTGATTGCTAAGGATCTAAATAAATTCATTTCATTAGAATTCAATTAAAGATAGAGGTTATGTTTTTAGCATGTTAGTTTGAATCTTCATTTCATGTTATAATGAAAATTTGTTAATAGATTATCTTTGATTAAGCTCTAAGCATGATGGTATATTGATCTAGTTAACATTGTATTAAAGCTATTAGGTGTTAGATTTGATTTCCTTTTCATTTTTAACTAATTCATATACACATTTGGCATGCCTGGTGGGACTTAATCCATTTTCCTTTGCACTTAATTTCAATTTTTTTTGTAGTTATGTTTCAATTTTGGTTACTAACCCTCTTTTGCACATGTTGATCTAACTTGTTTTTCTTAACTTGTTTTGTTGAGTTTGCATGTGTTGAGTCTTCCTTGTAGCTATAAAGGAGACGAAGTGCTGTCAAAATTGGATCTTGATGAGATGGTATGTACTATTGCTTTAGCACGTGTCTTGTCTCATGATTTTTTCCTTGGTCTAATCACTTTTTCATCGACTGCATTCTAAATCTTTTCATAGAATCCTCTGTTCTTCAAAAATTGTTTAGAACATCCATGTGTATAAGATGTCCTCTTTTGCATGTTTGTAGACACTTTTTCTACTTCCTTTCTCTCATGTGTTTCTTGGCCAGCTTACGCTAGGGGCATCCTTACTCCCTCATGATTGAACCTATTTTATATTGGCCTTGATCCCCCTTTAGCACGTGAAGAGTTTGCCTTTGAATACTCCCACCTAATCACTGGGGCATTTTCACAACTTCGCTTTATTACGCATATGCGTGGCATTTTGCCCTTGTACATACCATCTATCACTAGGAAAATCCACACTTCTTTATATTCCTATACATAGTTTCAGAAAACATCCAAATTTTCAAAAACATAGAAAACTACAAACACATAAAAATTTAAAATTTATCAAAAATCATAAAAATTGTAAAATTTACAAAAATAGGTAAACAACTTAGAGCAGATAAAACTCGTGTCGTGTGCATGGTATTCGTTCCATATCTTGTTGGAATTTTCATGTGTTCACAAATAAATTGACTCATGGATCATTGGATTTATAACATTTATAAAGTTATCCTTCTTGCTTTGTTGGTACTCTAGGCACATCCAGTTGCCTGCTATTGTTTCATTGCGCACAACACTTTATCATTGGACACGTCGTCCTTCATAATTTTCCCTTGCATGTATCCTTGCAAGGGGCATCATTTTTCACCCTTTTTGTTAATCACAAACATTTGGGGATTTTTAGTTTGATAACAAAACATTTGTACAACCGTCTTGACCGTTATTGGTTTGAGAATGTTTGTTTGTATTTGTTTCCCTGTTAAATGAGCTTGTTTCTTTCTCATATTGCATTGCGTTGGTGTTTTCAGAAATGGACAATTGTTCATAGTATGAATTTTCATGGCATTCCACTTTTTTTGTATGCTTATATTTTTAATAAGGACCGATGATGTAGATCTTTGGCAATATGATGACACTAAAGTTGTTTCAATACACTGGATGAAAGCTTTCTCTTTTCTTTGCATCTTCATTCATCTTCTACATCATTCTCCTATCAACACTATTCTTCTAATTCGTCTAGGGCATCCTACCCCTACCCATTCTTCTATCCATTTCTCTCACCTTTTTCAATCGTCGATCACCTTCTTTCATTACCCTATTGACACTCGAGGGGGCATCTCTCATATCTAATAATTTTCTTTCTACCTCTTAAATTTTTTATCTCTCTACTATCTTTGAAGTGGCTTCACTTAAGCTACCCCAAAGAGGGGAAAATGTAGACACCTATAATTTATCTCGAGAAATTTAAATACTTAAATTGTGCTAACTATACCCTTTCTCACAAATTGACGACATATCGTCAATATCACACATTTTATCTGTCGTTGTCGTTAATTAATTACATTACATTAGTTAATTAACTCTTCTATCTAACAATGATGCCAATTAGCGACATTTTGTTAACATATCCCATTTCAATCTAGATTAATTAATTATTTCTAATTAATTAATACCCATTTCTATCTAGATTAATTGATTATTCTTAATTAACTAGTTCTCTCTTCTATTTAATCAATAAATCATCATTTATTTGATTAAAATCCTCTCATAACATAAATCTTACTAACTATTCCTCTAAAAATCTTCTATAATCTTGCACACCTATTAATTAATCAATTTGGTTAATTAATAAACCCCCTCAATCCCCATGAGTCACTAGAGGACAAACTAAACTCTCCTAAAGTAAACTCAACCACTTCTAAACCATGCTTATCCATAACTAACCTAGCTTTTCTATTATCCAACATAAAATAGGATGCAAATATTCTTCAAACCATTGGGTTATAAAAGGAACCCTCTTCTAACCTTTCTACTTACACCTAAATGAGCATAGAGCCTATACTATAGCCATTTTATCATCTTATAGAATTCTTCCATTAGAGGAGCTAGCTATCTTCATTTCTTGCATTCATCCATCCAAGTTTTGAATTCATATGGAGATATGTCAAATGGTCTTGTAGCCATGGATTGACAAGACTCCATTCTTGAAAACCTTGAGATTCAAGCATACAATCAACCCTTTTGATTGCTAAGGATCTAAATAGGTTCATTTCATTCGTATTCAATTAGAGATAGAGGTTAATTTTTTTAGCATGTTAGTTTGAATCTTCATTTCATGTTCTAATGCAAATATGTTAATAAATTTTCTTTTCTTAAGCTCTAAGCATGATGTTATATTGATCTAGTTAGCATTGTATTGAAGCTATTAGGTGTTAGCTTTGATTTTATTTGCATTGTTAACTAATTCATATACACAATGAGCTCCAAGAATTAGCAAGAGATTAACCAAAAATCAAGTACAAAAAGAAACTGGTGTGTCTAACATAATCATAGATCAAAAAAGGAGGGTACATATAGGAGTGTTGTGTAACTCCGATGCATGGAAAATCATTCTTTGTAAGAGGGAAAGATGAGTTACAATTCCATATATGGAATACAACTTGTATGACACACACTGACACATATGACATTGAAAGATTCTATGACAAAATCGACCATGTGTCATATACAATCCTATGACCATAATCTCACCTAAGTGATATGAATCACCATGGGTGAGGGAAATTTACATAATAAATTAAATATATGTGAATAATATCCCTCACACCAACAAAATATTGATGGAGCATGCTCCAATTTTGGAAATGGAAGTGGTGTGGTTTTGAATTCCCCAAGAAATGGTTCTTTCAATCCTCTTTTAAATTTAGTTTTGAGTACACTAACAATATAGTTGAATATGAAGCACTCTTTTGATAATTTATTGGAGGCATGAAATTAAGGACCTCATTATTAGAGGTGACTTTGAGCTGGTTGTGAAGAAAGTCAAAAAATATACGCAGCCAAGAATCAGAGGTTGAAAAAATACAATCATGCAGTGTGGGATCTTATTGAGATATTTGAATCTTTTAATATTGAGTATCACGAGAGGAGTTAGAATGCACCAAATGATAGATTGGGAGTCCTAGACTCTCAGTATGACAAGGAAGATATATCCTCATACTGTAATTTTTAAGTTGAAGTATTGATCATACCCTTTGTACCTGACAACATCCAACACTGACAACTATTTGATGATGATGCACAGATCTAAAGGTTCCTAAGTCACCAAGGTGAGTTTACAAATTAACTTATTGATCTTAAACCTATGGCTATGTTGTGTGATGGAAATGAGACTATTTGGGAAAGAAATGATTCAATTAAAAACAAACACCATCCTAAGAGGACTTGTCATCCTGGAATACGCTTTTGATTGTGCAAATTGGGTTGCAAGTAGAAATTATACCATCTCAAGAGATGTAAGTGAGTATGACTTAAGAACTATTCAAGATCCTATAAATGTTTGGTTAGGAAGCAATTTGAGTATAGAAGAAAGAAAAACTTATGCCAAACTATTAAAGAAACACCAAGATTTCCTTGCTTGGTCATACTCTGAACTAAAGGCTTATAGAGAGGACCTTTTTCAACATGACATACCCTTAGATCCTTATACCAAGCATTTTAGACAGAAATAAGAGACCTATAAACCCCATCTTTGTAGATAAAATGTAAGAAAAAATAAAAAAGCTGATGGGTGGTGGCATTATCCATCCAACCATATACTCCTCATGGGTTGCTAACTTGGTTAAGAAAAATGGGGATATCAAGTTGTGTGTAGACTTCCAGAACTTCAATAAAACCTCACTAAAGGACAATTACCCTTTACACAACATGTATAACCTTTTGCAAAAGGTAATAGGGTCTAAAATTTTGTCTACTCTTGATGGTTTCTCTGGTTACAACCAAGTTTTGGTTAAAGTATGAGGGCAATATAAAACTGCGTTCACAACTCCTTGGGGTAATTATGTGTATGTCATAATTCCATTTGGATTGATGAATGTAGGGGCCACTTTTCAGAGAGCTATAGATGTTTTATTTTTTGGGTTCATTAATGAGTTTATTGTTGTTTATTAGGATGACATAAAAATGTTCTTTAACAAAAGAGGCGATCATTTGTAGTACCTAGAAAATATCTTGATTAGATGTAGAGAGTATGGGATCTCATTAAACCCAAGGAAGTGTCACTTTGGTGCTAAGAAGGCCACACTATTAGGTCACATTGTGTCCCAGGAAGGGGTTATGATTAACCCAAAGAGAGTAGAGGCAATTGATAAGGTTCCCATCCCCCAATCTAAGAAAGGTATTTAATTATTTTTTGGACAAATCAACTTTGTAAGAAGATTCATCTCCATTTTTTTCGAGATTACTTTACCCATTACAAGAATGTTAAATGAGGATTAGAATATCAAATGGGGTGATGAGGAAATCCAAGCTTTTAAGGGAGTAAAATAAGAACTCAAGACTGACCCTATGTTGGTAAGTCCTGAGTATAAGAAGGATTTCCATATTTTCTATTTTTATTCTAAGTCTGGTATTCCTTTTGTCTTGTTACAAAAAGATGAGAAAGTTCATGAAAAACCTATTACCTTCTTCAACAAAGCTTTGCAGAGGCCTGAGTTAAAATACTATATTATGGAGAAACAAGCTTTTTCTTTAGTAAAAGCTACTAATATTTTCAGACCCTATATTATAAGTTCCAAGATCATAGAAAATGTGCCACACATCATGCTAAAATACATCCTCACTCAAATGGTGATGTAAAGTAAGAGGTTTACGTGGGTGAATAAACTTCAAGAATATGATATGGATATTTAAATTAAAAATATGGTGAGAAGCTTGGTCTTGGAAAGATTGATGGCTGAAACTAACTTACAAATTATTGAAGTACACAATGTTGATGATAAAGAGAAACAACCCCATGAGAAGATAAGTGCTTCTTCTTGGTATAAGGACACTGTGTATTATTTGAAGAGTTTAAACAATCATATAGGCCTAGATTAAAATTAGAGAAGGACAGTTAAAGCTAGTGTCCCAAAAATATATCTTGACAAACTATGGATTGGATTGGAAAATCCTTGAAGGTATTTTGTTAAGATGCATAACATAAGATGAATCCCCCAATCTGATTGATGAATTCCATGGATGGATTTTTGGTGGTCATTTTGCTGTAAAAGTGATTGCTCTTAAAATTTTGAGAGCGGGGTATTGGTGGCCATCCCTTTTTAAGGATATTGTTCATCTGGTTCAACTATGTGTAAGGTTTCCATCATTTCTCTAGTAGAATGAAGGCTTCATGATCCCTTCCCTTGCAGCCTGTCTCAGTAGAGGCCCCATTCAAACAATGGGGGTTATAATTTATTAGTGAAATATCAAACCCTTCAAGTGCAGGCCATAAATGGATATTAGTGGTCACAAATTATTTCACTAAGTGCATAAAAGTAATTCCCACCAAGAGGGCCACACATTAACTGGTCATAAACTTCATATTAAATAACATCATATGCATATTTGGTGTTCCCCTCAAACTAGTTACATATAATGCCACGAGGTTCAAATCTAAACCTCTTACAACCATGTGTGATGATTATGGAATAACTCTCACATATGCCTCCAACTACAATCCACAAGTGAATAAGAAAGCTCAATCAAATAATTTTTTTTTATCAAGATACTTAGGAGGACATTAGAGGCAAATAAGAGGAAGTGAGGTGAACAAATCAAATTTTCACTATGGGCTGATATAATTACAACAAAGAGAGCTACTAGGAAAATCCCATTTGAGCTAGTATATGATGTTCAAGATCTCCTACCTCTTCATTTACAATTATTAACCTATAAGCTCATACAAGAGTTGGGAGATTGTGATCAAGTTGATCCTTTTGTTACTAGGATCAACCAAATTGTTGAGTTAGATGAGATCAGGAGAGAATATCATCAAAAACATATTAAATTTAAGGAGAAACCTAAGAATACATTTGATAGAAAGGTCACTCAAAGGAATTTTCATGTTGGTGATTTAGTTCTGTTATGGGATAGTAGACATGAAGATAAAAGAAAACATGATAAGTTTGATGCATTATGGATGGGCCCTTACTCCATAGACATTAATATTGGAGAACATACATTCTTCTTTAAGAGATTCGAAATGGAAATTGCTTTAATTTCATGTCAATGACAGCCACCTTAAGCATTTTTTGGACTGAAGTGTGGCTCCATGCATATCATTGTATAGTGTGTAGTGTTTTTATTCTTGTTTTGTGTTGTGGTGTGTTCCTTTTCCTTTTCTAATCCTTTTTTATCAATTTTTGTTGGCCGTTTTGAGATCATGGTGTTCTTAGTTTGTTAATGATCAAGTATTTTTACCCACTTGAATCCTTTCCTAATGTATTAGGCATATGGTATTTTTCTTTCATGAGTATTTTTTGGTTCTTGTGGTACCCAATAGAGGTACCCATCCTTGAGATGAAGTTGATGTTGGTGCCCATTTTGAGATATCAAGTAAACATTTCTTTCCTCATGTATTCTTAGCATCCTTGACTATTTCACTGTGTTGCATTGTATAATCTATTGGTTCTTTAAGTGTTCCCCATAGCCTTGAAGCTTCGTATCTATAGAAAATTGTGTCATCTGTAAAATTTTCATGTCATTTTGAACTAATATCTTGAAATTTTACATTTTTTATGAAGTATTTATGATTTTTAGGTTTATGAGGAAGCAGGTGAGCTTATGGAAGTTCTAATGACATGTTTAAACCTTTAAAGAAAGGTGTATTTCCTTTGGAAATTTGACTTGTGTAAATTTGTAGGTTTGCATTTAATACACATGTGTAAATATAAATCCATCCCTATCACCTGATAAGACAAAGTATTTGGGTTAATTTTGTGCATGTAGGTTATTTAAACAAGTTCACAACTTATAGAATGTTTTAAGAAGCAATTCAATATCCGACACTCGGTGGAATTAATATTTTGTGGATCTTGCAATTGGTGGGTGAGTGTACTTTACATCCTTGCACTTTACACATTTGCATGTTATGCAAACATACAGGATGTGTTTCGGGGCTTGAGACCCAACAATAGAAAGCATGGCACTCTATAAATGTGTTGGAAGAAAAATCATTGAGATACGGGTGAATCAATGTCTTTACAAACTTTTACTTTAGTTATCTTTATACATTCATCAAACCATCATCATATGAGCAATGTAAAATTTGTTAAGAAAACCATCAAAGTAATATAACAACTATCCACATGAGCATGAAACAGAAAAGAACACATGAACACCTTAATTATGTGGGAAAACCTCAAGGGGAAGAAAACCCACCAAACTTTTCTTATATATAACAAAATTCAAGATTTAGTGAAGCACCAACTCCACAAGGAGCACCAACCCCTAATTTACCTAGAACCAACTAGAATTTAACAAGAGCCCACTTGTAAGGAGGTTAAAAATACCTGATCTAGTGAAGCACCAAACCCACAAGGAGTACCAAATCCTAGGTTTTAGTGAAACACTATCTCCACAAGGAAGACTCAACACCAACTCAGCCACCTGTGACTGTTTTCTACCTTCTTGTTGCTATCTAAATAAATGACATAATTTTTTTCTCTTATATATATTCTTATCTTATTCTTATTATTATATCTATATCTGATGTATCAAAATTCACTCAGTCCTCTTTGAACATACTTTGATCTTCAAGCATCCATACACTCGCTATGCTGCTCTTGAAGACTTATAAACTTCTCACTTTGTTTACTCGCTCATCCTTCTTCTTCACCTTGACTTAAGCATGGATACATTTCTATTTATAGATGATCACTTCAGATATTAAAATTAGATATATTACTCATGGTCTTTAAGACCTTATTACACCTCTTCCAAGCCTTTATACCTTGCTCAAGCTCCCACTTTTCACAACTCTCTAAAATAGACCAAAACTACCTTATATATATACCTGTCTCAAGAAAAAACACCATATAGGTTGGTCATAC
The DNA here is from genome assembly GCA_019776745.2 of Taxus chinensis. NCBI lineage: Eukaryota > Viridiplantae > Streptophyta > Pinopsida > Cupressales > Taxaceae > Taxus > Taxus chinensis. The sequence goes on from CM034146.1 coordinate 910,521,941, forward strand.
ACTTTCAATAATTTAGGTCAGACATGATAGATCACAAAGATTTTGAAAAAAATGAAAAAATTCAAAACAAAAGCTTTATTAGGTCTTCACATAGTTCCATTAGGCCATATTTCTCTTTAGGCCCCAAGAAGACCTACTTCATTAGGTTTGTATGCAAGATATGATTTCTTGAACGTACTTAGTCATCTACAAAGATATAAAACCTTTCAAACAATTTTTAAATAATATATTCTTACCTCCTCCATTCTTAGAAAGCTTTGCACTATCATTTCACACCTTGAACCACCTTGAGAACAAGAACTATCAAACTGTCCCATAAATCAGTCTTCAAGAATGAAGCTTGAACACCATCAATATGATCAACCATGACCAAAGAAATATGTGAATATATACTAAAAGAACTCATTAACATCACCCAATGCATTATAATCTTAAACTCAAGGTATAAATACTCAAGAATAGTTTTGTTCCAAGAACACTCAAAACTGTCCAAAAATTGTCTTAAGGACTAGTCAAGAGAAATAGACTTGGTATGAATTCTTAACGACTAAAAATTGTCTAGAAATCATAATAGGAATGTATTATAGGTCCATGGAATCATGAAACATCTATTTTTTTACTAGTCCAATGCAAAATTGAGAAATACAATAATTTCTTCAGAAGACAACCAAGTACATGTACTTTTTATCACTCTTCTGACAAACCAGAACCACCTTGAGATATATGGGAGAGTCCTTTACATGTTAAAATCATCAAACAAGACAATATAATCAATTTTGAGTTGTTTTGAGCAATACATCTCTTATCGACTTCAAGCTAGGGTTTAAGAAGGGTTTTTGAGAAGTTTTAGTGTTAACGATTGTTCATAAAGATATGGAATTCAATTCAAAAAGTAATGCCATGAAATATTAGCTAGGATACCACTATCTCCAAAAGAGCTTAAGTTATCATGCAAAATTTTCATGTACCAATAAACAACTGAAATTTCACCTCGAGCTGGGATTCTTCATTCTCAAGAACTCGGTAGGACTAAAAGTGTAATATCTTGAAAAATAATTCAAGTTATGACATAAAACTTTAATTAAACATCAAAAAAAACATGCCAACAAACTTCCCATGATCATGTTTATATACTGGTACTACAGAAAAATGATCAACCTACCTCATTAAGCCATGCTCTATTCTCTTTGTTTAGTATTCATGCTAGAAAATGACATTCATACCTATGTTTATGCACTCTAAACCAAATTATTCTGCTAAAAAAAACTCTACATACCTATATCTATTCATTTTACTAAGATGTCATGCTCATACCTTCTCACAATATCTCTTTTTCTTCACATTGTCTTCAAATTCTTTATCTCTCTGTACTCAAAATAGCCTTACAAACAACTTACATCAACCATGCAAACCTTGAAACAAATTGGCATTATGTTGACATCAATGAAAACTCACAAATTACTCTTCACATCATCCTTTAGCATCACAAGGCACGAACTCTTATTTGCAATTACATAATGCATACCATACAACACTTCAACAATATCCTGCTGTAAATATAACATTAAATGACATCAACATGACAATCTTATCATCAGTGAAAAATATTGAAGAATATCCCCCTTTTTCATTGATGGAAAACATACTACAAAATGAAAATAATTTGAAAGGATACCTACTCTTTCATCTACTCATTCTCCCTCTTTCAGATCAACCGTCCTCAACATAGTACTTCACTTGTGTCATCTACTTATTCTCCCCCCATTTCAATGAATGAAAAAGGATTATCCAGAAACACATCAACTACCATCCAATCTTTGAGATCAACTTACATACTGAAACACATTATCTAATGGCAATCAGTTTGACAAGATACTCACCTTAGGCTCATAACAGACTATTTCTCCCCCTTTGACATCACATTAAGAGCTTGAAACATGCTCCCCATGTCTATGGAAAACATACATACAACCACCTACAAACACACCTTACTTCAACAAGGATACTTTTTCAGAATGTGAATCATCACTCTCCTCTTGAATCAGATGCATACCTTCCTCACATGAACTCAAGACCACTCACATTGTACTTGTGATGCTAGATTTGACTCAAACTTTAATCAAGCACATAACTCCAAATTATTGATACCAATGTCACTTCTCAATTCATGACAAGCTCATTTTCTAACTTCTTGACACAAATTATCACCAATACTAACACCACTTATTTGACTCAAATCGTGTTGAACTAACTACTAGCAATTTGATTAGAGGCAAGAAACACATTTATCTTACCTTTCATGTATCAACAATAGTTATGAGCTAAGTCAATATCTTTTCATGACTCTATTGTGCTGCGATGAATAGACTATTTAACTAATCCTCATGTAAAAAAACACTCACACCTAAGAGCCTTAATTAACAAAAATGTAAACAAACTACTAAGCACCATCATGATAATAATTCAACAAGGTTAGATGCTAACATTCAAAAATATACAAAACTTTGAAACTAACAATGTTAAGCATGTAAATCCTCTATTCTCTAACAAAAAATAAATGAATGGACACCTGTAGGATCCATGGCTATCATAAATGGTTGTCTTTGGTGTTCCAAGAACCTAGGAATGAGGGCTTGTCAAAGTTAGGCTACAAGACTCCTTTTGACACCTCCCATATGACCTAAGCACTTAGGAATGAGGCTTAACTCTTCAAGATGATGAACTCTCAAGAAAACAAAAGGCAAGCTCTTAGTCTATTTTGCTATATGCTTTGCATTTTCTTCTCAAGAAGTTCAGGTGGAAGGAGGGCTCCTTATATAGCCCAATGGATAAAGGAAACACTTCATCCCTTTGCATGTGGGATAAAGGTAAAACATGATTAGGAATGGATAAGGTTGCTTTATAAAAGGTAACCTTACTTTAGAAGGGTTTAATTTATGCTTAGCAAGTCATGGGAGTTGGGGGGTGTTTCACTTAATCAAAGGTGATTAACTAATAGGTAGATGTAAGCTTATAGAAGCTAACCAGAGGATTATTAGTACAATTTAGGCTATTAGAAGGGGATTAAACCAATACTAAACATTGACTTATTGGTCAACTGGAAGGGACCAAGCTAATCAACTAACTAGTCTAGGTAGAAGGGGTGATTAGAGTCACGGAAGATCATCAATTGGGATGTTAGTTGGATAGGTGACCTAATAAATCAGTGTATTGTAATTAATTAACAACAATAAGAGGGAATATGAGCGCTTATTAATGATATGTCGCCAATTTGCAAGAAGGGGGATAGTTAGCGCAATTTATGTATTTAAAATGCTCATGTGTAATCATGGGTTGTCTACACCTATATACCTTATTAGAACTGCATACCTTCTCATGGAGCGAAAATATCATACTTTGATAGGATACACATAAGTTATTAACTCCTAAACAACTGCTTGAATGATACTAATTGTCCTTGACTTATTTATTGAATGCTAGATGCCAATTGATCTTGTACAAACTTTACTCACATACTTGTCTATTAGATGACAACTAAGACAAACCTTCTCAAGATAGTACAAAAGATTATTCCTTCTTTGACTTCATATTATGAGTCTCATCAACTGTATTCTTATACCTACATACACAATATCTTTAACACCTGTATCAAAAACAAAATTTTACATACCCTATTTCTTTGAACTCATAAAGAAACTAGCTCCCCCTAAGACCATACTATCCTTTTTGAGCCATACATAGATAGTCTATCTTCATTCATGAATCCAAATACAACTAGAAACATATTTCAAACAAGAGATATTGTTTCTAAGAGAACAATATATACCTTCATGCCCAACTTCACTATAACATCTCATATCAATGTATCTTCTTCATGAGGTATCATGGCACAAAATTCCTCAAATCAACCTGTCAACTAGTTCTACATATTCTGTCATACCTTGTTTTCTTTGAGACAAGAAAAAATGAGACTAAAAAACATATATATTGATCCTTCATGCACAAAGAATACATCAAATTTCATGTTTTTATCTCAATAAAAAACTTTGCATACATCTCTTATACTTACTAGTTTTCCATGATTTTACTGTGCATATATACTCAGATTTTAGTCTTGTATTTTTTTATCATGACCTTTAACAACACTCCTATAGATCCATTAGGCCTCCATGTCACTGTAATATCCTACACAACCATATAGGTATGTATAACACAAAAACCATATTGGTCTTGAAGAACAACTACCTGACTCTTAAGAGCATAAACCTATATTAGGCCATAAGACATAACTTAGGTATGCACAGTCATCCATCTAATACTCTTCTAATTATTTGATCTGATCTACCTACTGGGTATTTACACACCTTAATGAAGATATTCAATTTACAACATCTCTCCATGAATTTTAATGGTATGATCAAGTCATCATACAAATATTTAAAACACATCTACTAACCTTCTTAGCTATCTTAAGTCTTCTACATGAGAAAAATACCTTACTGCTGCTTCTATTGGATGATGAATGTATTTATGAAGCCTAATAGAAGACATTCCTATACTTTGGGGCTCTAGAACATCATGAAACGTAAGATATTCTTAGATATCCATCCATTGTGAAATCTTGATAATGATAATTTGTATTTAGGATCATTTTTGTCTTGATTGGACATTTCAAGTTTGATGACCGTATGTCATTCTCCTCCTGATTCTCTACCTAAAATCATAAAAAATACCCTTGGTATTCTAACATATGATTTATCATGGAAAAAATTCCATCTTTTCTTGTTGACTGATCATAACTAGGCTTATATGTCTTAGTTTAATCCTTCTTAGCATTATCTACATGAATTGATGTCAAACACACTTGGGACTCTTCAATATTCGAGTCTATTGACTTCCATTGCAAACATTCCACCTGTTCGTGCGGAATGATCAAGAGTATGTTTGAATTTTTCCTTCTCATTATCTATATGATCTGATTTTATGATGTTCTTGAATTGTCTTTGGCTCTTCATTCTTCTTATCTACATGATCTGCAAGGTCATACTTCTTGGCATACATCTTCTTGTCTTGACCTACTTTCTTGAACAACTAGGAGCTTCAAACTTCTTACTTTTTCACGAATGGTTCATGATGACAAAATATTGTTATATGACCAGTATGTCGATAGTTATAGAAAATGCAACATCACTCTTACCTATTGAAATGATATGAAATGAGTTTCCTTATACAATCCATATCCCTATGTCCATATTAATTGGATGAATAATAGTATCCTTTGAAAGAAAATTCATATTCCCATGAGTACTCATTCCTTGAGGGCCTTCTACATTCTCTTTCTCTATGACCAAAACAAATTACATGAAAAACAATAACCATTGAATAAATTTTCATACCTCATGGAATTAAGCTGTTTAATAGACCTTTTCTTCATATTGTTCTTGAAGTTGACCTTCTTGACAACATTAACATCTTCCATGTTATCCTTTTGATATTCTCTATGAAGTCTAGAACCTTGCATTTTCATCTTCATTTCTCTTCTTATGGTATCCAATGAAACCAAGACCTGTCTTGTCACAAGGAGACTTCTGACTACTCAACATGTCATTTAGATCCTTAGAGATCTTCTCAAACTTCTCAAAGGTCTTTAACCTTACTTGTTTCTTGTTCCAATTCTGCCTTCAAGGTATTCATCTCTATTTCATACCTGATACAATATTCTTCCTTATCCTTTAGGGATTCAATCTTAGTCTTGAACTTGGTACACTCTTCTTCTTTGGCCTTTAGAGTTGTTGTCACTAACTCAACCTGATTCTCAAACTATTTGATGATCTCTTCATGATCATCACTCATGAAACTGATATGTTCTTCATATTCCTTGATCAAGGACTTCAACATCTTGTTCTTCTTTCTTTGAATCTTCAATATCATCTAGAAGAACTTATCAGTTCTTTCCTCTAAGTTCACCTCAAATTCTTCATCTTCTAAATCTTCCATGAAATCATTCAAACACTCATTACCTACTTCCTTGGCCATGAATATAACTTCATTGTTGTCTTCCTTAACATTGCCATCATCATCATCTAATGAATTGATCGTCACTAACATCATAATTTTTGTCACTACTATCTTATTTGGAGTAGAAATTCTTCTTGTTCTTGGATGATCTTTTCTTGTTATCATGCTTCTTGAAGCTCTTTTTTCATGCTTGTAAGAATTCTTGTCCTTATCATGATTTTCATCATGTTATTCATGCTCATCATGACTCATCCTTATTCTTTTTAGAAAATTTAGATGTAAAATGACCTATCTTACCACATTCAAAGACACTTAAAGGGATAGTTTACCTTTGTACTTACCTGAGCCTCTCCTTAGCCTTCTAAAAAACATGGCCTTCTATCTTCTCATCATCAATGTCTAAATCAGAATTATCTTTTACCTTCTTACCTTGTGCCTTATTTTTAACCTTGAAAGCAACATCCTTCTTGGGAGGTCTTCCATCATCTGTTCTCATCTCATAGGTATGTCAAGATCCCATGAATCTCATCCATTTGTAAGGTGCTCAAATATTTTTCTTCTTCTACAGTTGAGACCTTAGGATCAAACTTGGGTGTCAAGGACCTTAGTACCTTTTGGAAAACTATTGTTTCCTCCATATTTTCTCCTAAAACTTTGATGATATTGACCACTTCATCAACTCTCAACAGATAAGCAAAAAATTTCTCATTTTATTTCATTCTTAGGATTTCAAACTATCTTCTATAGGTCTACAAATTTGCTAACTTTACCTTAGAGTCATCCTTCATAAATGGTCTGTAACTTATCCCAAATACCTTTGGTTATATCACAATGCATGACCTTCACAAACTCAGTCTCTGAAAGACCACATAAAATAGCATTCATATGCTTATAGAATTTCTTTCACAAGCATTCTTTCTGGCTACTGCATTCAGTTGGGGGTGTAGCAAGTATAGTATATCCAACATCCACTAATTTCCATATGTCAAATCCCAATGACATAAGATAGTTCTTCATCTTGATGCTCCAAAATGCATAATTACTCCCATTGAAGAAGAGGAGCCTTGTTTGGTTGAGAAACCTCCTTGAACTTGATTACTAGCCATACCTATGCTTCTAGGATCACCTTCAAGTATGTTAGAACTTGTTCCAAAGGACCTGGCTCTAATACCAATTGTTGGAAGCAAAATCACTGAGAGGGGGGTGAATTAGTGTCTTTACAAAATTTTACTTTAGTTATCTTTATACATTCATCAAACCATCATCATATGATCAATGTCAAATTTGTTAAGAAAACCATCAAAGCAATATAACAACCATCCACATGAGAATGAAATAAAAGATAACACATGAACACCTTATTTATGTGGGAAACCCTCAAGGGGAAGAAAACCCACTGAAATTTGCTTATATATAACAAAATTCAAGATTTAGTGAAGCGTACCAACTCCACAAGGATCACCAACCCCTAAATTTATCTAACACTAACTAGACTTTAGCAAGCACCCACTTGCAAGGAGGATACAACCCCCTAATTTAGTGAAGCACCAACTCCAAAAGGAACACCAACCCCTAGGTTTTAGTGAAGCAACTAACTCCACAAGGAATACTCAACACCAACTCAACCACCTATGAATGTTTTCCACCGTCTTCTTCTTGTTATCTCAACAAATGATGGACTTATTTTCTCTTCTTTATCTTATGATATTTCTTATTCTTGGTCTAATCTCTATATATGATGTATCAACATGAACTTCATGCCTCTTTTAACATACTCTAATCCTCAAACATCCATACACCTTCTCTTCTGCTCTTGAAGACTCACAAACTGCTCACTTTTCTTACTCACTCATCCTTCTTCTTCACCTTGAATTAAGCATGGATAACTATTTCTCTTCATAGCTGATCACTTCATGATATTCAAATTATATACATTCCTCATGGTCTTCAAGACCTTATTACACCTCTTTCAAGCCTCTATAACTCACTCAATCTCCCACACTTCACAACTCTCTAAAATAGACCAAAATTACCTTGTATATATACTTGTCTCAAGAAAAAACACCATATAGGTTGGCCATACACCTTCAATAATTTAGGTCAGCCATGATAGATCAAAAATAATCTGAAAAATCATGAAAAAATTCATAACACAAGCTTTATTAGAGTCTGCAAATAGCTCCATTAGGCCATATTCCTCTTTAGGCCTCAAGAAGACCTACTTCATTAGGTCTGTATGCAAGATATGATTTCTTGAACATACTTAGCCATATAAAATATCTAAAACCTTTCAAATTTTTTTTTCAATAATATATTATTACCTCCTCCATGCTTATAAATATCTACACCATCATTTCACACCTTGAAACCACCTTGAGAACTAAGAACTATCAAACTGTCCCAAAAACTAGTCTTCAAGAATGAAGCTTAAACACCCTAAATTTGATCAACCATGAAAAAATAAATATGTGAATAGATACTAAAATACCTCATTAACATCACCCAATGCATTATAATCTTCAACTCAAGGTATAAAGACTCAAGATCAGCTCTGTTCCAAGAACACTCAAAATTGTCTAAAAATTGTCTTAAGGACTAGTCAAGAGAAATTGACTTGGTATGAATTAATTAATGACTAAAACTTGTATAGAAATAATCATAGGAATGTATTATAGGTCCATGAAATCATGAAACATCCATTTGTTCAACTATTCCAATGCAAAAACTTGAGAAATATAGTAATTTCTTCAGAAAAACAACCCTGTACATGTACTTTTCTCACTCTTATGACAAACCAAAACCACCTAGAGATATATAGGAGAGTCCTCTACATGTTCCAATCATCAAATAAGAAAATACAATCCATTCTGATATAATTTTGAGAAATATCTCTCATATTGACTTCAAGATGGGTTTAAGAAGGGTTTTTGATTTGTTTTGGTGTTAACAATTGTTCATAAAGCTACTTGCCCTCAATTCAAAAAATAATGTCTAGGAAAATATTATCTAGGACACATACCAAATATCTCCCAAATATCTTAGGTTCTCATGCAAGAAGTTTCACGTACCAACGAGCAACTGAAATTTCACCTCAAGCTGGGATTCTTCATTCTCAATAATCGATTAGGACTAAAAATGCAATATCTTGACAAAATAATTCAAGTTACATGACCTAAAAATTTACCACACACATCTGAAAAAACATTCCAACACACTTCCCATGCTCAAATTTACATATTGGTATAGAAAAATGATCAACCTACCTCATTAGGCCATGCTCTCTTCTCCTTGTTTGGTCTTCATGCTAGAAACTGACCTTCATACCTTTGTTCATGCACTCTAAACCACATTATCATGCTCAAAAAAACCTATACATACTTGTATCTATTAATTTCACCAAGATACCATGCTCATACATTCTCACAAGATCTCTTTGTCTTCACATTCAAACTCTCTCTCTCTCTCTCTCTCTTCTAATTCTCTCTCTATCTACTCAAAATGACCTTACAAACAACTAACACCAACCATGCAAACCTTGACAACATCATTTGGAATCATTTGACATCAAGTGAAAGCTCACAAAAAAATCTCCACATCATCATTTAACATCATAAGGCACATAATTTTCTTTGACATCAACAATGCATACCATAAAACACGTCAACAATATCCTATTGCAACTCTGACATTAATTACAACAACATGGCTATCTTTTCATTAATAACAACTCTTCAACACTACACACTTTAGGATCAGGAATCCCATGAAACATTTTAATTTTTATTTCGGTATTTGATGAAAAAAAATTAAGTGCATCGTGAGGTTTGACATGTGACAGAGGATACACGACATCTTATCAGCACATCTTGACCTTGGGCATCTCACGAAGCTTTGTACTTTACAGTTTTGTAGTTGATGCAAAAATATAAAGTGTGTCTTGAGGTTTGAAACATGATAAGGGACATGTGGAACATTTTTGGTACATCTTAAGATCAGGCATCCTATGAAAATTTACACTTTACATTTTTGCAGTTGCTGTGAAAATGCAAATTGCTTCCTCATACCCGATCCCTACCAATTTTTCAAACGTGAACAACCCATATTTAAAATTGAATTATATATTGATGGCTGAAATTATGTGAGAGAATTTAAAGCTTCATTAATTAATGCACTTTGTGTGAGAAACTATATATTGAATAATTTGACTAAGTCCCTCATTCTGCTATCAAATTTCAAAGAGATCAAGCATTTATAGATCCCTAGGAAGCGAGTCAAGGCCATTAAATTAGAAAAAATTTACAATGGTTAATATTGAATAATAATTGACGTATTTGTGTCCTTATTTGGTTTATAATTAGAATTTTTAGCTGTATATTCACTTGGTAAGTTCCATGACCCGGTACTTCCATGTTCTCATTGTTATGAGGATTTTAAGTTGTTTTGAGTACATGTCCTCTTTCCTTAATACTTGTTATAAGTCCCATGTATATCAAGGCCATGTTTTTCACTTTGAATTTCAATATGAAGATACAATTATCTGGTATCCATGTCACCTCTAACATCACAAGTAACATAAATGAAGCAATTGATACACATTTGGGGAATGCTGACCTAGGTGATTTTCTCCAAAGGCTTCATGCTCCAAATTGAAGTGAATTAATGGAATTTATTGATGCAAGTGGCATTGCTTTGGCCTCCAATTTTCCTCTCTTCATTCAATTACCAGAGTTGGTATGGGAATGTGTTGATAATTACAACCCTGAAACCATGGAGGTCCTAGATGGCAATGGTGCCAAAAAAAATTCATTAACACCATAGACATTCCAAGCAGTAATAGGGTTTGCTAGAAGAAATGAGGTGGTGAACATAACTATTGAATCAAATAATAAGATGTGGACCATCCAGGATGTTAAATTCTCTAATATTATGAACAATCAATGGTTACAAAATACTAAGGGTTCTTATACAAGGATTCCAAAAAAATTGACAAGATCATACTTCATTGAGGAAGTTGAAGATATCATCGCCCTATTAAGAAAAATTTTAGGCTTAAGCTCTACTTATTACTTCCAAGAGTAGATTTTTATATAAATAAAAGTTATCCTCACTTTCAAGGAGAATATTTGCTGGTCTAAACTCATTATAAAATCCATCCATGATCAAATCATTAGAATGACAATGAAAATCTAGGAAGGATCAAAACAAAGATGTGAATTCTACATGACATCCTATCTTGTATATAATGTGACATGTCATAAATATATTCTTGGCATCCTAAGGATGCATTTTTTTTCATACTTCAAAGTCAATGATGTAAACCCTTAGTTGAATTTAGAAAATCAGGGGGCTAACTTTAGGAGATCTCACGATGCTTTCTTTGCACCCATTATTTGCTTATTCGAGACAAAATGGGAACAATATAGAATATCTTCTAATGCAAGGAAAGTGATATGTGATTTTGGTTTTTGTTTTATAAAATTCAAGTTCTTCACCTACATAAGAGTGAGTGGCTTCCAAGGCACTCCATATATGTTTCCTAGGTACTTGGATAATAAGTGGGCACTTATTAAATCATCTAAACAACTTGCTGAGGTGCACATGTTGACTCTAGGGAAGAACAAAACAAATATCAAGTTCCCAAATACTATTGGGAGGTATACATGCTCCACTATTGTTAAAGTAATGCTTTTGGATGCAGAATTGAACAAAATGGTCATAGAGAAGTTCCAAACAAGGCCTAACTATGATATAGAGTGGGTAATGCATGTGATCCTAGAGAGATCATATGATCATGAGCCTGATTACGAGGAATATTGAATGAATTGTAAACATTAAGAGGAGGTCGGGCTTAAAGAAAACTCTAGGATGACCTTAAAACAAATCATTGACTACAACATTTCAGTTATTCCACAAGGCCTTGTGGATGATGACCAAGTAGTAAGCAGACATTATGCTGACAAAAATTGGCTGTACAATAAGAGGAACCACTTAATTGGATCAAGATAGAGTCCACACAACTACATGAAAAAATTGATGATGTCATGAGGAGAACCCTAACCTAGATTATGAAAAAGAGAATTGAATTATCACTTCAAAACACTATGGTGTTAAAGGAATATCGGGCTTCAAGGATTCTGTAACACCCTCGACAAATGATATATTCCTCTTTTTGCATTTCAAGTGTTGACATGTGATTTTATAGATAAAGATGTGTTCTTTTTGACTGTTCAAGATCATGCTTGATAAGGATAAATATTTTTTCTTCTTAAAATCATTAGACTAAAATTATATGGTTATCAAGAATTCATTTTCACTTTGGAAAGATGAGCTGCAATCTGGTTTTAAGAGTTGTAGACTTAATTCTTCTTCTGACTCATCCTTGTATCAATTTCAGTGATCCAAGGAATGATTCAAATCTTCTTCATAGACTGAATGGTAAAATTGAAATTCAGTAGTTTGAAAGATGTAAAAGACTGAACCTTGTTTGTTACAAATTATTTGATCTTATTTGAACATGTTTTTGTTCAGCTGTATGTTTGTGCTCGGGTCTTTAGTGGTTGATCTTGCAAAGACTATAAGGACTTAAGAAAAATTCAATTCATAGAGGATGAATACAGAGTCCTAAAACCTAAGAATTATCCTAACAGTAACCTAAGCTAGGTAAGAACAATCTATGTTTTAAGCTACGTTTACTTATTGGAATTTTGTTCTAACCTAAGCCTCTTATTCTAATTTGTGGGGATTGACATCCTAACCTAAGCATTGTGCTAAATTAATAAGGGAAGGGGATTACTAAAGTATACTAGGTTACTTTTAGCTATTACCTAATACTAAAGGGTTATGAATTGAACCTAACCTAAGGTGGGAATTCTAATGGCAAATGTTTTAAGACCTATGTTGGTAATTGTTAAACTAACCTAAGTTCTATTTGAATCTATCCTAAACTATTAAGGGAACCTAAGGGGTCACATGTCACAAGGGCGACAGTTCTAATGATGAGGTGAAAGGGTTTAAATGAAGGAAGTACTGCCAGATTTGGCAGGGGCTAGTAGAATTGGTAGAGGCTTACATGGAAGCTCCACTAAAAGATGGAATTGTATTTTTGTGTGGAATTGGCATTTACCAGATTTAGGAGGTGGTGGAAAGGAAATATAAGTGGGAATTTTGGAATGAATGGCATTTATGGAATTTATGAGCCTCGGTCTTTGTGTGTAAACCATCTTGGAAACTTAGAAGGTGGGTTTGTAGGAGGTCATTTGGTTTTGCATGCATGGCGGATTTTGCTCTGCTTGGAGCTAATTAGTTCTTCGAACCAGCAATTTGACCTTCACTTCAAAGATATTTTTTGGTTTCTTCAGCCTATATTTGATTGAAGGAAAATATATGAGGCGTAGGAGGAAAATAAGTTTGATTTTTGATCTTTCGTGGAGGAGAAAAAGAGTTGGAAGCTCGGCTGGAAGTCTCCTTTGATTTGGTGGAAGCACTATCAGGAATGATAGGCTCTAACTATTAAAATTCTTTGCGTTCTTCTACATGATTCATTAGAACAACTCTGCTCTCATGAGATTCATGTTTTCATGCCTGTCTGGTTATTTTTTCTTGCTGGGTTTTATGAATCCTTGTGTGTTTGATATGAAACTATGGCTAGATAGTATTGTTTGGAATTTGTCTTTTTGTGCAAGTTTTATGACCTGCATGAAAGTGAAAATGGTATGTGAAACTAGTTTTTGTATCTCTGTTTTGCACTCCTGATATTGAATTCAAAATTTTTGAGCTTTGAACTGACTATCATGAAAATATATGGATTTAAGCTTAGGAAAAACTTGAGTTGTGTTGATTTTTCTTATGGGTTGCGAATTTGGAGGTAGAATTGTATTGGTACTTTGTGTTTTGATTAAATTTGTGTTGGATCTTCATTTTGATTAGAACCAATGTTTGGAAAACTTATGCATCGCTGAACTTTTGATTGGAGTTCATATTTTGGCACTATATTCGCATTATCTTACTTGTGAAGTTCTGAACGTTTGTGCATGAAGCTTGGGTTCGACACTGAACTTTGATTTAACACTTGAGTGTTATGAGTTTATATTTGGGTCGATATATTTGATTCTGTTCAGGCATTCTTGTATTGGGATATTATTTTGTTAAAATATTTAGCTTATAACTCTTTATTCATGCAACATACACACCAGGAGACTGGGTGAAAGCTTGTTTGAGTTGTTTGAAATCTCTTTGAGATTTGGAACAGGAAACGTCTTTCCTAAAGGAATGTTGAACTTTTGTTTATTACTGTATCGAATTCTTGAGATGGTATTGGCATGGGGATAGAAGGAAGTGTTCTTTCCCCACTGTTTGGAAGAAACCCATGTTTTGGGATGACTATATTGTTTTGAACTAGGTCACCTTTGTCACAATTTTATGGTTGTGAAGTTTTGTTTTGAATTTTCGTTTCTCTTGCATTGGAATGGATTGGGTTATTAACCTTGGGCACTAAAATAATTAGGAAGGATACCTTCTCCGTTTAGTTGTATTGAGCTTGATTCTTTTGAATTATGAATTGCTTACCTTTTTGTATTTAGTGGTGAGGTAATTGTAAGTCTCCAGTCTTGGGTTCGTAGGTAATTCTGAACTTTATAATTTACTGTTTTGGGATGTTATTCTCGATTGGTACAATGATTGAGTCTTTGAATTATTTTTAAGAAATAAAATATATGTATATATACGTATTCTTTTGAGACCAGTATATGGTTCGGGTCTGCTGTATGCTTTCATCCTGAATTGGTTTGAAACTGAAACTTCTTGTTCAGTTGAACGAAATGATTTATCATTGGCTTTCCTTATTTGAGTTACCATTCCTCTGTCCTTGGATAAGCTCGTTGTTTGAACTTCTCTGTACTCGATTATCGTTCGAGATGGTGATTTATTTTGACCTGTTGGTCTACCTTGTTTAAATCATTGATGATATAACGTAGAGAACTAGTATCCAAGAGGGTTCTGTTGATAAGTAAATTTATACTTATGGGTTCGACTGTTGTTGACTAGTCTTGCCTAGTTTACATGGATAGGAGTAGGTTTGTCTCTTGTACTCTTTATCTTTTGTGAAGATTTTGAGTAGAGATTAACTCCTCTTCGGGGATACTTTGTTTGTGAAATTTGATTTCTGATCTTTGATTGATAAGTTCTAACATGAAGAGTTGGAATTGGAATTGTAGTTGGACTGTTATGATTTTCCTTACCTTATTGTATTATTATGGAATTCTTTTTTGATGTATATTCTAATATTAAATGTGCAAGATTGTTATCCAGAAAGGAACATGTAATTCATGTATGAATTTGGTCTGTCTTTCAAATGTAATAAGTTGGGTATGGTACACATTGGTTCTTTTTATTCCTTACTTATGATTTAGATGAACCATCCTAGAATGAACCATGTTGTATTCATTTATTTTGTCTCTTAGAAAAGATAAATGTGGTATTCTATTAGGATATAATTATGAGACAATGGGATGGCAAGATATATTGTTGTTTATAAGCCATCGATAGGATTAATAGAACTTTAAGATCTCAGGCAAATATTGTTTATTATATTATACTCTTCTCTTTAAAGTGGATCTAGATTTATTAATATACTTCCTTTCTATTTGTTATCACTTATGCTGATTGTATGATGTTTTTATTATCTCATTAAAGCAGTGTCACTTTAATGAAACAATTAGTGGAATGCACTTCGTTTTAATTCTTAGTGCTTATCATCCTTAGTTCATTGAACTGAACCGTGTTAGCTATTTTTGTAGATGAATGACTTAAGTGGTAAAAGAAGGAAAAAAATTATATGATGCATTAGCTGATATATGTATAATTCTTAGTAAAGAATTTTGATTCATTCCTTTGTTGTATTGTAAAAGAAAAGTTGTATACTTTATAGAACGAGGGCAGTTGTTATTCAGTTGCCTAAAGTGCATAGTCTTGTAAATTTTATAAGTTGTCATGATGAATTGTGAGTTGTGATTTATTTGCATTGGTTGTGTAAATTATCTCGTACTTTTATAAAGAAGATGAAAGTTCCATCTTGTTGATATTCTTTATATTATGTTATACTTATCTTATTCTCTTTGATAAGATAGATAATGGGAATTAGTTCAATTTCCCTTATAATGAAGCAACTTGTTGAGTTGCATAATACGATGTGTTTTATCTAAACAATTTAACATAGTAATGTGTTGCGTAATAAACATGAAGTAAAAATTATGGATATTGGGAATAATATACCCTAATACTTAATCATTTAGAGGAAGACTATTTCTCTCTCTCAATTGAATATAAACCTAACAGGTTTGGAGATATGATTACTAATTATTAGACTTCATTTTGTATGAATTCTACTTTAATTGGATATATGCGGTTGTTAAACCTTCCTGAAAATTAAAGTACATTTTAATGAAACTTATGATATCACTGTCTTGTTTTGGTTAACTGTTGGTTACACCATGAAAATGAACATTAAAAGAAACCATAAGTTTAATGAAGTTCTTTAATACTCAATTGATACAAGTATACAATAAGAACTTATGGAGTATTGGATTAGGGTTTAGTAGGATTGTTGTAATCAAGACATAATCTAAATTAACAATGTAGTAACAATATCCTTGGGGTATGTACATCTCGATGAGGCAATTTCTGTAGGATGTTGGCACATGCCAACTGCAGGGCTGTAATTTTGATAAGAATTGGGTCTTCTTGAGAATAAAACTTTGTAATTGACATGTGGCATCACCCTTCCGCATTGATCATCCAGATCTACACACAATAAGAACTTGGACTTGAACTTAGTTTATCTCTAGGTCAGGTTAGTGGCATATTTAGGATAGGAAGTAGCTTCCAATGGCTTAGGGTACCTTAGCACATCTGGTTGACTTAGGTCAATTGAGTGTTCCCATTTACCCTAAGCCATTGTGAGCGTCTTCCTATAATAAGTTATGTTTCTAACTAGGGTTAGGGTTAAACCTGGGACAAGTGGACTGACGGTAGTTAGTAAAGACCAATCATGATAATAAAGGAGTGAGGTGAAGGACGTATTCCAATATGATGAGTATGTCATCTTGGAATAGTGACATACACAGTGTGTTGTAAAACTTTGGCCAAAGTATCGCAAGCTGCTGGTTGCGTTGTCCTACGTCACCAAGTTTAAAACAACGTGATATCATATGAATATTGGTAACAGATATTCAGATATGTTCTTTAAATAGATCACTCAGTACCTAGTGTAGGGTAGGAAAACCAAGTACATGAAGTATACAATATGTATTCAATACTTAAGATAACATAAATAGATCGGTAGATTACCGAGTTATGAAATGAATAGATCGGTGGATCACCGAGTCATTACAACTACATATGGTTATCTATTTGCATTGATTGGCATGTAATCTTTGTTCTAAATAATGCTTTATTTAGAACAATGAACATTATATTTAAAAAAAAATCCCTTCTTTCTAAAGTCTTAAATGGGAATGCTACAGATTCTCAAGGAGGATCTTCCTCCTTTGAAAGAAGGTATAGCTAAAATGGACCCTTTGAAGGGTAAATCACCTCAAGTCTCATCCAGGGGGCCTAATTTAGGGATGGTGGAGGAATGGAATTTTGCAACAAGTAAAAAGGGTACTTTAGTGTCTCATCTAAAATACAAAGTAAAATAAATGTTGATGAGTACCATGAAGGATGCACCTATCACTCAGTCATTTCTATTGCAATCTAATCCCCCCTATGCATCAAAACCCAGGACATCTACTTCAACTCCTTAATGACCCTCAATCAAAGGGAAAAGGATGAGGGGTTCTATATAAGGGTTGGGCTCAACAATGGGCCCCATGTAGGAGAAAGAAGACGAGGAAGATCCTACACTTAAGCATTTTATAAGAAGTAAGAAAGATAAAGTTGAAACCACTATAATAAGAGGAATTGTAGGAGCAAATGTCATTGAAAATATTACATCTTTTGAGGTGCATGAAAAGGGGGTGGAAATTCCTAAGGTGGTTGATACCACTCCACCCATAGAAACACATGAAACTCCTATTAAAGCATTAACTCGTGATAAACCAAATATGGATGTTGAAGTTGCAAACATTGGAGAGGAAGAGGTAGCACATACTCAAGTCTTTGTTGATATGTTGCAAGGCCTTGGAAAGGAAGAAGGAAATGATCTCCCTTTACTTGAAAACCAACAGGAAGAAGTCCCATAAATAAAAATTGATGGGAAATGTGGTGTTCCCATATTGACTCAACAACATATAGTTGAGGTGTTTTCAATTGAAGCAAGTTCAGTGGAAGTACCCCTAAAAGAGGCAATTTTATCTAAAAAGGAATAACCTCAAATTAAAGAAAGCATTCTTATTCATGAATGGAGGGTTACTCTATGTGATCCTATTGATAAATCATTTGAAGTAGTTGAGAGAGAATTGGTAACCCATGAAGTTGCCAAGGAACAAGAAGAGGAGAAATATCAAGAAAAACATAAAGGGCCAGTTCATAAAGCAACTCCACCTGAGGATCTTAAGACTAATGATGAAGAAGATAGGACAATTGACACAAGTATAAAAAATAATGGCCCTAAGAAAGTACATAAATATGTAGAGGTTTCAAAATTTCATGTTCCTATTCTTGATGTTACCCCCTCTATCTCAAAAGAAATTTTAGTTTCCCTAAGAACTTCCTAAAAAGTACAAAAAACTAAGAGGGAAGGAAATAATCCAACTACATGGTGGTTATGAGAAACCCTCCTAAAGAGGGAAACTGTAAAGATTTAGTTGGAGGTAGTCAACCTTGAAAGTATCATGTAATCAAGATAACCAAGGGTCCTAAAGAAAGCCAGGGTACTATCAAATTCTATTGTGTGTCCTCAAGGGGAAAGGTCCATAGAAATTGCAACTCCTAAAGGGGACATTTTAAAAAGTGAGGCCACCCTTGCTGGCTACCAAGTTACACATATACCTTTGGGGAAGCCTACTAAAAAAATATGGAAACATGAAACCTCAGTAGCCATGGGATGTCTCTACCAAAAAATTGATAAAGACAAACAGACTAGGAAGTAGTTAAAGGAGAAGGTTGATATTCTATCAACCTATATAAAAAAGTGGCTATAACCCCCTACTAAGAACCAAGAGATCACTGCATCTATAACCCTAGAAGAATTATTAGTTGTGGGTGATTCAGAGAGTAGAATAAATGCAACCAAAAAGTGGGAGGAGGAGTTAATAAGGAAAGGAAACAAGGACATAAGAAGCACTGTGGAGTGCTATAAGAAAGTGTCTGATCAAATGGAAGATGCCAAGAAGAAAATTGAAAATTTCCATGATGAGGTGGAATATTGGGATGGGTTACTACCCAAGCTTAAGGATGTAACTAGTCTTGATGATCAATTAGTGGAAAATGAGGGTATTGTAACCCCATATTGCAAAGATGGGAAACATCAATATGCAAAGGCCATCAGCTTAAGGACAGTTAGTTTAGGATGATGCATTAGAAAAATCCATGGTATGAAAGATAAATCTGGAAAGTATGTTGATGATTTGGATTTTAAGCTTGAAAATATGTTTCCTATACATGATACATACACCCCAAGAGCTATAAATGTTGAGAAGATGATAGAGACTCTTCAGCAACATGTTGGGGGGAATTTGAATCTTCTTCTTCAAGTTTCAATTATACTTCAATTCAGAAATTCATTCATTTAGAAGGAATTATAAATCAATTGGCTAAGAGGGTAAAGAAAATAAAGGCCATTTCTATTGAATTCGACAATGTTTTGTCAGAACAAGAACTTAATTTTCTTTACTATGTTGCTCCGGATGAGGATACCCTGATTAATATGTTTAAGAAATCGGATGACTACACAAAAAAAATTGAAGAACAAAACAATGGGAACCAATCAAATTGGATCATGTATAATATTTCACTCATATTTCTATTCTTTTATTCTTTATACACTCCAGTTTGTGTATTCTCTCAAGGGAAAGAAAATATTCCCATTGATGGCATGAGTAACATATTGATGGGAAAAGAATAAAGGGATGATTGCATGAAGGTAATAGTTTTTCTTATAAATAACACATCAGGTGGTGATTAGAAACTAAATGAAAAAACAATTTTTCCACACCAAGGAATATTATTTGATCTCCATAGGCACAACCATCAGACAAAACCATTCCAATTGGGTGGAAAAAGGTGGAATATTTTCATTTGGAAAGGCTTTTCTTCCATTTTGGTGGGCCGAAGATCCTTTCCTATGCATATTTTCTTTCTCCAATCAGTTTTGAGGGGACTTTGGGTATATTCCTTCACGAAAAATTTGTATAAAAATGAGGGCATATCCTCTTTCTAAAGGAGTTTTTTTGTTGGAGAGTTAGTTTTTAATTGATTTATCTCTAGTTTTTCATTTTCTTGAAGTGTAAAAGTTTCAAGTCTAAAAATTGTAATGCTAAGGTGGTTGCACTATACAACCCTTAGCAGGAATTTAGGGCATCTAGTCTATGTCCCCTTATTTAAACTAAGATGAATAGAACATTTCGTTTTGATTCAGTCATGGTTTTGAATACGTATGTTGAATATTTGATCAATGAATTATAAATTTTATTGCAATCTTTTGTTTGTTATATCTATATCTAATACATAGGATTAACCTCTGGTTGTTGCATCTTCTTGGTAACTGAATAAATATTGTGTTGTAGAATTTACTTTGCTATATTTTATCTAGTTATAAAAACCTTGTTGCAATCTTACTTTGGGATGATCTATATTAGCCTTTGAGTATATCTTAGGCATATGAAAATGGGAGAAATGAACATCTTATTGTAATTCTTACACAAGTGTTTGTGTTGAGGGTTTTAAAGGTTGTTTGGTATCATTTGCATGAATTAGGTATCAATGAATGCAAATTTCCCTTTGAAAGTTGTTTTTACTTGATTTTTTCTTCTCTGTATTTTAAAGTAGAAGACTATAATGGAATTTATTAGCACATTGTTATTGTGAATCAACCATTTTATATTCCCCATATTTTAAACTAAAATATCCTACCATCCTACCTATACAAACAAATTAAAATTTGTAGACCATGCATGTGTTTGTCTATAAATTGCACTTGTTATAAGACAAATTCCCAAAGTCAAAAAATTGAATTTGAAAAGGAAGTACTTGTTCTAAAGTTATTTTTCAAAGGTTAAATTCTAAAAAAATATATAAAAAGGCCCCCTTTAAAATAGGTTGGGGAGTTATGTACATGGAATCCCCTTTAAAAATGGTGAGGAATATAGAATTAAATGAGTTCTCTAACTCCTTTTTAAAAGGAGGGATTAAAAATTATAATTGTGAACCCATTAGGGGTATATGTAATTAATTGTAAATATTTTGTTATGAAAGGGTGTGTTGGTTACCAAACCACCTGAGGGGAATCATTTAAACCCAGGATGGGGGATGAAATTACACACAATTTGTTTTGGATTTTACTCAATAATTTTCATGTGGTTCCGAGTGAAGGAAAATGGTGGGCATTGGAGAGGGGCACTCTAGAGGGTATCCTAACTGGATTACCTAAGGTATAACCCAAGATGGTTCATGTCCAGGGAATGAAGGTATTTTAATTAATTAATTCCTATGAAAAATGTGGTCATAACTTCAGGTGTTGAATCTTGGTCACCACCTAGGAATTCATTGAGCAGTACACAATCCTTCTTACCCCTCTATCCAGATATGTATTCAATTTTATAACTCTTGTTTTTATTTAATGATAATATATTTCCACATATATGAAAGAAATTTTATATGTATATTTTCATTTTATTGAATGCAATTAAAACTCATGTTTAAGAAACAATTGAAAGTTTTTATATGGAAAATTATTTCATTATCATTAATTTATTAATATGGGAAAAGTCACGTCACAACATTACCTTTGTCTATTATAAATGAATTTGCATTGATTTTTTAATATTAGTATTCCAACATCATTAATATCCATTTCATTTGTTGTTTACGCAGAGATGATGTTTTAGAATCATTTTTATCTGTCTTTAGTAACTTGTGTTTGATGCACTAAGTATATGTGATATCTGTGTGACAACTTTTGCAAGTAGATATTAAATTCATAGATATACTTAGCTCAAATTGACTTACCAATAATTTGAAGGATATTTAATTAAAATATCCCTCCCCCATTTAAGTTACCCTTGGGTTCTCTCACTCTGGTTCTAGGAGAGCCAAAAGTAGCAGGGTGTAGACATCCCCTTTGTGAAGTGCCTCCTAGTGATTTACAAGACCTAATGATAAGGGAATGTTAGATATATCCCTAGTTTCAAATGACATATCCCTTAGATCTATCATTCTTAAATCCATTATGTATCAATTTTTTTGTGAATTCGTTGGGGTGTAATATTAGGAACCAACACAGGGCATAAGGAATGGTAATAGTTACCCTCAATTAAACCATTGTGTATAATGAGCATGATGGATCTCGTATGAAAAATTCAAAACTGATTCCTTGAAAAGTATAATGTATGTGTGCACACTCTTTGTCAACTCATGTTGAATTTCCTTCATGGTAAATATGTTCTACTTCTCAAATTCCAAAATGTCAAATTCCTTGAGAAAAGCTTATTTCAACATGTTGTAATCCACCACAACTTGTTTTGGGTCATAATTGTGATATCAAGTATGTTTTTGTTCCAAAAAGAGTTTTGGAAATTTGGATTTTCTTATATTTTAAAGAAATGATCCCCTTATACTTTAGAGAAATGATCCCCTTCATGTGTTAGATTGGTTTTTACTAATGAATATGCTTTGTTGTGTTCTCCATCTCGTGATACTTTGAGAGATGTAAAGACATATCATAGAAAATTTGAGGTGTAAGAGCATGTTGTATGGTACAAAAAACTATTCCTTATACTGGAACTTTCATTTTTTGTCTTGTTCTTGATGTTCTTGTACCTCCCCCGCTTCTACGTGCGAGGGGCATAATTTTAGTTATTACATTCGATGTGGTTGTTGTAACTCCACCCATTTATGATATGAATTCTTATTGTGTTGCAACAATGTTTTCGGTCCCTTTGACCCATGTACTACTAGGTGTTGGGTTAATTGGCCTACTTCTCATCATCTTAAACTGTTGCGTGTTGTATGGATTCCAGATAGGCCTATATGGTCCTCCACTTGGTTATATAAAGAGTGAAACATGTCATAGCACAAAATTAGATGCACCATCCAAAATTTAATTGTCCATATTTTCTAATTCCTCATCATTATTAGTTTCAATGCTTACAATACTATCAATATCAATATACCTAGTTGCATAAGCATACAGAATTTGGAGAACATTGGATGATCTGATTTTGAGCCTTGAGAACAAATGAATCCATAGTTTAAGATGTATATGTATGAGTTTGATTTTCTTGTAAAGTTGGTGGACATGTCATGAATCTCCTAATATTTAGTTTTAATATGTGGTCAAATTCACCAACTTAGTTTGGGAGACAAAATTGATCTATTCTTACTTGGTTTTAGTTTCTGAGTTTTAGTTTTAAGCATATTTATTATTAGATATGTATGCGAAAAACAATATGTAGCGATGACCCCATATGTGTTTATTATTAAATACTTGTAATTGAGCTCCTTTAGATTTATAATGTATTTTACCGGCAACAATAAGTGAGAACTTTATGTCATCATGTAATGTTTTTCAAGCTATGTATTGATTTTTTCTCAATTATTGAGATATCTTGTCATGTTTTGAATTAAATTAAGAGCTAACAGTGATACTTTTTTAAATTAATGCAATGGTAAATTGATTGAACATTGATTTGTGTGGTTCAAGGAAACAATTTTATCTCAGTTTGTGCGTGATTTATTGTTGAAACTTATAGTGAATGTAATAAAATTAATGACATAAATTGAATGTTAAACTATAATTTTGGATCATATTCATTCAATAGTTGTGATATTTGCATGTTGAGATTAAACACACCATTATTTCAATCATTTTTATTGTTTCCTGAACTAGTGAAAACAATGTCACACAAAAGGTAGGTAAATCCTTCAAACAGTGGGACATCTCATGCATGTCACAAGATCAATCAATGCATTCTCGGATAGAGCTTGTTCAAACAATGAAAGGATTTGTGAGAATTTTAGATAGTTATGTTGCCAAATTTATGGGAAACTCTAGTTTCTAGAATAATAGGTTGATTGTGTTTTCTCTTATTTGTTTCAAAGATTGGAAAAAAGTTTGAATCTCTTCTCTTCCCTACCCTTCCCTCTATTTTTTGGTTTTTTTAATAATCCAAAACTCACCTTATTGATAATCATTGTGAATACCCATATTGTAAATTATTCCACCTATACTATAACCATTGTTAATATTCAATTTTTGTCCCAGGTTAGATTGATTAACTCTAAGGTTTCAAGAGATTCGTGTTAACTATCCAATTTGTATGATTTACTCATCTATATGTTATTAAGGCCACATATTTTTCTTGAGTTATATTGGCGTAGTACTCACTTAAAACTACACATACACTTACTAAAGAAACTCTATATGTTTCATTCAAAAAACCTTAGGACTTCACAGGCCTAATACTAAACTACAAACCATGAGCAATAGACCCAAACTCATAGAGATCCATTTCTTGGTAACACTCCACAAAGACTCTTCAATGATATTCACCTTCTCTATATAAATATTTATGGTTATTGACACTCCAAGACACCTTACCCAATAATTCACAAAACACTTATATGCATCAAACTCTTTATTTTCTTTTTTATAAACAAAGGTACCTACATTTCCAAGAAACTTGGCATGTGAAATGAGTGACCTTACTAGTTTTTTTTGATCCTCCCAGGGGATCTTTCCTGCTCGTGTTGGGGTTGTTAATGTCAAGTGGGGATAGCCACTTAGATATTCCATGTCTTAAAGATTATTTTTAATAATCTTAGTCGGTCTTCACAGCCTTGAAAAGAGTGAAGCAGTATAACTGGTCACCCATCCTATATAAATAGGATGATCCCTCACGGTATTGGAATGTTGGGTAATATAGCTTTTGCAAAAAAAATCATAGATTGATTGATATACACTTAGCCACTTATGTGAGTTGTTATACAACGAGACAAAAGTTTGTTATTGTTACTATGAGACCGAGGAGTGAAGTGGAAGTGTTGGGTTAGACTAATAAATTCTTAATATAAGACTTTGATTTTCAGTGGAGTTTTTCCCTACAGGTTTCTCCACTTAAATATGGTGTCTCTTATTTCATTTACTTTCAGATATTGATATTTTTTTTATTAATATGTTAACTGTTATATGTATTTGTAAAACAATCTAGTTAAAATATCTGCACATTATAATCTTTAATCTTCAATTGTAAATCTGTGGATCTATAATTCTTCAATTATATCCTCCCCACATTTATTCTAACATGGTATAAGAGCTTGTGATTATGTGTGTAAAGAGATAGATATGGATGTTTTCTAGCCTTGCAAGAGCGAAGAAGCTTGAAGATTGTTTGATCTACAAAACCCTAAAAATTCAGCCGATAACTTCAAGCTAAACCAGGTGCAAAGTTCTAATTTTCATCCCAAAATTACTTAGATATTGGTTGATTGACTATTTAATTCTTTTTAGAGTTGTTTGCATGCTTGATCTTTTGCTTCTGCATCTAGTTTCAGTCGTTTATGATTTTAAATCCATCATCAGCAAGCTTATTTTAAGTTTTTGTGTCATTTATAGCCGTTAGGATTATTTTTTGATTATGGACCCAAAAAGAGTTCCTTAGATCTAGTTAATTCAGAGTGCTTAAATCCGCCATGTATTTATAAATCTTTATGTTTTGCTACATCTACTTTTGTGAAGCCTAATCCAATCTTTTTTCACCATTTGGCTTCGTTTTGTCAGTTTTGTGAAGTTTTGGACCAATAAAATTGCTCCAAATATCTTCTTTGTCCTTTTTTCATGTTTACAAAGTCATACCCACTCTTAGAGTACCAAGTGGCTTCAATTTGACATCCTTATGTCTTTGCAAACCTTGGGCCAGTCATTTTATGCCATCTGGCTTTCACTTTGTTAGTCTTATTTGACTTCTTTCATTTCTACTATATTCTTTTGATTACGAAGCATGAGCCAATCATATTGCTCCAGCTAGCTTTGCATTGTCAATTTTTGCGAAGCCTGAGCTAATCAGAAGGCTCCATCTTGCTTAGTTGTGTCAGTAATATTGTTTATCTAATTTTCAGGATTAGATAGTGAAACCATGAGCCAATAAGGGCTTTATGCGTGGTCTTCGCGTTGTCAGACTTGGATTAGATGTCCTCTGTCATCTGTGAAATCCGATCCAATAGAATTGCTCCACATTTTCACATTTTTCAGTCTTTCATTTGTGGAAGTTGTTATCTAATTAAAATTTTCCATTTTTTTGCATTTGTCAGTGTTTGTCAGTCTTACGAACAGTGAGCCATTTAAAAGGATCCACATGTCCTCAGTTTACTTTTGTAATTTTGGTTGCACTTACTAAGTGCAAACCAATAGTATTTGGACATGTACATCTCTTTTTCGCATTTTTCAGTCTCTGTCATTTTTGAAGTGTGATCCTTTTAAAAGGCTCCACGAATCTTCTTTTTTGACTTGTATTTGTCAAATTTGCAAAGCGTGAATCAATTGCTTTTTGATACGTATTTTAATTGTGTCAGCCTTTGCAAGTGTCAAAGTGTCAGTCTTTGCTTTGGCTTAGCCACTTAAATTGTGACATGTACCTTATACCTTTTTTGGACCCAAACTTTATTTCAAGTTTGGTTTATTTTTGGGACTTTTAAGCAATCCGCTCAAAGCTATCAATTTAAAGTTTTGTAAAAATCCGCCAAATGTCTTTTCTTTAGTCGTTAAAATTTTGACAAGTGGCCTCATTTGACTAAGACTTTGATTTCACATTGTGTTAGAGTGTGAAAACCAATCCAATTAATTTAAGACACGTGTATACAATTCTATTTTTTAGTTGCATTGCAAAATGTGAGCTAGTTAAAAAGTGACACGTATATTTGTTTTTCGTTGTTGTGAGTCTTGTCTTACATTTTTTTGAAACGTGTCTATTTTTTTTATTGTTGCGGACCTGGAAAATCATTAACTTTATTTTTTAAAGTTTCGTGTCCGCCCAAGGATTTTTTTAACTTGTTTTTATTTATTAAGTAGCTCATTTTTTGATCTCGCCCCGCCGAGTTGCTAAATAACTCGTTGAGCTACTCTAGCCTAACTTAGTCTGAGCTCAGTTAGCTCACCTATAAACTCAACCTCAACTAACATATGTCAAATTTATCTTAAATTCGATCAAATCGAGCTATTTTTTGATTAATTTAGAGTTGTTTGCATTCGTATAGCTGATAAAAAGATATGTAGCTAGTTTTTTGTCTCTGTTTGGCTTCCTTGACTCATTTTTTAGCTGAATTTGTTTCCATTTGCATCTGAGCATTAAAAATAGCCAGTTCTACCAATTTTTCATTAGATAATTATCATCTTTTAAATGAACAAACCTATAGTATCTGGAGGGTAAGGTTAAAATATTTTTTCATGCCTAGAAAGCTCTGGGATCTTGTGACTGGTATTGAAAAACATCCCATAGGGAGACAAGATACCCATGAAAGCCTTATCTCCTTCTCTCAGAGATCTCAAGAAGCTCGGTTCATCCTATTACAAAGCATTAGAGATGAATTCTTAATGCATATAGGTCATATGGACTCGCCTGCAGATGCGTGGAAGCAATTAGAGACCATGCATGAAGGAAGTAGGTTGTCTGAAATTATTAAACTGATTTTTATAGTTGTTTTTCAACACTCATGAAGGGGGGTGAGAAAATGATCAACTATTTAGCTGAAATGAAGATCATCAAAGCTCAATTATATTGTTGCAACTTGTGAATTATTTCAAGATAAGCTTTTGTACTTCATAATTCAGATCAATATTCATGAAAAGTTCAGAAAATACATCTCAATTCTCAATTATAAGTATCATAATGAGAATGATCTACCTGATCTAGACACTTTGTCTTCTTTATTGATTCAAGAAGATAGAGTCGTGGATAACTTTAATTCAAAATAGATTGCTTCTCAAGCTCTATTCTCACATAGTCATAATTTTTCCCATAATAGAAATAGTAGCAATCATAATCAAAAGCCTAATATCATATCTAGATTTAAATCAAATCCTAAGACTAATTTTGCTAAGAACAGTAAAAAATTTAAAGCTAAATTTAATGGAACTTGTAATAAGTGTGGAAAATTTGGGCATAAAGAGTTTGATTGTAGAGTAAAAATTTGTCCTGTGTGCATACAAATGCAAAATCCCTGTTACCAAAACATGCAAAAGCAATCAGGGTCTCAAATGTCTTTAGTAACCTTTGCCTTGTTGTGAAAATATCTACATGATCTAGAAGTGACAACTCGTGAGAGTCAGATTTGGTGTGTTGATCATATTTTCCCAAGGTCTTCTCTATAAAATTTATGCAAAGAGAATATCTATCTAGGAGATAACTCAATCATTAGATTTGAAGGTTGTGGAAATGTTAAGCTATCAAATGGTGTAATTAGGAATGTCTTGTATGTTCCTCAACTGAAAAAGAATCTCTTGTATTGCTCTTGGTTAACAAAAGAAAATTGTAAAGTTATTTTGTTGCAAGATAAGTGGTATGTAAAAGATAAGTTTAAAAATGTTATTGCTTCTGGCATTCAGAAAAATGGCTTGTATATCTTTGATGGTTTTGTGTCTGAGTCTTGATTTTCTTCCTCTTCTAGGAATCATATTCAACTTTGGAATGAAATACTTGGTAATGTAAATTTCAAAATATTGTATGATATGTGTTGACGATTATCTTTGCAGATGAACTGTTAGAGTCATTGGATACCTTAGGTTAGTGGGACATGCACCCTAAGGTAACCTCCAGATTTTAAAGAAGTAAGCTCTTCTCTATGGTGTGAGATGAGGGTTAGAGGAGAATGAAACACAACATAAAACTAACAGAAGAGATGCTCCAAAATGAATAATTCAATCAAGGATTTAACTGCCTGAAATGGGAAAAGGGGTGAGCACTGAAAAGGGTGGATGAAATGCACCACAGGCTAGAGATAGATTCACACATAATACCACTTCAAACTCATTAAGCACAACTTCCAAAACCCATAATGAACATTAGAGATATGCACAATATACCAACAGTGAATAAAGGCTATTAGAGATAATAAAAATATATAAAGGAGGGACAAAATGCATCACAAGACATTATATTGCTCCAAAATTGTGCACAGTACATCAACAATAGGTAAGAGGCAAGAAAAAATGCCATTACAAAGCTTGAGAAGGAGGCTTGAGCTCCATGTTCCTATCTTAGCAGATAAGAAACAAGGACAGGAAAAAAATCACTAACTCCAGGTATTTTTTTTCCAATGAGAATATATATAATGAGAAGAAGAGAAGAGAACAATCCCGTAACTACTTCCCTAGCCACTTGGAAGTTGTAATAAATGAGATAAAGTGACAGAAATAGATTTGTGAAATATCTCTCATATTTCCCCATGATCTTCTATTAAAATGAGAACCATACTCATTCAATTCATTCTCAACTACTTTCCAACCGCCTCCCTTCATACCTTTTGAAAGATATGAGCATTTAAAACTTATAGGTGGTCTTCATTACTACTCTCACATGGCAATGACCTGCCACCAATATTTTGTAACTTGCTTCAGGTTTGGTGCCCATTTGTGTTGAGCTCCACATAGAGGCCAAGCGCTTCTCTAGGGTCTCCATTTTTCTTGTATCCTTTGGAAGAACACCGAGTTGACATGCAACACCTTCTGTGGCTCCTTTTCTTTTTCCATGAGTTCATAACAGAGCCCATCATACATTGACATGAGGATCCTTTCTTCGACGGGCCTCTCACCATTGACTCCACATGGAAGTCCCATGGGAGTTTGGGATTTCATTCTTCCCTCTGCATTTTGGAATTGGTATGCAAAAGATAAGTTTAAAAATGTTATTGCTTCTGGCATTCAGAAAAATGGCTTGTATATATATGATGGTTTTATGTCCGAGTCTTGTTTTTCTTCGTCTTCAAGGAATGATAGTCAACTTTGGCATGAAATACTTGGTCAAGTAAATTTCAAAAGCTTGTATGATATGTTTATACTGAATCTTATTATTGGTCTTCCTAAGATAAAGATAGGTCATGAAACTTATGAAAGTTGCCTACATAGTAAGCAACATGCTCAACCATTTCACAAATATCATGATCCATATTCTTCTCAACTATCATGATACACACTCATCCCTAATGTGACTAGCTCCACCACCCCAAGAAATATTTCCTTCTAGCTCACATAGTAAATTATATACTATTTTTTTTATTGATGATTAATCATAGACATGACTTTGGTATTATCCTTCATTAGGAAGAAGTGATGATGTCCTATCTAAATTTCAGGAATTTAAAGCCCCATGTTGATCCAACATCGCTTATAATATGTATCATTATCCATCCTCCTACTCCGCACTACTAACCCAGGTGAATATGTCAGCACAAATATATCTATGAGTTTTGCCCACTCCATGTGAGGCCCATTCAAGCAGCCTCAGTATCGTAATATACTCGTGTATTCCCACACATGTACCAAAGTGGTGACATTCCTAGAAAGAAAGAACACAACTCCTCTTTTGTGAATGGCTAGTACTATGATTCACTGTAATCTAATGTGAATAAGTAAACATCATGGGCCCAAGCATATCTAGTCACTAATCCTCCTCTATGTGATGGTAAATATCATGCATCTACTACAAGCTGCCTACACCAAAATACTCCTTTATTGCAGGTATGGAAGAAATAAATCACAACAATAATGAACTTCCACAATCGTAAGAACCTCTGACCTCAGTCCTAGCATCTAGACTTGATTTCAAAAGACATCAGTATGAACTTGAATCCCTGATAAAGTACCACTTAGCGGCCCTCATCTGTCTTTGTGCATCATGGCTAATGCCATGTACTTGAACCCTCTCACCAAGTAATGAGAGTTTATGATCCATTCAAGCATGGCAATATTGAAATCCTCCAAAGTCACAGTCATCTAATCCGGTAGGACACAAAAATGTGTAAGTATCATGGACCCTAATCTATTGCTAAATGTGAATGTATATGCATGATCTGATTGCTTTTACAGACAGTAAATGAATAAACAATTAATTACATAATAGACCCAAATAAATTATCTAGTGATCTAGATATGATGGAGATTGAGGGGGAGTCATCCCAAAATGTCTTGTAACCTAAGATTCCTAAATGGACTAAAATTCTTGTTGCACAAAACTCTAGAAAAGTGTGCCTGATAGTCTTAGTAAACTAACTAGAAGTCAACAGGAGCTTATCATGCCTTGATAACCCTCTATGAGGTAGAACCATGATCCTTTGAATAAGACATCTTAAAATGATAGATGGATTCAAGGATATGAAGGATGGATCCCCAATGCTTTAATCAACAAATGACACTTGGGAACTAGTCCCTCCTCCTTCTAAGAAAATCATTGTAGGTTCTATGTGGTTGTTCAAAATCAAACATAAATCTCTAGGAGAGATTAAAGAAGTTCAAGGAAAGGCTTGGTAGCTCATGGTTTCACTGAATTAAACTAGGTATTGCACTATGTTGAGACCCAATTTTGCTCTTGTTGTCTAAGATGAGAATTGTTAGAATTATTCTTGCATTGGCTACCCAATATGGTTGGTAGATTCACCGTAATGGATGTTAAAAATGATTTTTTAAATGGTGACTTAAAAGAATAAATCTCCTATGAGTATATGCCTAAAGGCTTTGAAGTCCCTTGGCAAGGTGCTAATTTATGTATGTAAGCTTAAAAAGTCTTTGTATGGTCATAAGTAAGCTCTTAGAGCTTGGTATGCTAAAATTAATTGTTTCTTTCATGATCTTGGTTTTTTTAACTATTGTTCACAATAATTATTTATTTGTTAAAGTTGAAAACAATCCTATTATCATTATTGTCTTGTATGTTGATGATATTTTGATTACTAGTAGTGATAGAAATTTAATTGCTTATAATCAAAGAAAGGTTAAAAAACATGTTTTGAAATAACTTATTTAGGTTTATTAAATCATTTTCAGAGGGCATGATTATATTTGAAGATCATAAGTCCTATTGTTGCATCTCAATATCCAGTATGTTATGAAATTGATTAGAATATTTAAAAAGATTGACTTGCAAGTCCTGTCATCCATTCCTATTGAAGTTGGTATTAAGTTAGACCCTAAACCATACTTGTGCTAAATTTGATCTTACTATGTATATGAAGCTAGTTGGTAGTCTAAATCATTTGACTACATAGATACCCAGACAGTGCATGATTTCTTATGTCAGTAGGAGTAGTTTCCCCCAGATTTATGTTGGTGAGATTATGAACGTTCAGTAACATAAATGTAGATAGAGGACTTTGAAATATATGATAAGGAATGGTCAGATTCATGGTCTTTTTTATTCGTGTCGAGGGACAAGATAAAGCATAGAGTTATTTAGATATTGTGATTCTGATCAGTGCTGGTAATGCTGCAGATAGGAGGACAAAATGTAGATATCTTAAAAAGTTGGGTGTAGGTGAAAATAAACCTAAGAGTAGTAAGATGCAATGTGTAGATGTCTACAATCTGCTACTGTTGTTGATGTCGATAAAATTGTTATGAAAGATACCAAAGATGATACGTTGTTGAAATGACTGTTGGACTGATCTGCTTCATGGGAATACGGAATGGACCTGTACTAAGAGAAGATGAAAAAGTAGTCAAAGTATGCAATGCTATATGCATCATAATACAGTGTAACATCAAAGTGTGTACAGCATATTGTATGTCATATGCACTTCATTAGAGAGAAATGTCCTTAAAGGTGACATTGATCTCAAGTCCTGATCCATTGATAGGATAAGAGTGTAGCAAAGGATCTTCACAAAGATGTTGTAGATGAATGATTTTTTCTAGGAAATCTCACGCCAGCTGTATTGGGCCTATCAAAGTTTCCCTTGAGGGAGAGTCTCTCATGAAAATGCCACTATCTTAACGAAGTGTAGGGAGAAAATTCTGATGTTATCTTCCAGCCTTGTAACTACTTCCCCTAATGTAGGACACCACTATAGATGGTGAGAAAAATTTGAACAATTTAAATCCAACGTGAAAGCTGCAGTAAGGACTGTATGCCTTAGTTTGTAAAAGGCTCCATTGTGTGGATTTTTGTAGACATATGTTGAACTACCAAAATGCTTATGAATTTTTACACCTGGTAATATGTGTCCAGGAAGGGCATGTGTTTGCATGCTATCTTGGATCACCATTGTCTGAATTTGAGCCCTGTAAATCCTTTTGTATAAATTGTGTTGTATTTGGTACCATGTCTGTGTTGTGTAATCCCATTGTAGACTATTAAGGGGGAGTGTTAGGGTGATAATTTAAACTGGATTCCACCACTAAATGTATGCCCCAACATTAAATGTAAAGTTTGTGCATACAAACTGTCATTTTGAAGGGGTATGCATCCCATTTAAGAGTGACCAGTGGCATTATGACTAAAACTCCTTCCTTACATTGATTTGGAGGGAATCCCTGCTTAGGTATTAGATGTCTACAACGGATACATGTTGTAAACAAAGTGGACTTAGAAGATTGGGATCTTAGTGTATAACTGTTGATCAATCAGACCCTAACACTTAGTAAAGAAAATACATAAGGTTCACACGAGAGAGTAGAGTGCATTCAAAGGTGTAGAAGTATCGGAAAGGATCGTGCACGAAGAACAAAAGACAGGTTTGGGACTTAGCCGTTTTCACGGTAAGGATCTATTTTTGGAGATAGTGTGCGAAGCACTCAAACCAATTGGAGAGTTGCGTGTCACACATTGGCTATTTTTGGAGGATAAACTACGAAGCACTTTGTATGGACACAGGCCAGAAGATAGAATCTACTACTGATTAGTTAACTACTAGGTAGATCTATTGTTAAGCACAGTTACATGTGTGGCTATTTTTGTAACAGTGCATGTGGCTAGTAATAGCATGCGACCTATTTTGGGATTAAATAAGCAGTGAAGGGAAAGTCCCCACCCTTATAAGTAAGTATTTAAACTATGTAGTAGATAGGTGTGCATAGATACATGTGTGAGAACTAGGGTATGGTGAGATTATGCTACTAAATTTGTTATGTGCATATGACTGTATACTATTGTTATTGTAATGGAGCTTCTGTGTACTTATTGCATTTAATATAATGGAGGCTATTATGGACTGAATCTAAGTGTTAGTTCTCATGTGTGTATCTGAATCTCAGTATTGCATTCTTGATTTCATCATGGTTAGTACTGTTAAAGTCTATGTATCTCCCTTAGGTATGGATCTGAGTATGCTCTGATTTGAATGATGTACATTAGCTAATGGAATTTCATGAATGATTAAAGTATTCAGCATACTAACATCCTGCAACAACAACCCTAAAGAGGGACTTGGTACCTTTGCGTGCTTCAGGTGAGCTGCTCAGTCTAGGATGAGTGATGTTTCAGTGCGTCTAGGGTTTTATTGGGCTTATATTACTAAATTCTAGGTTACATCATTCATTCCATTGCTGAGACCTCTTTTTCAGTTGTTTTCAGGATGGTTCACGATGAAGACATATTGGTTGACCTTATCAAGTGTTGAAGAATGGATACACGATTTGGAAGAAGAATACGCATAGCATGGTTCAGCACATGGATCTGAGTTTAATGCATGTCAGTGTGGATGGAACAGAATTTTTATGATAGTTTATATGAGATATTTTTCTCTATCTTTCTAGTAGAATTATACGAGTGGCTGATTGTTTATGCATCTAAGAGGAATTGGAGGTATCACGCACTTGTCTGGATGACACATGAAGAATTCTCAGGCCCTTTATGATGCTGATCTGATTTGGACTCGAGCTATGGATACATGGTTCCATTGTGCATTTTAAACAGTTATATCTTGGAGTACTCAATTTCCACTTATTTGTGTCCATAGGTAGTTGAATTCGAGTTCTTATGATATCCAAGGGGAGCTTACCTACAAGGCATTCCACTAGCGATCAAGATCTTGATGGTAACTTTGAATTTGGAGAGTAAACTGATGGCTAACTAAACCTCGCCATGTATAGAGGGCAGGAGCAGGTTTGAGTGAAAGATGGCATACCTAGCGGTAGAAAGGAAAAGAGAGGAAAGGCGGCTTAAGTATAATGAGGCACATGCGAGAGGGAGATAGAGAAGCATCATAATATTACAGAAAGTGGATGGCATTGATGAGAGAGATGGCTCGTGAAGGATTTGGAAGCTCATGTAGAAGATGCGGAGTCCAAAGCATTAGGAACTCCCCCATCTTGGAAAGCATGATAGGGATCCTTCCTCGGCCTCACACAAAAGCATGCCAGTAGAGACTGACCTGGGTCATGGGCATGCATCTGAATCCACCTTGATAACCTTTCCCTTGTACGCTTGGTTTTCTAGCATCTAGTACCACAAGTAGTCAACAAGCTAGTTCAAGCAGTGGGAGAGTAGGAGTGAGTCTTATAAGAGGTATAGTGATGGCAGTGCATAACATGGACTTCATTGTTATATGGGATTACCTTGTCAGGTGTATCATCAGCACAGAATACAAGTCGTGGTGATTTTTAGAATTAAATCCTGGGAGTAATAACGCTTCGCAGACTATCGGGGTATAGTTTAGTTATACTATTGAGACACAGGGAAGTACATCTTCTGGTTCCTTACCCCAACTATAAGTTCAAGATCAGGAGGTATAGGTAGCTCTGGTTCTAGGTGGATCTGAGTGGTTCTGGAGTTAGGGGAAACACGTGAAGGTTTTGGATTAGGTGGGCAAGGTCCACACAAAGCCCAAGAATATTTACATGGAAATGTCTCTTTTTCTTCCAGAGTATATGGGCACAGAAGATGTTATTGAACATGTGTATATGTGTGAAATATTGTGGTGTGCAAAAAGCCATCATGGATTCTGACCGTAGGGAAATCCAATTTGCTACTACGTTACAAGGGCACACACACAGCTGGTACAGAAATTTTGACACTGATCAGACTTGTATAGATTATACAGGTTTAAAGGATGCATTCCTTAAATAGTTTCATATTCCCTGAGTTTGAGTAGAAGAGTATAAGTGCACTCAAGGATATTAAGCAAGGGAACTACTGAAAGTGTTACAGAGTATGATGCACATTTTAAAACGTTGTTATCAAAGCTTTCTTATAACATACACGTAAGCTAGCATGCACAATGGTTCGTTGGGGGCTTGATTACCCCTTTTAGGAGGGCATTATCACATAAGACATATATTGATCCACGTGAATCACTTGAAGCAGCCTTACGCATGTTGAGGCAGTTAGAAGCATAGATACTGGGGTGAGCCTAGTTTTGAGAAGCACAAATAGTAGCTATGGCAAAATAGTTGGAGAAACTATCAACAAATTTAGCACATGAGACATGCATAGGGACTTAGTGCACAGATTGTAAAGTAGAAGGTCACACAAAGGATAGTTTTCCTTGCAGAACAGTACACTCATTGCTGATGGATTGTGAAATATGACATTTAAACCATGATGTTAGCCATTGCCCATTATTACAATGCACGGGATAAGGAAGAACGTTTCAAACTACTATAAAATCTACAATTCCACGACTCATGACATGGAAGACTACCGGCTGATTGGACAGATCCATCATGTTATAGATATTGGTGTATGATAGACAAGAGTTTTAGGATAACTCTAAGGGAAAGAATGAGCATCAAGACCAGGATCATAATCATGCACGCTATAATCAGAATGAAGGGTGTTTTGAAGGCGGTCATGACAGAGGTCGAGGATACCATGGTGGATTTGGAGGACGAGGCCGTAGTAGTGGAAGAAGTGAGTTTCCTTGCGAAACATGTTTGTAGACACTAAAACTAGGTCACACTCCCCTTTTGTCCCTTGACATATAAGCATCCTTTATCACATTTACCTAGCCATGACCCCCTTCACCCCACTAATATTAATTTAATTAAATTAATGCTTTATCCTCACTATATTTATTATTTAAATATCTTATTTAAATAATATCTACACATATAGTTCACTTAGACACCTCACCAAGCTAACTCAACCTAAGACCTATTCTTAGCAAGTTACCATAACTAACTAAGACTTACCCAAACCCTAAAAATTAATTCCTACATTGCCTCTAACCACATTCATGCATGCTCACAAGAAGTTTCAAGTCTAATCCATGGGATAATGACATGCAATCCAAGAAAATTAGGAGGATATCCCTAAGTTTAGTAAACCTAGGAAATCCCGCCTTGACCGACGTCGGTTACCCCTAACCATCACCAATTAAGACGGACCACCGTCAGTTACCCCTTTTAACCCAAAACAACCTTATTCTCAAGGTTGGAACTTGGAACTTGGAAATTGGAAGAAAGAAATTTTATGAGAAAGATTACATCTCAGAGAGATAACGCATCTTCAGAGAGCCAATTCTAGTGAAAACTCACATCCAAGGAAGGAGATTGAGCATCTTCTCTTACACAGCCATCCCAGCCATGATCTAATCTATCCAAGCAAAGAGGAGTGTGTATGCATCCCATGCAGAATCTTTTCTTTAGTTTGTGATCACTTATAGCCTTCAAACCCATCATCAGCACCTCCATCCTTCACACACAGACCTTTAGGAATGAAATCCAAGTAGTTCCTCCTAGCCAAAAGGAAGATCTCATGATCATATGTGGATTCGGAAGTCATACGCATACAACAACCCATCAACCGACATTTGAACAGGTAATCCTCTTGTGCCCGTTACCCTATCTATTTCATCAACACTTCAAAGAAAAAATATAAGAAAAAGGTGAAACATTTTGGCACGCCGAGTGGGACCCATCTGGGGTTCCTTGCATTTCATTCATTCCTAGGAAAAAATTTAGTGTTTGTTTCCCTTCTAAAAAAATGTACACATTAATTTCCTTCCCTGGTAATCCACATCTCTTCTTTCTATTTGCTCTAAATGAAACTTTCCTTTTTGGTGTAATTAAAAAGAATCATTTCTTCATGTTTTCTGCGTTGTAGTGAAAGAGCATCCCTCTTCCTCTTCATCTTATTGTGTCATGCAATTTCACATTTTCGATTTGGGTTTAAAAACAATTGCATTCCATTCTGATTTATTGCATTAGCTCACATTAATTGAGGGCAACTTATATGCTGGAGGTCATGACCAGTTGATGGTTGACAAACGAATTGTAGAAAATCACT
This sequence comes from Taxus chinensis, assembly GCA_019776745.2. Classification (NCBI taxonomy): domain Eukaryota; kingdom Viridiplantae; phylum Streptophyta; class Pinopsida; order Cupressales; family Taxaceae; genus Taxus; species Taxus chinensis. The sequence continues at coordinate 910,560,322 of CM034146.1, forward strand.
TCTAACCTTTTCTCTTTCTCTAAGTCTTACCAAACCACACAAAAATTCAAAATACATACATTCTTAAACAACATCTTACCTAGAAGAAGCTATAGGTGATCACACAATCACGACATGGTGGGCACCCATCTCACTGCTCTATTCGAGTCATATGTTAGAGTGAAGCCCACCACTACCATAACATACCTGAAACCTCACCCTTTAGATCTCCTTCTTTGTAGGAAGCCATCCTCACCAAAAACTCTATTTCACAATTCATGTGTCAATCCCTAAATAGCATAAGCTAAACAAACATAATAGAAAGGGCACTCCTAGGATCACATTTTCTTAGTGTTTCTACTTGGCTTGTGTTTTGAGATGAAATATCACGTTCATCACTTTTTTTTGTTCATCCTTGCATGCTCCTCATCATAGCTAGTGTATTCCGGCTTCACCTGAGTGTGCCTGGGTCATATCATCATCATTTCTAGAATTCAGGGTTTGATTCCACATCAAATTTTAATTCAAAACCAATTTCTTTAATCACTATCTCAATTTCACAGTAATCATCATTGGTTACCTCTGACCGCCATCGGTTAAACCCAATCAACGTCAGTTCCAGGACCTTTTGCTAACCTACTCAAAAGGACAGTATCACATCACTTTTTTCAACTTTCCACAATCTCTGTCACTATCATTTTTCCCACAAACATTTTACACATCCTCATATTTGGCATACTTGTCATATTTTACCTTCTACCTCATTGTTTACTCACTATCCAATTTTCTATAGTGATCAGCAGCGGTTACCCCTGACCGATGTTAGTTTTTCCTAACCGGAATCGGTTAGCCTATTTCACATTCCACCCACCATTTTTTATTACCAAATTCACCTGTTCTTGTTGTTCTCTATATCATTTATGGAGAAGTAGCCCAACCTGATCAATACTAGTTCACATGTTACTGACCCAAAGATAAACAAACGCCCTCATTTTCCATGCCAGTTCCCAACCACTCCCACCTAGTCCTTCACCACCTTTTATTTTATCATTAGTCATGGATCCCATCTAGCCTACTACCATCACTACCAAAGATGACAAGTTTGCACGACTCCTTGAACCAGAACCCTTCCGCCTTGTAGTTTTACCTCTCCCACTCAGTCCACTCGAGACTCCTCGGGTCAGTTGATATAAAGCATGCCCATATCTATCCCCCCAACTCTCGCACCGACTTCCACATTGGCCCCATCTGGCTCTGTGCTACCTACATCCATCTTTACCCCCAGTTGTTTCGCAATTAGGTTCTATACCCACCATGACTACCAAGTTTTTTATCTCTGTATCACCCATTACATCCACCATACCCTCGATGAATACCCCAAACACAACCTCATCCACCTCTAATGTCTCACACATACCCGTAGCTACATTCCCACCTTCAGTGTTGGTGACTCCTACCCCATTTCAGAACGTGGTTCTTTCCATTCCACAATCATTAGCCCCTATTGCCACTAGGGTTACCACGACCCTTCCACCCCCATATACATACTACCAACAACCGCCTATTTCATCTATTATTCATTTCGGGTACGTACCCCCTATTTCATTACCTTCTTCTCCACCACCTTACATGGCAGCCCCATACACTGGAATGCCACCCCCATTATATGCCCAAAACCAACCTCCTCACACTATAGGAGGCATCCAATCATCACAACCCACCAATGACCTAATTAAATTGATGTTGGACAAGATGCAGACACTGGAGGCATCAGTTTCCGGCTCCCGCAACACTCTCACCTATGATGATATTTGCAACGAGCCTATTCACCCATCCATTCCTATCTGTTCATACCCTGTGCATTGGGAAATGCCTAAATTCAACCACTTCAATAGTAAGGAAGACCCACAACAGCATTTGCGCTCGTTCAAACATGGGTGTTATCTGATTACTCATGATGATGCCTTGCTTTTGAGAACCTTTTCCCATGTCCCTCACTGGACCTGCATTAGATTGGTATAGTGGGTTACCTAAACACTCTATATTTTCATTCAATCAGGTAGCCCAAGCTTTCTTGGATCATTTCTCTATCAATATCACCAAGAAGGTTACCATGACCAATCTATATTCCACACATCAGTACGAGGAATGAATCTATCGCAGATTTTTTGCTCGCTGGCGCAACCTGATCAATCAACTTACCTTCCAACTGCCACAAACTGAACTCATCGAGCTCTTCACACGAGCTTGCACCAGACATATCTCCCTAACCTTGTAGGTCCAAACTTTCTGAACATTTGATGAGGCATTCACTATGGCACGAAAGTTAGAGATTTGGGCCATCGAAGAGAAGAAAATCCAATTACGAAATAAGAATTCGGCATTCAAGTCGAATGAAACCTCTTCTTCTTCCAAACCACCAACCAATTATTCAAAGGCTAAGGGTACCACTAATGCAGTGGTACTCAAGGCCGGCCCAAGCTCATCCATCCAATCAGGCTACACCCTCATCTAATCTATCACCTGTCTAGGCTTTTTGATTCAGACAAGAGTAGTGAAAATATACCCCAATTGGGGAACCTTACTCTTCTATCTTAGAAAATCTTATCAAAGCTGGAGCCATCACCCTTCCACCCATAAAACCACACACTGGTTTTGACCCTACTCGCCCCATGCCCGCATGGTATAAAGAGCATGATTTCTGTAACTATCACCGAGTGAAGGGTCATAGTGATGGAAACTGCATCACTTTCAAGAATATTGTCCAAGAAATGCTCGAGAAAGGTGAGTTAACTGTGGATAATCCCAATGCCACCCCCAACCAAAATCTACAAATCTTCAAAAAACCATTTCCCAATCATGCCCCTTCATCCAATCAAACTAGTGAGACATCCACTCACGATACCCATACCCATGAGGTTCACGCAATCTTTAACAAGGTACCTGTTGCCTCTCAATTACCTCACATCCCTTCCATAGAGGAAATCCTAGCCCGAAATCCTCCTTCCACATTGGAACCAACCTCCACTGTTCCTTCACCAATAGAGGAACACCTTTCATCTCCTACATCACCTACGGAGGGGTCTTCTGCTAACATCGAGCCCCTCTCACCCCTAGCTTCACCACTTAGAGAACCTTTACCTACCGTACCTCCTCCACCCATAGAGGAGCACCCATTACCTCCTCCACCCATCAGAGGAGCACCCATTACCTCCTCCACCTATAGAGGAGCACCTATCCATTCCTCCACTTATAGAGGAGCTCCCATCATCTCTTCCACCCATCATAGACCCAGTGGAGATACCTTTGCCTCTTGGTGAGCATTCTCCATCAGCTACCCAACATCCAACAGACCTATTTTCATCTCTCTTACCCACGGAAGCTGAAGCTGGCCAATTCCCCATCTCTAAGATGCATTTTATGGGAATTCCCATTAGGTCCTCACCAACTCCACCCACAGACGTGTCATTCTCACGTTTGGCCGATCACTTAGATTATGTGGATAGGGCTTTATTATGGGGATGCCTCTTACTCCCTATCTCAACATAGATGTAGAGATCCCTCGATGACACCTCCACTATCTACCCAAACACATTTCCACCCATCAAACCAAATACAACCACTACTGTCGCAACCCCTTCCATGATACCCGTTAGCACTCACACCACACCCTTACCCATAACTGACCTACACCTAAACCCAAACCCATACCCACAACATTTTCCTCCACTAAACCTATTACCACTTTAGGGGTCACCCTGACCACCAGCCTTACTCATCCACCTATTAAACTGGATTTAGCTACATCCTCCAACGTCAATACCACACCTACTCAGACACCCAAACCAAAGAAACAAACTCATCAACCTCATACCTCGACCGCACCAATCACACCCGCACTTGTCCCATCTACCTTAAGACCTCAGCTTCCCAACATGGTCAAGCACCCTTCACCCATCCATAAACCAATAACACAACAACCCATTCCTTCCTCACAAACCTCTAACCTACCCAGGCACACAACATGACTCATACCCGCACCTGCAGTCTCTTTACCACCAATACCTCCAATACCTTCAGCTATTGCTTCACTACCCACTACACTTCAGTCATTTTCCCTCACACCCCAAGTACGACCCACGTCATCTACCTTCATAGCACCCCCATTATCCCCATGGGTAACTCACCCTCTTCCTCCATCTACTTTTCCTTCTAGACCTTGTACACCCACATCACCTTTACCCAAGAAGGTGTAACCCAAAAACAAAACCCCACTACCCCACAACAAGGTAGTCAAAACAACCCCACACCCTCCTACCCATCCATCTACTGTACCCCTACCCAAACAAACCCGACTGATACCTCAAACCACACCAGGCACCTAAACCCATAGCTCGACCCATTCCTACTCTTCCAAAAACAATTCCCCGACAACCAACCACACCTACACCCAAACCCACATTCACTTCCCATTGTGATCCACTAGTAGGGTCCTATGCCAAAATTTTAACCAACCTCCTCGAGACTTCTATTATCACATTACTGCCACTCCGACCTTACGACCCCCTCAAACCCAAGCCAAAAGGGTTTGATGATACTAAAATTTTTGCATACCATCGTGTGTCAGGGCATGATGTGGAGAACTGCAAGGCCTTGAAAACCATCCTTATCCAATTATGTCCACTAGAAACCAACTTTGACAACGATGACCTTCTTGATGAGGATCCTGCTTCACCAACACCCATTCCCACACTGCCCACTCAACAACCACAACCTCCACCCTCACAGCTCCTAGAGCCACACCCAAAATTTGAAATTAACATGGTTTGCATCAGAGAACTTGCCACGCCACCACCCAAATGTCGTTGCACCCAACTGACCTCACAGGGATTTTCTCCTCCAGTAGGTTTTTTCCCTTCATGTCATTATACCACTCACCCTACACCTTCTCCATTTTCCAACTTCCCTCAAATCAACATGATACATGTCACTACACGTGCGCAGAAGGGAAAAGAAAAGGCAACTGACCCACCAACCAATCCTATACCCAACATACCATCTGCACCCATACCTAAGATAACTATCTGCGGCCCCACATACCCCATTTCTAATGGCATCACACATCACACCATGCTCAAACAACTACACCAATCTCCCCTCAAAATGTCCTTATACGACCTCATCCAAACCTCAGAATCCCATCGTCAAGCTCTCATGGAGGTTCTTCAATCTATTGAGGTTTTACCCAATGACCCTACACCCGTAGCCTCCATTATCACACCCCATCATGTAGCCTCTCTCACTAAATTACCACCTTCATCCTCACCTCACCTTGTTCACCAAGTGGCCTCCCTTAGCTTCTCAGAGGAGGAGATCGCACCACACCAAAATGATGACCCAGACCCAGCCCTCTTCATCTCTGTCCACATTGATGACATATGGGTACGCCGTGTGATGATTGATGGAGGTGCTAGCATTAACATCATTTCATCCCATGCATTTTCTCAAATGTGCATACCTAACAATTGCATGCATAAACATCCAGTCATGTTGTGTTCATTCAACGACATGCTATCACCTCCACACTAGGCACTGTCATCCTTCACATTCGCGTGGGCCCCCGCACTGTTCCAGAATTGTTTTATGTTTTGGAGGGGGAATTCCAATATAACTTGTTGCTTGGTAGACCCTGGATCCATGTCATGGGTTGCGTTCCTTCCACTTTGCATCGTTGTGTAAAGTTTGAACATGAAGGACACACTTATACCATTCCAGCTGACCCATCACCTTTCAAAACATGCAACATGCTTTACCGACCCAATGATGTGCTCATACCTATCAAGCCATCTACCTCCACAACCAATACCACTTCACCTACACCTCCACCTACCAGTACAACCACTACTTTCACCGCACATACCTCCTCTATTCCTACCACTGCTATAACCTCCATGGCTGACCCATTAGCTTCCCAATCCATTAACTCCACCTCTGCATCGACCTCTGACACATCATCCATACCAGCTACCCACATACCAACCACTGATCCCTTGGAAGGTGTTTTTCAATGCCTCACTCTGGGGGAGTACCGCCTATATAGTGTCAACACATTCCTTACTCCGCACGAGTATGGAAGCCTTCACCAACACCCTCGCTATGATCACCATATAGGAGAATGCCTCCTTTATGGTCCTCCTCATCTTCGTACTAGTCTCACCTATGGGGGACTTGATACTACCACTTACACACCTGAACCACCATCACAACCCCACCCATTTTCCACTGACTTCCAATCACTTACCAATCATTGTTTCGCCCACACCTTCCTACACCACTGTGCATGGAAGGGTTTTGGTTTTGGATTTTACGAGCAAGGCCGCCATACCATTATTCCATGTACCACCCACAAACATAATGACCGTAGTGGTATCGGCTTCCCGAACCTCCTACCAAACAGGCCCGCATTGAACTCATTGACAGACCCTAGCCCTTCTCCACCTTCATCACCACCCTCACCGATGGAGTTGATGGATCTTGAATCTATCCCTCCTAACTTTTTTTTTTCATAAACACCATTTCCTTGGGGCCTTTGACTTATCAACGTGAAGGCGAGGCCCCTTCCACTCTCCCATTCCTATATCCTGAGATGATCGACGATGACACACCTACCATTAACGTCGTTCAATGTCAGGATGATGAATCCATACTCACCTACCTTGGTGCAGAAGACTCATATATTCATTGGTCGTTACCCTCTGAGACACAAACCATGTTGAATGAATTGACTATCGAGATCAACATTCATACTCAGGATGACCCACACATCCTAAAGATCAGACAATCTTTAGATGCTGCTGAACAGGAAGCCATCACTTCTTTTCTCTGAGATCATAACCATGCTTTTTCTTGGTCTTACGCAAGACATGCCCGGTATTGACCCCACCATAGTGGTCCACAATATCGTAACCATTCCCGATGCCAAACCTATCAAACAAAAGCTGAGGAAAATGCACCCTCGCATTGCTCTTCTCGTCAAAGAAGAACTTCAGTGCACCTTCTTGCCATTTCCTTCATCTTACCCATTGATTATCCTCATTGGATTTCTAACATTGTCCCTGTTACTAAAGCAACAGGGGGACTCCGCATTTACATGGACTTTTGTGACCTCAACCTCGCCTCCCCGAAAGATGACTTTCCCTTGCCTGGTATTGATCAACTGGTTGACCTCACTGCTGGTCACGAGATGCTCTCACTCATGGATGGCTTCTCAGGTTATAACCAAATTTTGCTTGCCCCAGAAGATCAAGCACAAGACCACATTCATTACCCCTTGGGGAACCTTTTGCTATCGAGTCATGCCTTTTGGCCTTAAAAACACTGGTGCTACATATCAGCATGTTATGACTTACATCTTCCATGATATCATGCATCGCATATTGGAAGATTACGTGGATGATCTCTTGGCCAAATCTAAACGTCACACCAAGCACCTTCGCCATCCTCGAAACCATCTTTGACCGCCTCATTAAATATTGCATCTGCCTTCAACCTAAAAAGTGCGTCTTCACGGTTCTCTCAGGAAAACTCCTGGGATTTATTGTTTCCCTCCGTGGTATAGAAGTTGACCCTGCTAAAGTCAAGGCCATTCTAGAAATTCCTCCACCCACTAACCTTAAACAACTCCGTAGCCTGCAAGGTAAATTACAGTCCATTCACCATTTCATTTCACAATTATCTGATCGGTGTCAACCATTTCATCATCTACTTAGGAAGGATGTCTCCTTTAAATGGGATGATGACTGTCACAAAGCTTTTGAGGCCCTAAAACAATACCTTCTCCAACCACCCGTACTCATTCCACCTAAAGACGATCAACCTTTTTACCTATACATATCAGCTACCGATCATTCCTTGGGAGCCATGCTTGCTCATCGCGATGAACAACACAGGGAGCAGGTGGTTTATTACATAAGCCATACTCTTTTGGACTATGAAACCTGATACAACCATCCAGAAAAGCTTTTCTTAGCCTTAGTTTTCGTTGCCACCAAACTCCGCCATTACCTACTCAACCACAAAACCTATGTTGTGACCAACACCGATCCCTTACACTTCATGTATGCCAAACCTTATCAAAATCAGCATGCCACATGATGGCTTATGCTTTTAGCTGATCTTGACCTCAAATTCATTCACCAAAAGTCCATTAAGGGCCAGGCTATCGCCTGACCAACTGGCTGACGCACCTATTTCTGGGGACCAACCCTCTAATTTTGACTTTCCCAATGAGTCAATTGCTACTCTTTCCTTGGACGAACCCCCTTACCAAATGACACTTTTCTTCGATGGTTCCAAGTGTCAGCGTGGGGGCGGGGCTGGTGTTATCCTCATTCCTCTTGGATGGAGAACCCATGCCTTTGTCTTTCAAACTAGACTTTGAATGCACCAACAATATTGTCGAGTATGAAGTGCTCGTACTAGGTCTCCAGGCCACCTATGCCCTAGATGTCAAATCAATCCACATCTTTGGTGATTCACAATTGGTCATAAACCAAGTCAATGGTATGTACCAATGTCGTAACGAGATACTTCAAAAGTATAAACATCATGTAGACATACTTTTGACCACCTTTGATCGTTACACCCTTCAAACCATCCCATGTTCAACCAACAAATTTGTAAATACCATGGCCTGCTTAGCTTCCCAAATACCCGCTTCCCCTGCCGATTCCAAAATATTTGTCACCGTACAATGCCTCATTCACCTTCTTATTTACCTCATGATGTTTACTCAATTGGAAATGACACCCCTGACCCGAGTGACCTTTGGTATAAACAATACTCCTGACTACCTTTCCCTCTCCATCTTACCTCCTGATCTCACCGTAACTGGACAACGCGCCTTCCTTAAAAAGGTCTCCCATTTCGTTATCCTGGGGGGACTCCTCTATAAGTGTGGCTTTGATGGTATTCTCTTACGATGCCTCACAAGTTCTGAAATTCCTTATACCATTAAGGAGGTTCATGATGGCATATGTGGAGGTCACTTTAGTGGCCTTGTTGTTGCTAAGCGTATTCTTCACCTAGGCTATTACTGGCTGACCCTTAACCATGATTGTTGCGACTATGTCAAATGTTGTGTGAAATGTCAACAACATTCCAACCTTCATCATACACCCAGTCATGCCTTACAGGTCACTCGTGACCTTTGGCCCTTCTCTCAATGGGGTTTGGATCTTGTCGGAGAAATCAATCCTCATTCTTCCCAACGCCATCAATGGATCATAACTGCTACTGAATACTACACAAAATGGGTGGAAGCCATACCACTCATCTCCATGAAAGCTGAGAAAATATGTGAGTTCATTAACCATCACATCATTTGTCACTTTGGTGTTCCTCATTGCCTCATCACTGACAATGGAAAACAATTCAAAAACAAAACATTGCAAAAACTTTGCGACGCCTTCGGCATTCAACTTAGTTTCTCATCACCTTATTACCCACAAACCAATGGCCAAGCCGAATCCACTAACAAAACCCTCAACAAAATTCTCATGAAAGTGGTTGACGATACTAGGAAGGATTGGCATACGCACATTCCTTTTGCCCTATGGGCATACCGCACTAGTATTCACACTTCCACTGCGGCCACACCCTTTTCGCTGGTCTACGGTATACGGAGGCTGTTCTGCCTCTCGAAGTCCAGATCCCCTCACTCCGCATTTCTCTCCATGACATGCTTACTGATGATGAATTTCGTCAGGACCTCTTAGCACAACTAGAGTTATTAGATGAACATCATCTTAACGCTCTGGATCACCTTCAAGTTTACCAACAACGTATCAAACGTGCTTATGAAAAATGTGTTCATGAACGAACCTTCCAAGTCGGTGACCTTGTCTTGAAAGAAAATCAACACGTAACCAAAGCAGAAAAAAGTAAACGGGGAAAATTCACTCCTAATTGGCTTGGACCATACATCGTAACTCATACCTATGGATCGGGTGCCTATCGTTTGTCCTCACTTGAGGGTAAACCCGAACCTGAGCCCCTTAATGCATTGCATCTTCGACCATTCTATTGTTGACTCATTGTCCTACCTCACCCTTTGTCTCTTTACAGGCTCATCCCTTGAGCGCTATCCACTCCATACACCTCCCTAATGATTAAACAAGAATCATGTGAGTACCCATCACTTGTTATCTTCTCTTGAATATGTGTACCATGGCACTGCACATAGCATGATTCTCATGGATACTTTTCATCTACCTTTAGATGAGATCCCATGGTCGTTCCACCTGCCTTTTGAACAAGAGTCCTATCCTTCACCTTGGTCTTGTCCATGATTTCAAAGACCTCCAATGGGACCAAACTCCTTGAGTCAAACTTCTAATAAAAAAGATGACTCCCTCAAAAGGACATCTTCCTCTCGACCAAATTGCTACTATAAATAGACTGCTCCCTCGAAGGACAACTATGTGAAGCTTTCAAAAAAAAAATGAGAGAAACTGAAGCTTCCCGCATCGATCAGCTTCACGAAGACCTCAAGGAGTACCATATTATTTATCCCATATAGACTTCCCGCATCGATCAGTCTATCAAAACAAAAAAACTTTTTAGTCATGGACTTGCCCATTGTGACCTCGGACCTCTTGCCCAAAAGACCTGTCACTCACAAACATATACAATTAACTACCTTTCACCCACCTTACCATTTCCACTCTCATTTCCTAAATCACCTCAAGGGACATCTTGGAATTTCGACATTTGGTGATCTTGTGACTACTTTCACCGTAGAACAGTTAATCGTGCAATGCCTTTCGGGTCTTGTGTTCATCACCCCCTCCAAGGTATGATCTACTTCGGTATGATCCTACCCAATTAGGTGGCTTTATTGCCCCCCTCTTATCTTTTAACCATCTTTGTTTACATTTTGATTACCTTATACAGGACTTGGTCCTCGACGCTTACCTTTGGGGTAATCCTCCCCTTTCACCATAATTTCCTTCACCTACATCATTTTACCTATAATCTACCCACACCTATTAAACCTAAACCCACTACATGCCCACAAACCTACCAACTCATTCTCATATTCTTCCCTAGCTCATGGGAGAACTACATTGGCCTGAGGTCCCTTTTCACCGGGACTATGTAGGCAGCACTCCGAGGGCATGGGGCCCTTGGAGGTTAGCTCGGCCATTCTCTACCCTAAACAATTCATCAACCATGCCTAACTCACCATTTACCCCACATTTCACTTAGTTCCCCTTTTCTAACAAAATTGGAAATTAAGCCACATACATAACAAGTTGCTTCCCATTTTATACATTTATTACACCTACCATCTCTCTATCATCATTATGCATAGATTATACAACATTTCACATATGACCCATAGTATCATTCATTGCAAAACCATAATGAACTCAACCATGCCTAAATAACCTGACTCATCCATGCCTATAACCTGACTCAACCATGCCTATAACCTGACTCAATCCATGCCTATAACCTAACTCGATCCATGCCTATAACCTGACTCGATCCATGCCTATAACCTGACTCGATCCATGCCTAAACTGACCTGACTCCATCATGCCTAACTCACCTAATTTCCATCCATATCAAAATAACAAATCCATATCTCATCTAACACAAGCCATAAACCAATATCTCATAAACATATTAACACATCACAAAATACCATGAATCTCATCATATAAATCAATAAATGTGTATCTCAAAATACATGCCTATCTCATCATGGCCATCATCTCAAAAATGTCGGCATGCAGGCCGATATACAATACAAAATGTCATCGGCACACAGGCGGTCTCATATATACAAAAAGAATGAATGAATCAATACAAAAACATCTTCAGCATGCAGGCCAGTATATGCTCACAATATACAACAAAATCACTCATACATCCTCACTATCTTTGGCACGCAGGCTCAGTATGTGATCAAAAATATACAACTATCTTCGGCACGCAGGCTGACATATATATCAAAAATAATCACTAATATACATCAAAAATCGGGTGGCCGCATATCAGACATCTCACCAGATGTCCTCCATCTCCGTGTCACTATGCACCCTCGGCCTCCTGTGCCCCTGTCGGCACATCACCTAGCTCTGGTTGTCTGTGCACTGGTGGCCTCTCCCTGATCAGGCCTCGGAGCTTGCTGACCTCTTGTGCTCTCCACACTATGTGTGTGAGATCTCATCCTCTCACTGGATGCCTGTTGTGCCCTGTACTCTCCGTAAGAGAGGAAGTCTATCCCAGCTGCCATGAGCTGGTCCTGATAGTATCACACCTCACCTAGGGCATCCTGTAGCCTAGATATAGGCATGGTCTGTGGTGGTCCCATAGGTCTCGGCCCCTGTACCTGCCCTGCGCCAGCCTGTGAACTGGGACCAGCTCCCTGTGCCTGTGGTGGTGCCCCCTACCCCTGTGCCTGTGGTGGTGCCCCCTATCCCTGTGCCTGTATCTGGGCCTGTAAGACCCCAATCTGTGCCTGGGCTGTGGCCAAATGGCCCTATAATCCTGCCACCTGAGCCTGTAGGGCTGCCACCTGACCATCTCTGTCTCCATCTCCTCCATCTCCTCCACCCTCTCCCTCTACCATCTGGGCCTGCAGACTGGCCACCTGTACTCATAGCTCTGCTACCTCTACCTCTGACCCCTCCAGCTGTGTCTGCAGTATACCTATCTGTGTGATCAGTGTCACTACCTACCCCTGTAGGGCGTCTCTCTGCACTATCACGGTAGCTAAATCTGGCTGCCCTGGTCTAGGTGGTATGGCTCGTAACTGAGCCACCCACCACTGCCTGTACCTATTTGTGCATCCGGTGTCATCAATCTGTTGATCCACTGGCTACTCCTCCTCTCTGTAGGCACTGTAGGCTGTGGTAGAGGGAGAGGCCTCTCCACGTCATCTCTCTGATACTATGGGAAGGGTGGAGGAATATCCTGTACAAGCCCGAACTGCTATCAGACCCTTGTCTATCGGGATCATCTCATCCTCCCTGCACAGCGACCCTATATCCACCTCTCTAGCTGGAGCTCAGCTAGCTCCTCATGCATGTGCCTATATGAGGGGAATCCCACATATGGCCTCCAGATAATGTCCACTCCAGACAACCCCTCCAACAACTGTCAAAAATGGGCCACATCATATGTCGGCCTATCTGACCTCCGCTCTCCTGCAACCGCACCCATCTCCTGTATCCCAACCACACACATCTTGGTGGGAATGCATCTTCTCGAGGCATCCCTATAGGTCAAACACAGACTATGTGCTCGTAGGCCCAGCAGTGTCAGTATAAATGTACAACACAAGCTAAACCTGCGCAGCCACCCATATGCCCACAACTCTCTGTAAAGTCTGCACCAAGAATGCTGGTGCCCAGGTGAAGCGTGTCTCATGCACCATCATATCGTGGAGCACCCCCATCAGTGATCGGGGAAAGCATCCACCCTCTGCATCAGGTAGTGCATAGCAACACACTGCCTCCATCAATAAAACTACTAGCCTCGTCTCATCCGGACGGGCTAGGTACATCTCACCATAGCTCAAACTGGCACTATGGAAACTCAACTCCACCACCCCCTCACCAAATATGGTCCCGATCAGCTCCTTTGAGGCCTCGGAGGAGATAGAGTACACCTGGGCCCCCAATATGGGTAACCTCAGAATTAGAACACGTCCTCCAGGGTGATAGTCATCTCACCCGTCAGAAAGGTGGAACGTGTTGGTCACGGAGTCCCATCTATCGATGAGCATGACCATCAAACTAGGCTACTGAACACACATGTCGGTAGCACCGAATACCACTCAAGCCCACTGCCTCCACGTGCTGCAGCTCCAACGGGCTCGCTAGGCCACACAATGTCACAATAGTGGTGGAACCCTGTCTCGCATGTGTAACTGCGATCGACCCTGTAATCAATCCAAAGCACAACATTAATCTACCTTTACCATGACCTTATTCATCACTTATCATTACCCACCACCCTATTTTTTACCTTACCCATCTCAACCACCTAACCTACATCATTTTTTGGACCCTTTTGCCTAAAATCCCAACCAGTGCCGGTTCATCCTAACTGACTCTGGTCACCCTTAAACCGGCATCGGTCACCTATTTGGTGACCGATACCGGTTCAACTTGACTGACCACGGTTACCACGTAACTGGCATCAGTCACTTGTTAGGTGACCGATCCTGGTTCTTGACCGACGTCGGCCAAGCTTGACCAATGCTGGTCACTGTGGCAGAAAAATCCACGACTTCCCAAACCCCCCTTTTTTCTCAAAACCCTCCCACCTATCCCTTTTACCCCACCTACACTGACCTACACTACCCCAAAACCCCTACCCACCCCACCTATCCAATTTCCTACCCCTCCCCCCCTCTTTTTTGCCCATTTTTCCCCCCATACCCGATTTAACTTTTTTCCCTGCCCACAAAATACAAACACCCACAAAACCCAACAAATACTAACTATCACACCATCTACTCTATCTAATTAACATTAAAGAGTTAGGCGCTTACCTCATCACACTGTCGCCATCTCGATGGCACGTCTAGCCACTGTGCTAGTGGTCCACCCAATCCCTCTCCCACCTCTGCCATCACCAACTATCTACCCACACACTCCAACCAATCAACTCTCTCACCCTGATCTCGTGGACCCGCTACTCACCAACCCAGCCACCGTCTAATCACACTGCCAGCTCACTGTCCCGTTTCCTCTAGACACTTTTCTCACTTTTCTCTCTTTTTTGTCATTTCTTCACTTCACCATTCACAAATGAATAATAAAAATGTGGATTTTTTGTTTTTATACCAAACCCGACCTAACCGATGTCGGTTCCCCTAGACTGACATCGGTCTCGTGCCCTACCTAACCGTCACCGGTTTTCCTATACCGACATCGGTTATCCATGACCACCATTAGTCACCCTTACCTACACATTGCCCCTACTTTTCCATTTTACCCGCCCCTTTACCTTGCTCTTTACCCCATACCTTTACCCAACCCATTACCTTACCTTTCCTGACCTCATCATTTACTACCTCCATTTGTCCTCCTTTGGGGACTCATTATTTTACCCTTACCTCGGCCTTACCCATGTCGTGACCTAGATATTTGGACCTGTACCATCGCTAGTGACCTTTGACCTCATGTGTTCGCTATACCTTGCGACACTGTTACCTATGTTGATTGACCCAATGACCTTACCTAGCGTATTGTCGTGACTGTTTATCTTGACCCTACCTTTGGTGTACCGGAACATACCTAAACGTTCCTGCACCTAACCTACGTTGTGCTTCCTGACCTTATCCTATACCTTGGATACTGGATTCACTTCAACCTTGTTTGGATAAACCTATCGACCTTAGACGATGTAGAGTTTGCCTGTCTCTTCAACCCGGTAGTGTGCTGTAGTTTATACGTGTGCGTGCATTTGACTGTTACTACCTTTGACCCTGACCCATTACCTAGATTTCCCAAGTATACATTTCACTCCTTTTTCCCTATACCCACTTGTGCCTGTTTCTTCACATTTACCTTTTATCAAACCACTCACCACTTCAGCCTGCTGCCTCGTCAGTTCTTGGTTTGAGGGGGATCACCTTCACCCTCACATGGGGTAACCACATCTTATTTTTGTTAGCGTTTCTTACCAATACAAGCTACACAACAAAAAGGGGAAAAATGTAGACACTAAAATTAGGTCACACTCCCCTTTCGTCCCTCGACATATAAGCACCCTTTATTACATTTACCTAGCCATGACCCCCTTCACCCCACTAATATTAATTTAATTCAATTAATGCATTATCCTCAATGCTTTATCCTATTTAAATATTATTATTTAAATAATATCTACACATATAGTTCACTTAGACACCTCACCAAGCTAACTCAACCTAAGACCTATTCTTAGGAAGTTACCATAACTAACTAAGACTTACCCAAACCCTAAAAATCAATGCCTACATTCCCTCTAACCACATTCCCGCATGCTCACAAGAGGCTCCGAGTCTAATCCACAGGATAACGACACAAGATCTAAGGAAATTAGGAGGATCTCCCTAGTTTAGTAAACCTCGGAAATCCCACCTTGACGGTGGTTCGTCTTAACCGACGACGGTTAGGGAGATCCTCCTAAAACAACCTTATTCTCAAGGTTGGAACTTGGAACTTGGAAGTTGGAAGCAAGAAAGTTGGTGAGCAAGAAAACATCTCAGAGAGATAACGCATCTTCAGAGAGCCAATTCAAGCGAAAACTCACATCCAAGGAAGGAGATTGAGCATCTTCTCTTGCACAGCCATCCCAACCACGATTTGATCTATCCAAGCAAAGAGGAGTGTGCATGCAGCCCATACAGAAGATTTTCTTCATTCAGTGATCACTTGGAACCTTCAAACCCATCATCAACAGATCCATCCTTCACACACAGACCTTCAGGGATGAAATCCAAGTAGTTCCTCCTAGCCAAAAGGAAGCTCTCACGATCAGATGTGGATCTGGAAGTCATATGCATGCAATAACCCATCAACTGAAATTTGAACAAGTATTCCTCCTATGCCCCTTACCATATCTATTTTGTCAACACTTCAAAGAAAAAATCTAAGAAAAAGGTGAAACAATGTTATACATGCGGATCTCCTGACCACTATAGGCATGAATAAGCCCTCATAATATTACATGTTCTTTTGTGGAAAGAACCATAGCTATGAGAAGTTACCAGACTTATATGAGCATCTTAGTAAGAAACATAAACAAGAAAAAAAAGGTGCAAGGATGGTTAGGATACAACGCATTGTTGAAAATCAATGGATGCCTAAGTTGGAGGCAGAGTATGAGGAGCTGCAAGTGAATATCACAACCTGCACTGAGACAGTACACGCTAGAGAGGCATTGCAGTAGAAGCCTACCATCACTAAAGAGGGGGTTTCTACATGCACGGTACCCAAGTCTTGCCCATCAGAAGGAGGTTTATCAAGAAACCATGGAAGTTCTCAGGAATCTTCAGGGTGAGATATAGTACTTAAAAGAGCAATCACGGAAGATGGAGCAAAAGAAATTATCATAGATGGTCTAAACTAATATAAATGACTTAAGGGAAGTGTGTAAAATGTTGTGCCCGGAAAATATCATTCCATTGTTAGGGGATTGGTTAAAGGGAAACACTTCGCGTGTAAGTATTGAGATTGGATGATAGATCTTGCATGCAAATCTTCCCCCTCATAGACTAGATTATGACAAGGAAATCACTTTGAATGTTGTTGTGGATGGGTGGCTATTGAGTAATATACTTATTGATACAGGCGCAGAAGTCAATTTTCTTACCTTAGATGCATGGGTACAAATGGGAAGACCCCCATTGAAGTCATCCTTTAATGTATTGTTCATGGCTAATTGGACTAAAGCCACTCCCATTGGAGTTTTGAAAGATGCATCCATTACTATACAAGGAGCCAAGTTCACTGGAGGACTTTGAGGTTTTGGCGCTGGCATAGTCAGATAGCTTCCCAAATCTATAGGGGTGTCCCCTAGTGCTATGCAAATAATGTTGATCTTTGGTTCAACAAAGGTTATATCAGTTTTGAAAACAAAAAGGAAAGAGTTCTTATCCCTTTGACAGATGGAAAATCTATGCCCTATATTGAGCCATTAAGTGAAGATGATTTGAATATGATTTATGTATGCACCATCCGAGACCTAGAGATGCTTGAGCAAACTAAAGAATGAATAATTCAGTGGTAGGATGCACATTCCATTAGTGATACTACAAGTGTTGCTTGTGATAATTGGGCTCATAGCACTTATGAGTTGGTAGGGTGCGAAGTAAAAAGCATATTTCCTAGAGGTAAAAAATCGCTTTATATCAAGAGAATAGGTAACAACTCGGTACCTTGTTACACCAGAGAAGGAGATCCTATGGTATTCCTACACGCCATGGAAGAATGATGGATAGACCCGTTGGAAAGGAGAAATATTATAGCATATACACTATGTGGGAAAACAACACACTGGTGGGATGGCTCACAAGGATAATCTTGTATGATGGAATGAAATTAGGATTTCTCTTGCTACTAGATTCTTCAGGAGCAATGCACCTACTCAAATATGTACTTATTATGGTAATCAAGATGTTGAGCACCACATTTAGAAGTGTGAGAGACTCTAGACAGAAGGGCATGAATATTTACCACCTTTGTTATGGGTGCACAATTTTTATTCCACTTTACAAGTATGCACGTGTGCTTGGTATGTATATACAGAACTCCATAGAGAGACCATAAATTGGTAGGATTTAATTGTAGGAATGACCCAAATGTTTTACTTCTTCTCTACAAAGCCTCCAGTGGAAGAAACATTGAAATTCATAAAGCGCTTAACTATGGGAGATAGTGCCAAGGCTGAAGAACTCCTTCAGGAGTTATTGGAGGAAGGAGACTCAGGAGCGCATCTTGTTGAAGAAACAGAGGTGAATGCAACATTACTACAAAGAGCTTGCCTTGAGAAAGAAAAGAGAAAAAATGGCCTACTTAGTGGATGACGAAGAAATAGAAAATCTGGATGTAAATCATTCAACAAGTAGGCGTGACGTATTGGTCAGTGCAAATATGAAACACGCGTGCCTATCATGACCCTTATGAAGAAAAATAAGGTGAATATTGGATCAGATGCTGAGCCTAAGGAATCCGTGATTGGGGACTATTGGTCAGACTCTGAAGTGACAAAAATCATAGAGTTACTAAGGGATTACTAGGACGTATTCCCTAAGGGGTATCATGAAGTTAAAGTTGTGCATGAATTGTTAGGGGGAGATGAATATAAAACTTAAAGAGGGTGTGCACCCAGTTAGAAAGAGACCCTACACGATGAACCCCAACTTCCATGAAAAGGTCAAAGAAGAGATTGAAAAAAATGTTGAAGTCTGGAATTATCAAGCCCCTTGATGAGTCATAATGGGTTAGTCTAATGGTGATTAATATCAAGAAGGATGGACGGATTAGGATTTACGTTGACTACATGGAGCTGAATGTTGCATGTGTGACTGATCCCTTTCCTATGCCATTCATCGAGGAAATACTAGAAGACATTGCAAGGCACGAAATCTATTCATTTACGGATGGGTTCTTTGGGTATCATCAGGTTCAGATTGCCTAGGAGGATCAGGAAAAGACTACGTTTACTACCAAATGGGGTAGCTTAGCCTATAATGTAATGCCTTTTGGTCTGGAAAAAATGTGCCTGTTGTATTTTCGCACATAGTTGTTTAAGCATTCAAGGAATTTATTCACAACTTCTTACAGGTCTATTTAGATGATTGGATGGTGTATCGATTAGTTAAGGATCATTGTGACAATTTGCACTTAATGTTTGAAAGATGTAGATAGTTGAGTATCTCCTTGAACATCAAGAAGTGCATATTTTCTACACCATTTGGGATATTACTAGGACACATAATCTACAAGTAAGGTTTGTTGGTTGATCCAACCAAGGTTACGGTCATTATAGGACTAAGGGAGCCTACAAGTCAGAGTGAGGTGCGCGGACTTTTGGGTCATACAGGATATTATAGGAAGTTTATCAAAGGATATGCCAAAGTTTCTGCACTGTTGGAAGAGTTACTGAAAGGGAAAGGTACGTTTCTACTGGGGATAACCGCAGCAACGTGCATTCAAGACAGTAAAGGAAAAACTTACTACCGTGCCTATTTTATGTTTTACTTCATGGGACCAACCATTTCATGTACATGTTGATGCCTCTAAAAACGGCCATTGGCACGTTTTTGGCTCAACCTGGAGAAGTTATTGTAGATCATCCTATTTGTTTTGCTGTAGAAAGCTGACTCTTGTAGAAACAAAATTACACAACTACAGAGCGCAAGGATTTTTCAATGATCTATGCGCTACATAAATTCTGCCAGTACCTACTAGCTACACCATTTGTTTTTTATATAGATCATATGGCATTGAATAATTTGGTAAACAAGCCCATTCTATAAGGGCACATATGTCGATGGGTACTCCTATTTCAAGAATTTGATTTTAAAGTTGTGATAAAACAAGGAAAAAGTAATTCTAGACTAGACCATCTATCAAGAATATAGTCAGGAGAAGAAGCACAAGAAATTGAGGATACCATGCTAGATGCAAAATTATACAGGTTACAACGTGCATCATCAGAACTAGAAGACATTAATGTCTTTATACGAACAGGAATGACACTAGAAGGAACGAAATCCTTGGAGAAGAAATAACTTGCTATATGCACAACCCCCTATATGTTAATCAGTGGTGACCTATAAAAATTAGGCTGAGATGAAGTATTGCGTCATTGTGTATTGGAACATGAGCGTACGTGTCTTATGGAAGAAGCTCATGGTGGTATTGTAGGTGGCCACTATGTCAGTGATGCCACTGCGTGCAAGATTCTACTTGTTGGATTATGGTGGGAGACCCTATACAAATATTGTAAGGAATTTTGTAAGGATTTTGATCATTTTCAATGCCTTTGGAAACTCGGTCAACGAGATGGGAATGCCTCTAAGACCCATTACTAGTGTAGAACCTTTTGAGAAATGGGCTATAGATTTTGTGGGTTCTATCTCACCAGCTGCGCTCAAAACTAGATCACATTACATCATAACTTGCATAGACTATCTGACAAGGTGGGGTAGAGGCAATACCTACAAAGGATTGTACAGTGGCCATAATAGCCAGGTTTCTTTGGGAAAATATTATTACAAGCTATGGATGTCTTTTAAGTTTGACCAGTGATAGGGGCACACATTTTCTTAATGAGACAATCAAAATTTTATTGGATGAATTCATGATTTCCCACCATAAGACTATACCCTATCATCCTCAAGTAAAAAGGGGACTGCTAAGGCTTTCAACAAAATTTTGAGCCAGACATTGAAAAAAAATATATGATGTTGGAAGAAAAGATTGGGATGATAAGGTAGTTGTTGTATTTTGGGCATATTAGACAACATATAAAAGGTTGAACAAAGCCACAACATTTTAGTTAGTGTTTGGCACAGAAGCAGTTCTTCCTATGGAATTGATGTTACCTTCTTTACTTATTGCGCGCGCTAGAGATATTCCTAATGAGCAAGCATTAGAGGAACACATTGAACAATTAATCAAATTGGATGAATGATGAGCCATAGCACGCTAGAGTCAAAAATAGGAAAAGGCCAGGTAGAAAGCATGGCAAGATAGGCACATCTAGGGTAAAATGCTTGAGATAGGACATATGGTGCTCCTTTATAATTCTAAGTGGTGTCCCTAGATTTTACTTTGAAATCTAGGACTACCCTATTTAAAAAAAAAATCATACTTTTAAAATAATGGGTCATTTTTGTGTTTTTATTGCCAAAAATTTTCTGTAATGTGTAAGATATTCCCAAGGAGCCATATAAGCCCTTTTCGACAAATACCCAGATGCCCAAAATTATTTTATTCTGTCGTTGGGGTTTTCCTGCGAGAAATTTGTATTTAATTTTTGAGCCCCCATTTGAGGTAATTTGTGCTCCAGTTTAACCCTGTTGTGGTCTTACATGTCAATATTCCCATATACCAGTAAGGTTTTAACTAGGAATGAATCTTGGTCTTTATCTATGACTTCTGGCAACGTTTTTGCGTTTTTTGTGTTTTTCCATTTTGTTTTCTTTGAAATTTTCTTCGAATCAATTGCTTTGCTAGTGTGGCCTGATTCTTGGTCTGGAGTATCTGGAGATCACCTATGCATGTTGTGCCAGAAGGAATTCACCATCAGAGGTCTGGTTCTCTCAGAAAAGATGAAGTCGTGCACCAAAAAGCTTCTTCAGGGCTGGCCGCATTTTTGGAAAAAAGAGGGTTTGAAGTGAATCATGGGATTTTTGGAAGCAGCAGGCAGGTGGGAATTTTGTACCTGCCTAGCAGGGTACTTTTTTCCCATGGAAGGCATTGATGGGATTTTATTGCCTATCTGGCAGGATAAATAATCCCATTATGAAAAGTCAAACAACTTAAGTGAATCATGGGATTTTCGGAGCTGCCTTGCAGGGTAAATAATTCCATTGCCAATTGACTTTTAAAAATAGAAATTCCTTCTTCCAAAAAGTGTGACCCCCTTTAGGGAAAGAAAGGCAAGCTTAAATTAATTATTTTAATTAATTTCTTCTCCAATTTTGGTGCCCAGGCTTGTGGAAAATTCAACAAAGGAAAGTGGACAAAAGGAAGTTGGAATTAGACAGTTCTAAAATTAAATAAATATTATTGATTTAAAGCAGTCCCTTCATGTCAAAAAGTGCACTCCCATTTGGGAGAGAAATAATACTTTTTAAAGTATTAATTGATTTAATTAATTCTTATTTTCAGTGGCTAAGGTCAAAGGCATACTATGAGGCTTGAGTTAACTGGAAGTAGAAGTCTAATATTAAATAAATTTAATTTATTTAATGGCAACCATGAGCATGCACAAAAATAGGCACCCCATTTGAACAATAAAGCTTATTAAATAATTAATTAATTGTCAGGAATAGGAAAGGCATTAATTAATTATAGAATTATGAGGATTATATAAGTAGGGGCTGCCATAAGGATGAATTAATTAATTCAAAAGTAGAGAAGTGCAGCCCAGACAAAAAGTGCACCCCATTTGGAGAGAAATTTTGCTCATAAGAAGGTGTAATTAATGTTGGAAGCTTCCAAATTTGGCACCCAGGTTTGAAGGAGCTTGCTTTGTGTCTGAATAATTGTTTGCATAGTGGTACAGGTGCCCAGGTGAAGGTGATAAAAATTCATGCTTACTTTGCATGTAAACAAAACATCAATTTTTTGGGGTAGCAAGCTTGATATATGCAGATTTTTTATGATTAAAATCCACTGTTCATGTTCCGGTTGCCATCTTTGTCTGAATTAATTACAGGAATTCATCACAGGTGCTTTTATAAGAGAAAGGGAGCTTAAATCAATGTCCAATACATTGAACATATCCTCTGAATCTGCAAGAATTCCAGACGAATAAAGAGGAAAAGAATTGTTCAAACAAAGATTGCTCCAGCCATGGAAAAGCGGGATGAGACAAGAGAGCATAGTAGAATCATGCATAGTTTCCAGATTCAGATTCAAATCCATATTCAAATCTAAATCCAGAACCCATAATTGCGAAAGCTTCTGGAAAAAAATTCATCCTCTTGTTTCTGATGCAGCCTGTGTCGAAGTCAGTGCGTGGAAAATTTCTTCCAAGATCTTGTGCATGTGCTCCCAATCTTCCAGTTGAAGTCTTCATTGAAGTTGTATTCACCCGTAGTGCTTTCCAAAAATTTTTAATTGCTTATATGCAATTAAAAAATAAAAATGATGAGTTATTTACGGTAGACATTGCATTGATGCATGTATAGGATAAGAACTGCAAAAGCTTAAGGGAAGACAAGGCGAAGGCAACACCCGTAAGCAAAATTCTAGATCCAATCGCTTCCAGATCCAGTTGCTCCCAGATCCAGCTTGCTAAGAATCAAAGGAAAAAGAATTAGCGTAAGCAAAATTCCAGACCCAACCGCTTCTAGATCTAGTTGCTCCCCAGATCCAAATTGGTGAGAATCAAAGGCAAAAGAATCAGCTGCATGCAGAATATGAAAAAGGACAAGACTGCAACTTTCCTCTTTCTTAGTCTTTCCTCTGACAAAGTAATTGAGTGATCAATTAAATTATAAAACCTAAGTGATTGGTTTAAAAATCCATTACTTGAAGAAGTCAACTACTTGGAGATAGGTGGTAGACGTGTAAAATAGAAGGTTCTATCTTCAGTTGCAAATCATGCATGTCATGCAAAGAGGAATTCCAGGAGGGAGATTGCTAGTTGTTTCCTTTCCCACTTCCTTGTGTGTCAGTTCAACTAAAAGATTCTGACTTGTAATTTCCCCTCTACATTCTATAAGGTAGAGGAAGAACCTACGGGTTAAAAGATCAGAATTTGTAAGCAACATTCTGTTATCCCCGTTTTTGAGTTCACAACAAAAATGATCGAATAACCCCTACAAAATTTTTGAAGTGATTTTTGCATTATGATCTCTTTTAGAGAAAATCGGGTTTTCGGGTGTTACTAACAGCTTGACATAAGTTTTTAACATGCTTTATGTCTTATGACCCTCAGAAACCCGAAACCCGCCTTGCAATGAGAAAATCCTTTGTAATCGGGTTTTTGGAAATTCAACTCATCGGAACATACTTGAGTTAAAACATGCTTTGTGTCGCGTGACTTCCGAAACCCAAGACCCGCCTTGTGTTAAGACAATCCTTTGTATTCGGGTTTTCGAAACTCTAAAGCATCGGGACATTCATGTTCCAAAACATGTTTTATGCGCCATGTTCTCCGATTCCTGAAGTCCGCTCAATCCTTTGTAATCGGGTTTTCGGAAGTTCAATGCATCGGAACATTCATGATTCAAAACATGTTTTGTGCTCCATGTTTTCCGAAGCCCGAAACCCGAAATGCGCTAAATCTCCTCATGTCGGGTTTTCGGACTCCTCCAACATGCTGACGTGGCATTCATGCCGAGTGGTTGGTGAGTTGGCACGTGCCGAGCTGAAGTGTATTTATTACTGATTTTCTTATAAATACGTGGATTTCCACGTCATTCTTACCGTTCATATTTTTAATTCGTGGATTTTTCGCATGCTCTTCCGCTCCCAAAACCCGCAAACTCACGTTACCAGACTGGATTTTTTGTTTTCGATTTTACCTGTCTCGAATTGAAGGTATTTTTCGTTCATTCTTTATTCTTGATTTTTCTGGATCGACTGCGTGTATTTTCTTTCCAATTTCTTGCCAGTTGTTGAGGGTTTTTCTTCCTTCTTCTTTTTGTGTTGTTTTGGAAAGGGTTTTGGGTTTTTAGGGTTTATTTTCTTTTTGAGACTATCAATTGGTGTTGTTCCTTCCAAATTTCAATTACTTGCATGATGTATGGAATATGAATAACAAAAAGAAAGGAAGTTGTGTATGTAGAAATTCAAAGGAAAGACTCTGTTTTTGTTTCCCGGATTTTGAAGGTTGTGTTGCAGATTCAAAAGTCCGAAGAACATTGCAAGCTTGAAGTGACGGGGTTTCTCAACATTCCGACCTCAACACTAAGTGCCGGGCATCTCCTAAGTTCCATCATCGAAAGTGGGTGCCGGGTTTTCTCCTGTTTCCACCATTGAAAGCAAGTGTCGGGTTTCACCAAGATTCCGACATATCAGACCTGTCGGGTTCTCAAAGTTTTCTGATATCTTCTTCTGCGTGTCGGGTTCTTCTCTTCTTCCAACGCATTCAGTCAATCAGGTTTTTCAGTGTGCACAGCATCTCCGGAGTTCCGAGCCTTTCTCCTTCCAATATTCTTCATGTCAGATCCTGGTTCATCACAGGAGAAGGACGAAAAATCTAGCAGGATGAAATACAAATTTAAGAAACCAGAATCCCCGTCATATATCGACTGTAATTATGATATCAGGGATACTGAAATGGGCAACATAGATATGGATGACTTTTGGAATAGGGTGAAGAGTTCTTCTCAAACCCCATGGATGATGGCTTTAGCTAATAGTGGCTTGCCCCTTGCAGTAGGCTTTCCCATGTCTGCCCAATGTCCAGAGTTTGTTTTGGCTTGTGCGTCCAGTTACGACTCGGCTTCTCGTTCAGTAAGGAATCAGGCTGGTGAGGTAGTTATCAAACTAGATGGAGCTTATTTTGATGATCTCCTGAAACTACCTAATTTCGAGGAGTATGGGGACCTAGACATCAAGTCGGCTCAGAAGGCCTGGGACAGTAACCAGGAAAATTGCATTAAGGATGTCAATAAGAAGTTCTTGGTCAAGGAAAAACCAGTAATATCTAGATTTCCAAGAACTATTCCTAGATGTGATTTCATACAAGAAATCAATGACATTATCACCCTGCTGAGCCAGGTTTTTGGATTGCCGGAATCAAATTTATTTCATGGATGGATGTATCAGTTTATGGTCACCATCAAGAAGAACCAGCAAGGGATTGACTGGGGAACCCTTATCAGTAATGAGATTGACTCTCAGATGACGACGGTCTTATCGACCGGAAAGTTTTATATGTTCTCATATGTGGCCTATGCAGCAGCTAGAATGAGGAGCTATCGCGGACTGGATACTAAAGGAAGCAGAACGACAAACCCAGTCTATAAGTATTATCCTCAAATAACAAAGAAGGGGTCCAAGGATCATTTTAGGAGGGTAAATGACGCCTTTTTCTACGAGAACATCTGCCAGCTGAACCCAGGGCTAAGAAAGACAAGGGTATCAGACGAAGCTTGGACTGAGGTATCTAAATGGGGATGTATCTTCTTACAGTTCAAGAAGTTTACCTACCTTCAAACGGTCATGTACTCAGGAGAGCCTTTCCGTCTGCCTCTCTATCCAGGGGATAGATTGATACTAATAGAATTGGTCAGACAGCTATTGGATTTTCACAAATTCCAACAGAGCAAGCATAAGGCAGCAGTATCCTTCCCAAGTTCTATTGGGAGATATACTTGCTCAACAGTGGCAAAGGCCAAAAATGTTGAATGTGAACTCCAGGAGAAATTAAAGAAGCATATGAAGTCTCGGGATGGTTTTGACATCCGAGGAGTACTTAGAACCTATGGAGCCCTACATCTGCACAGGCCTGACATTGAGGATATCTGGGTGGATCTGCGTAACGAAGTTGCAGTTCGCAGAAAAGATAATAGTAGGTTAACTATTAATGAGATTCAGATGCTAGAGCTTTCTGATTTTCCAGATGGCACAACTGACAATGAAAGTGTGTTGGATATGTCCTATGATGGGCTTAATGAAGATCGATACGTTTTCCCGCCTATTGATTGGTCAGCCAGCGAAAAAGCCTCTATCACAGATAGGTCGGCTCTCATTCTTGCTCGCACCAAAAAATGGCTCTCTTCTTGGGGCATGAATTTTAAAGATGACAAGTTTCCAAAGTTAGCTGAAACGGAGGTGGGGCCCTCCCAAAAGAAAAAGGACAAAGAATCTACTGAGGGGCCTATAAAGATCAGGATCCCTAAGAAGAGGAAAGAAAGACAAATCTCTTCAATTGTTTCTCCAGCTCAAACGGTGGTTGTGCCAGAATCACCAACACCACCAGAAATAGGGGAGATTAATTTAGAAGGAGGAAGCCAGCTCTTGACTTCACCATTTGCTGATTATCAAATTGAAGAAACTTTGTCTCTTGCATCTCAGGCTTTGGAAACTGAATCTGTGCCTCCCCCTCAACAACCACTCTAGCCTCCTCATTCCCCATCCACTTCTTCAAGTATGGCCAATATTTTCTCCGGGCTCTCACCCCTCTCTGCTGGAACCCAAGTGATCACCAACACTCCCCCACAACCTGTGCCTCTATTCATTGCACCTACTACCACGTTGACTACTGTTCCCCCTCTAATAGTAGAATATGCTCCCCTTGAGAGTAGAATACCAGTTACTACAACATTGGCAATTTCCTCTGATACTCCACAATGGCTACTCGAGCAAACTCCAAGGAAGAGGAAAGTGATTGTACCCCTACCAGCCTTTGATTTTAGCTCACTCAAGGCTTCTACTGCGAGATCAGCCAAGAAACCCAAAACAGTTTCAAGGGTTTTGGTGGATGCTTCAGGAGATAAGTTCGCAGAGATTGCCACTCCCTCAACTGACAAAACTAGAGATGATGTAACAACTGCTGATTACTAGGTAACCAGGGTGTCTCTAGGGAAAGTAACAGCAAAAGGGGTGCAGCAAGATGCAAAGGATTCCATAGACGTCCTGTGCCAAAAGTTGAAAGAAACAAAGGACAGCAGAAATGAGCTTAAGGAAAAAGTGGAGCAGTTGACAGAGGTTTTGATCAAACTCTCAAAACCCCTTGAATCCATACCACCTTCTTCTGCTTCTGCTTCTGCCGGATTTGATTTCTCATCGGTGCCTACGATTGAGAAGATTGCCAAAAAAGGAAGAGTGGTTGATGAATGGATCCAAAAGTTGCTCCAACAAGGGAAGGAAGTAATTCAAGACGTGGTGAAAGTTCATCAGTCCTTGGCAGAGATTTAGAAGGAAGGAGAGAAGATGGATGAGGAATTCACTGAAGAACTTGGACAGCTTGATTTGACTTGTGAAGCTCTCCAAGTGCTAAAGCAAATACCAGCACATCTCTTGGTAGAAGAAGGTGTTCTTCCACATACAGATAAACACTTTCAGCTGATCAAGGCCATCAAGTTCAGAGTAAAGATCCTCAACGAAGCCTGCAGCAAGTTGAGAGAATCAAGGGATAAATTGATCGATGGGAAAAGTGATCTGGAAGAAGAATTGCTAAAGATTTGTCCAAAGGTGTCAGTTGGGAACTCAAGTGCCCTATCAGCAGATGATCTCTTCAAACAAGTTCAAGAGACTGTTCAGCATGAACCTGTAGATGGATTCGACCTTGAAGTCATTGGTCAGTTTGTGAGGATTGAACATACGTTGGAGGCCTTAAGAAAGCTCAGCAAAAGGTTGAAAAAGCTTCCCGGCAGTGCCAGTGATATCCATGAGACCTGCGAAATGTGGAATGATCATTCCACTGCACCTGAGGAAAATGAAATGCAAGGCATTATTCGGAAGTTCTGAGAGTTCCGGAACAAACAGTCTCAGCTGGAGGAAGAGAAATAAGAAGAATCAAAAGATGATGACTCGGATTAAGTTCCAACGTCCCATGACATTTCTATTTTTAGAATGACATATCTTTTATTTCCATTTTGTCATTATTTTTAATTCATACTTTGACTTGATCTCCTGCGTGAGAATCATGCAAAGCTGAACTCTAGTTAGCATGCTACTTTTCAGGATCTGTCCTGTTTTATCTCTAGCTTCTTTTGTTATAAATAAGGGATGCTTGTGCATTCTAAAGGGTCGAGAATTTTTGAAGCATTAAGAGGCTATTGGAAAGGAGAAAAACTTTGTGTTTTCTTTCAATCATTTTGAAGAATAGAAGTTGATATTGTTTTGCAGACTTTGTGTTGTGAAATATATCTTATTTAAGACAATGTTCTTATGTTCATGATCTTAAAGCTATTCTTTGCATAGAATCTCAGTGTTTCTAATTATCTCGGACGCTATATCTGTGATCTAAAACTCGTATGATTATTTCGTGCTCTGTGTTTACTCGAAAGAAAATACGTTTCTCCCATTTATTTTCTACCGTGCTTCTTTCACTGTAACAGTTTCTAACCTATTTCACTTACGAAAGCAATATCCTTGAATCATGTGAATGTGGATTTCGGGATTTCATCCCAACCCCCAATGGTTAGATTAGTGTGAATATTGTATATATTATTTACTGTGTTTTAGATTAGCAATAAACAGGCAGCCTCGCCTGTCTTTGAGGAGGGATTTAATCCCATGTACTGTGGTTGAACCTCATATTTTGGTTTGACAAAATATCCAACCAACACATTCTTGTGTTCCAAACTTTGTGCTGAAACCCCTGATAGCCACTTGAAGCAAAGGAATATAAAGGAGTAGATTTCCGGAGAAATCTGTGTCATGGTGCATTTTGTTTATAGATTTCTATCTTAAATATTCTAATAAACTTTATGTTATTTTAGATCTAGATTTGGAGTTTCCTTTGCTTATAATTCTATGTGTTGATATCTATTGGTTTCTTCTATGTGCATGCAATCAACTCTGTTATCTATTGATTGGGTTACACATCTTCCCCATTTCTTCCCTGTGTTTTATTACTTCTTTCTTCTATAAATATTTCCTTTCTTAAATAGTTGCTTACTTGCTGTAAAGTTATACAGCTATGGTTCCTGAGCTGAATAGTTAAAGTAAAACCCCCATATTGATACTAGCATATTTTTATTGACAAATCTGACACGGGAGCCTCACCGGTAAATGACGGAGATTTATCTCATGACTGCCTAGGTTTTCAACTATGCAGAAAATCTAGCCAACACTAAGTTTTTACGCCATCCAGGAAAACTCAAAGTACATTGGTCGGGGTCGTATGTAATCACTCACATACTCGAATCAGGCGCTTGTCAATTAGAGGCCCTTGATGGAATACGATTACCCGGTTACTTCACCGGGAGTAAGCTAAAGCCCTACTATAAATAAGTCTTCTTGGTGTTTGTAATAAGGCAGTGTTGTCATTTAGATTAGGTTTTCAATTATGCATTCCCTTAATATGTTTACTTCTTTGTTGCTATGCTTTGTAAATTTAGTTGGTGTGTTTGTGTAATAAAAGTGTTTACGTGCTAGAAGCTAATTACTATTTTAAGAATTTTTTATGTGCAGAGGACTACACATACCCTTACTGTGGGGTAGGTTATTGATATCCAGGTACATGACTGATGGAAATAAGTCCACATAAAAGGAAATATCTACGGGTGTTATTTGAGGTTGGAAAATTGAAAAAAAGAGATTTCCTTTGGACTACCAGTGGAAGGCGCTAGGAAGACTACCAGTGGAAGGCGCAATGATGAGGTACTCAAGCGCATGGAAGCGTGCTAAAGAGAAGTTTGCGGCCAAAAGGTAGGAGGGTGCGCTAGAAGGTTATAGCTTGGGCATGAAGATGTACCACATGGAAATAATGAAAATGGTCAATTAATGAGAGGATTGTTGGTAGGTGGAGGAGTAATAAATGCAATATAATTTTGAAATTATATATAATGATAGGATACGAGTTCATTTTTACCGTTGTAATTGAGAGAATTTGAAAAGGGTTAAGTGCGAACGAGCCGAGAAATCGTATTGAGGTGTGAAGAGTGTGAAACCAGATCTGAGGAGAAGGGTTGTGCATAGAAGAATCTTGCATTCCCATAGGAGAAGAGTTTGAGCAAAGCAAATGTGTTACAAATGATCTAGGGCACGCAATTTCAACTAGGGCTTGGAGAATTAAGCTAAGGTTTTGACTTGATTGACTACAAAGGGAAGAAAAGATATATTTTCAAATGACACTAAAGAAAGCACCCGCAATAGGAGATAAAGCGAAGAAGAAGGTTAAAGTGAAAGAAGAGATTGCTCCCGAGAGAAATTTTTTAGAAATGTAGTATCCAGAGGGCATGATTGTGGGACAATAATGGGATTCCCATATCCACCAATGTAAAATCAACAAATAAAACCATCAAACATCAGATAATAAGGAGATCGTGTTGTTGAGCATGAAAAAAAAACAAATGCACGACATAGGATATACCAGTATACGATGATGCTGGTGAGAAGTTGTTGAAGCAGAATGGAGTCTACCAGCTGTATGAGCTGCCATATTTTGGAAAGTATCAACCATTGTATCGATGGTTAATGAGCAGAGTCCATGAGGACTTCTTCTACTTCACCAGACGGAGGGTAAGAATCACAGCTGCTTTGATTTCAACGATGACAGGACTTAGGGCCTCAGGGTTGGATCTAGATAGCGATTTAATTGATAAAACCGCAATCCTAGAGATGAGGAAGGAGTTGGGGTATACCAAGGGTCCACATGGCATGGACATTGAAAAGTTGAAGAAGTACCCAGTAGTGAAGGTAGCTGCACATCTTGTGACAAAGCTAAATGACCAAGGAAGGTTTTCACAGGTAAATACGATGTGGTTGCACATCGCCAAAAATATGTCTCAAGGAGTGGTCTAAAACATTGCACATCACATAGAAAAGAAAATAATTGAAGCAGTGCAGACAGGTGACATAATAAGTTTTAGGGATGTGTTATTTTCCTTAGTATTCATGGAGATTGGGGTGCTTGATGGGCCAAAGGAGAAGATTTGGGAGTACCCCACAAAACACAAGTCACCTGTAGAAAGATTTGGCAAGTAATTGTGCAATGGATCAATGAGTGGACCATTCAAGAAGAGAGCAGAGATATGGTATGATAGACTTGGCATGGAGTTCGAGGAAGAGTGATGCATAACCAAAGATTTTCCTTCAGTGGTGGGTAAGGAAGTTTGGTTTTCCATATACCAACATTTTTGCATTACACGATTTGCGATGAAGGAGGGGGCTTGGAGCCTATGGTATAAATTTTCGTATGCCTTCACAACAAGGTATTTCTAAGCATCATTCCATCAGTTTTTAGATGCGCGCTGCTTAACAATCAATGCAGACAAGGTAGATTGTGACTACCACACTCTGAGGAAGAAGTATGTATATCCAGGGTATAATGCATATGTTCAAAGACTTATTTCAGATATTATAAGCATGACACCTATGAGCTTGGTAGTTGGGGACACCGAAGCAACACTTGTGTACCTGCAACTCAAACCTAAACTAGAGAACACTAAGTATGTGGAGAATGAGTTTGCGCTCCCAGGGCCACCAAAGGGTAAGCATACGATGGAAAATGTTCCAACACTCAAGCCCACAAAAACAATTCAAGTTGATGATGAAGAAGAAGAGCATGAGGATAGTGGTGGTTTAGAACATAGAGGTAAAAGACAACCTCCAAATAAGGATGAAGCTAAGCACACAACTACTCCACCTCAACCAAAAAATGGATATGATGAGGACTTGGATGCAGTCCAAGGAGAGCACCAATTCAAGAGAGTATTTAGGAGAATAAGGACCCAAGGTGCTACTCCACAAATAGTGCGCAGATCACCTCGAATCTCCCCACAGAAGGAGATAACTAAGAAAAGGAGAAGGAAACTAAAGTTGAATGAGGAAGTTGAAGATTCGAAGGAAATCACGCCCAATTCTCCTACACCTCCAAAGAACATAGAGGAACAAAAAGATGAAGAAATGAAGGATGGAGAAGAGGAAGAAAAAGGGTTAGAAGAGACAACAACAGAAACTTCTCAGGACATAGAAGCACAAGTTCCCAATCTTGAAGCCCAAGTTCCTAAGTAGCCTAGATTAAGAAGAAAAAGTGGGAAGTATATTCCACCAGCCATGGGCTACACCAAGGACACAGATAAAATTTCCACGCCCATTTCTAGAGAACAATGGCACAAAAGGAGTTATACAACTGGGAGTTAATGGATGAGGATATGGCAATGGTGCGTAGAAGGAAGCAATTGTCATGGTCGATGCAAACACACATGGATGAACCATACTTTGATGTATATGAGGGGTCATGTGTGTCAAGGAGGTTGAAAAAGGCACCTTAGGCTAGACACATAACTGTAAAGCCTATGGTTATGTCCGATTAATAGGCGAGCAATGCTTTGGTGAAGGTCTCGACAGAATTCGCATGACGAAATATGGATAAATCTGTGACAATTAGGGTGTTGAGGATGAAGATCAAGACTAAGGATGAGGAGATAGCATGCCTAAAATAGAAAAAATACTTGGCAAAGAAGAAGAACATTGTGTTTATCAGCATGGCAGAGGAGATTGGTGACAATTTCATGAAGGCTAGATCACACTTAGAGCCAAAGGTACCCAAGACATTTCCTTCGGCAATACACTATGTCAGTACATTAGTGGACTTGGTGCTTGAAGATGAACCTCTGCACATGCCTATGCCACAGGATTCAGCACAGGAAGCAAAGTGAGAAAATGCTTCAGTGATGTGGAAGATTGCATCATATGAAGGATTGCTTCAGAGCTTGTAGGAGGAACTCAAGAAGGCAGATCAAGCGTTGAATATTTGTACAGCGCCAGAGGCAGTTATAAGGACTAGGACTATTTTGGAAGATAATGAGTTCCTGAAGGCCATGAAGGATGATACATTGGGCTGCGTAGAATGGTTAGCACTTGTTAAGAAGAAGCACGAGGACCTTGCAGTTGCTTAGGAACCTCACAGGGAAAGGCTGGATGAGCTTGGAAAACTCATCGCTCAAAATATGGACTTATTGGAAGGGAGAATGACTGGCATGTCCAACATTGTGTTGGTCTTACATAATGAAATAGGAGAGATAGAAAGGGATGAATTAGAGTCAATTATAGTGGATATTCCAGAGAAAGTAGAGGCTGCGCTCAATGACTGTCAGACCTTAGAAGCGGAGATAAAAGAGGAATATCTAGAATTGATTATTCAGGTTGCAGAAGAAGATACTACAGGTTGAAGACATTATTTCACTCACCAAAGTTCTTTCTATTCTTCTATTCATATTATTTGATTCGTTTTTGGATACAACCATTGCCGGGGTGGAAATGAAACTAGTGTGGGGTAATTTTGATCAGTCAGAATCTGACACTTAGAGAAGGAAATGCAGAAGGTTCATGCAGGAGAGTAGAGTGAATTCAAAGGCACGAAAGCATTGGAGAGGATCACGTGTAGAACAGAGATAGATTCAGGACTTAGACATTTTTATGATGAGGATCTATTTTTGGAAATAGCGTGCGAAGCACTCAAACCAATTGGAGACTTGCGCATCACACATTGGCTATTTTTGGATGATCGGACAAGAAGTGCTTTGCATGGATGCAGGCTAAAGATATAATGGAAAACTGATAATTGACTAAGGGAGATCTATTGTTAAACACTCTTGCATGTAAGCCTGTTTTTGTAACACCGCATGGCTAATAATAGCATGCGACCTATTTTGGGATTAGATAAGCAGTGAAGGGAAAGTCCCTACCCTTATAAATATGTATTTGAACTGTGTAGCAGAAGGAGAGCATAGATATACATGTGAGAACTAGGGTATAGTGAGATTATGCTGCTAGATTTGTTACACACATGAGAGTATACTATTGTTAGTGTAATGAAGCTTTTGTGTATTTACTGCAATTAATATAATGGAGATTATGGATTGAAACAAGGTGTTCTCATGGTTATAATTTAGTATTTCATACTTGAATCCATTATGGTTATCTGTTAAAGTCTATTATGTTCTAGATCTAGACCTGAATATGCACTATTTGAAAGATACATTAGCTATAGATTTGAATGATTAAAGTCTTCATCATGCTAATATCCTGCAACAACAACCCTACAGAGGGGCTTGGTACCTTCACGTGCTTCGGGTGAGAACTCAGTCTAGGCTGAGTGATGTGTCATCATGCTTGGGCTTGTAATGCTAAATTCTAGGCTGCATCAATAAGATATAGTCGATGATCATTGTATTATCTGATCAAGAAAAACAGCTCTATAGACATTGTAAAATAGTGCGTAGAAGTGATGAGTTAAACTTGTGTGAATTCTTAATAAAGAGATTGCTTTACCAGTGAATTTTTTCCTTCAAGTTTCTCCACTTAAATCTAGTGTCATATGTCACTATTCTTATTTTTTACTTGCTTTCAACTCTTTCTCATTATGCTCTGTTATTCGCTATCTCTTTCAAGTTATCTTTGTGTCTAAATCGACTACTTATCATAATCTATAATCTTTGGCATTAATGGTGGATCTGCGATCTTTGGATTACATTTCCCCTGTTATATCTAACATAGGGGAGAGGGAGGCTTAGGCATAAATTGTGATCCAAATTTCAATGGTTTCATAATGGTGATATGTGCAGAAGAAGATGGAGGAGATACAGAAGTTGTAGAATTAGCAATGGAAGACTGGTGTCGATGTGATGGGCTAGAAGAATTGGTGTGTTGGGTACTATGATGCATTAGAAAAGTTGTGCAGCTAGTATGTACACTAGAGGACCGACAAAAGAGCATACAGGAGTGAGGATGGTGAGAAGTTTGTAACAGGGATACGAGCCAATGAGAAGACATAGAGGTGTGATATATAGTATGTTTAAGTTGATGCCTATTTAGAGACCTAGGTGATTGAGGGTGACCCCGGGTAGGATGAAGGAATACGGGCCTAGGAATGAGCCTAGAAGTGCAAGATCTATGAGAGGAAACATGCAAAAAAAATGACCTATCCCTAAATTTTTTAGGATTAGGTAAGGTAGGGGAGGATCCTCAAGGGGAAAAAATCTAATTGTGATAACTTTTTGATTATGAATGAACTTGACACATTAGTTAATTATATAGGGAATAAACCTAAGAGAATGTAACCAAGGGAGACCTATCACTACATCCATTGAGACATTGGTGAATGATCATAAGAGGGCAATGGAAGTACCACACCATAATATTTAGTGGGCTCATACAATTCAATATATTTAGAATCCATACGATCTTGGATAACGTGATGAAGGTTTATACATTTACTAGTTGGATGTCTATTTCATCAATGATAATCACAAAATAGGAATTGACATCAAAAATAATTACTTTGAGGCTTACACGTATCAACCTAAGATTGTGAAGGGAGCGATATAATATCACATTCGAGCAATTGTAATAATACAATGTGAGGAGGGATTGGTAAACGAGTAAATTGGTGTCCTATGGGCTGAAGTTGCAACTTAATAGATTGAGAAATAACATTTACACTATCTTTAGAAGAAACCTTGACATCATTAGTCTTTCCTTTGAATGTTATTTTGTTGGAAAACTTGGCATTAGATGTGTGGAGAGTATTAAAAATGTATTTGAGTTTGTTCATATGTAACAAATTAGCTTCATGTTCTTTCAAAGTATGGCATATATGGTCAAAATATTGAAAATTATAAAAAAAAACCAAGTTTTGTAAAGGAGAAAGAAAACTTTCTGTAAATATGTTTTATGTAACTCACTATCAACTAAAAAATTATTCATTTTGGTGAGCATAGTCTTGTAGTGCAACACGTAATCATTGATAGATTCATTGGACCATTTTCGTAGTTTAGCCAATTGTGCATAAGAGGGTTTTTCCCAAAAGTTGATAGAAAATTGTGCCAAAAATAGATTTTCCAAAGCATTAAATTAGCGTATAGAGTGAGTGGGGAGAGCATAAAACCATTATAGTGTGAAGTCTTTAAGGATGATAAGGAAAATCTTGGTGAGCAATATGTGATGAGAAGAATAATAAGATCAAGCCACATGAAATGAGAAAAAATGCTCAGTGGGGTCCCTTTTGCCATCATAGATAGGAAGTTTATGAGCAACAAAACCAATAGGTAAAGGATAAGGAACTACTTTGGGTATAATTAAATTGTGAAACAACTTTGTAGAATCCATGGTGTGAGAAGAAGCGGATGCACATTGTTGTAATTATAATATTTTTGCTTGTAAAGTATGAACAAGGGATTCAAGTGCATTGTAGACACTCAAATTTGGAAATCTATCGTTTGACACTACTTATCTTGACATTGAGAACTCGTATGGACAAATGCACTCTCCCCACTCTTTCTTAGCACACCCTAATAGAACTTCATGTACATGTTTATCTTTACACAACTCTCTTTCATCAGTTTCTGGAATTTAATTTCACAAAATACACATATAAACATCTATGTTTAGGCCCATAAAGTCAAAATGTGTTTTCCCCATCCTGTCTAAAAATGTCAGTTTCGGTCATTTTCTAATATTACATATCAACCCTACTGTAGGGTTTTCAACTAACATGTTGTGCATTAATTCTTTCAATTCAATCACCTTCCTACAAACATATATACCCCATTTGGTTGACATTTCATGTTATAAAAACCTTTAGAAGCATATATAAGAAAGCAAATCATAGCTAATTTAAGAGGCCTGACACCTTATGAACTTATAATGCAAAAGCAAGCACTCAAGGCACCCAAATCTCCCTAAACAATGGAATAAATAATGAAAATCCATTAGGGAAATACCCTCTACTATTCTAAAGTCTCCTTTTAGGTTTAGGAGTCTTCATTATCATACTGCAAGCAATCAAAATTACCCTTCACAAGAATTTGAGAAAGTGTGAAACTCAAACAAGGCATTGTCAAAGCACATTTGTCAAATCTTGATTGCACTACAATAGATATCACATGCTAGGAGAACAATATGTGGTTTGAGGCCTCTTTAGAGTACTGGTGCATACGTTGGTAGTGCATAGGGGTTTACAAAACCAAACTAATTTTAGATTGTATGAACTCCTTGCACTACAAGGGTTTGAGAGTTTAAGAAGAGTTTTCAAAGGCATTCTAAAGGTGAGTGAAGAATACTGA
Organism: Taxus chinensis; assembly: GCA_019776745.2. Taxonomy (NCBI): domain Eukaryota; kingdom Viridiplantae; phylum Streptophyta; class Pinopsida; order Cupressales; family Taxaceae; genus Taxus; species Taxus chinensis. Next base: position 910,598,240 of record CM034146.1, read on the forward strand.
TAGACAACAAACGACACATTTTAAAGCAGGAAAAACATTCATGATGTTGCAGACCCAAATTTCAAGCAGGTCCAAGACTGTATGGAAGGGTAAGGACCGTATAGATGCTAATGACTGAGTTGTACAGTTTTGATCAAGCTCAATTTTAGGTCACAATTTCATTGACAAATCACTTTTAGTTTCAAATCTGCTTGTTCCTACACCCATATCACTCAGACTCCTCCAAATCCACATAGAAGTAGATAAGTGCACTCTCCCCCTTATTTTTTGACATTTGTTAAGTAACTAGTCACTTTAAAAAGCATTATTTTGATTTGTGCAATTAATGTTGGGATTTAATTAAACCAAAATAATCCCATGTAACATTATTCATCATTTTTATGTATGTTAATAAAACATTCTAAAACTAAAAAGGGTGAAATCATTTGGTGTCTAATTGAACACCTAACTAGTGGCTAGGGTTTCTTTTTAGAAGCACAACATTTTCTTTCATTATTATCATCACTTTATAGTTTCTATATGTTTTCCTTTTATGCCATATTGACATAGTGTTTGGCTTTCTAATCAATATATTTATTGTCTTGAACTTTTGCCTCCTACTCACAAGAGTTGTATTCAATGGATTCCTACTTCTAGTTGTCTTCTTGATCTGCCTGTACACGAGGTTCCCTTGCATAACATTGAGACCAATAATGAACACTCATATGATTGTGACCATGATGAGGACAACAATGTAGATCAATCTCATGTAGAAATCTTATCTAAATTTCATATTGAAATTCGTGCTAATCCACATCCTATTGATCCTATTATCAAGATTATACTTATTTCTAAGCTCACTCATGATCAAAAATATAATGACACAAATTCTAAAGATAGATCTCATCGATCCCTTACAATACCTACATCCATTGTGCCTACATCCTCAGGGGCACCTAATATTCCTATGAAAAATATGTCTATGCCTATTCCTGTAGCCATTATTGCTACTACATCTCCTACCTATCATCATAATGGATCACATGCATCTTCATCTAGCACACATGATCGTGATTCCCTTGTTCATTATTCATAAGTAAAAATTTTTACAACTACAACACAGGTATCTCTCACAATACTAATACTATGGACTCTTCGCAATTAATGCATAATCCACTTGCACATGAAGTTGGATTATATCCTTTTCCTACTAGTTTTGTTACACATAAGCTTCCTATTTATATGGCAAGGGTGATCACCAAGATAATTTTAGATCATTTCATGTTGCTTCTTTTGACTATGCATCTAATGATATATTGCTTACTAAGATATTTCCTAGTAGTCTTAAGGACTTTTCTTTGCAATAGTTTAATGATATCCCCACACATTCTATGCGATATTTTAGTACATTAGCAAATCAATTTTTGGCACAATAATAAACATTGGGAAAATCATATCTTATGCACAAATTACCAAATTTAACAAGGATCCGATGAGCATATCAATGATTATGTCTTGCGTTATAGAATAATGCTTACTAAGATGAAAATTATATTAGCCGACAGTGAGTTACAAGACCTTTTTCTTAAAAGTTTGTTTCCTCCATTGTAAGAATTAGCCATGTTTAATAAGTTTATATCTTTTGACCATCTATGTCATACACTGAAAGAGTGTGAAGCTCAGTTATTAGATATGAAAAAAATCAAGTATGTTGCTATCACCTCTAATCCATCTCATGCCAAGTTTCAAAGAAAATCTAATTTAAAGGGAAAATATAATGACCCAAAGGTTGTTTCTAAAGACGATGTCAAATTTTTTTACTCAACCTACTAAGCTACAATTACAACCTACAAGATTCCAATTTACATGGTTACTTTGTCCTCTGTGCATTGTTCTCTAGTAAATACTTGATTGAAATCTCATGTCTCTCCCTCCATCATTTGAGGTTGATATGAGCAAGCCTCAAAGTAAGAATTTTGATGTTAATGCTTATTATGATTATCATAGATTTATTGGTCACACTACAAATAAATTTTTTAAGTTAAGACATGTAATTCAAGATCTTATTGAATCTAATGGAATTGAATGGGATGATCCCATTGAATCTTCTAAGCCTAGAAATAAAAATTCAAAGGTTAAACTATTAAATGATCCACTTCCTAAGCATACTAATGACACATCTACTTTAGAAGTTCATAACACTCATTGTGCGGTGTCACTACCTTATTCTTATGATCATCCACTTGATGTTATAATTGGCACTATCACTCATACATCATATTCTACACCAATCGTTTCTTTTTCTAATTCTGATATAGATGACACACTTGTTTATGACACATTATCTATTCAAGACTCTATTCATCATATTCCTATTTAGGGTTTCTTGGTTATTCCACATAGAAAGGATAATTTTTGTACATGGAAATTACTTTAGTCTATTGGTATCTCTTTTGAGAGTCTTGTGCTTGATTCAAATCTACACTTTTGACGCATCACACTATCGATCATAGTTGGGCATATCAATACACATAATTCATTCTCGGTCACTAAATATGTTACTACTAGAGTATTGCATCTAGGTCTCCCTTGGCTACATTATCTTAGGGTTGTTCCATTGATAGTTCATCAGTGTGTCAAGTTTATTCATCATCAGTAGGTTTTTACTATTCAGGGTATTCCTTTTAGGTAATTTTATCCTAGCATGCCTGGCTCTTCTATAGTTTCTATCACTCTTCCTAATGCATCTACAAATAGGTCTCTTATTTTGCACACTAATTGTCATAGTTCTAGTCCTCCTAGGTCGCATAATAGGTATTTGGTTGTGCACACTACTTCACATAACACTATCTGTCTTAGGTCTCATGTTACGCCTTTGGTTGCACATATGGATGCACATAGTTCTAGGTATCCTAATAGGCCTTTAGTTGCACATGTTACATCACACAATTTGAGGGCCTCTAGGTCTTCTCCTAGGCCTTCCTTTTCACACATTGTCTCTACCGGTTCACATTCTCACATTTAATTGAAAACATTTCATCACTATGATACAATGACTTTGGTATTGGAGCCTTCTATTCCATTATTCTATTTCACCTGATGCAAGTTCAAAATAAAGGAGGAGTAGAGGGAGAGATGTCACATGAGAAGTCTTGTGGAGATGTAAATGTATACACGACCAAGCTTGCTGAGAAGGTTGAACGTTACGAAGAGAAAGATAGATTCTCTCACGTTGAGGTAAATTTTCATGACATCGAGAATGGTTTCTGTGTGCCCTCCATGAACAGCCATTTTTGTTTCACCATGACTTATCTCGATGAAAGTGGAAGTATTTATGGAAGTTCTAAGAAGGACACAGAAAACCCAAGAGATCTTGTGTATTGACATTTATGCAGTTGGGCGAAGAATAGCGAGTGATTCATATGATTCCCAATCGGTGAAATGGTGTAGATTGTCTACTACTGAAAGTTGAGGCATAATGTTCAAGATAGATTTTCAGTGGCGTCTAATACAGACATTAATCCTCTCACCCAAGGCATAAATAAAAAAAATAAAGTTCACAAATCAAGCACGTGTATATGCAGTGGAAATAAGACCTCTAATTGTTTTCGACATGAATAAAATAGAAAGTTTGGTTTGGAAATACATCAAAGGGGAGACATAATTTGAGGATAAGGGGAATTTTCTTCATATGCAGAGATGTTTTGTGTGAGGAGAAAGACACTCCTAACAACTGGTTTTACAAAATTCCTTTAATTCGAGAACTCCTTCCCCTCCTCACATATGAGACATTTATTTCTTGCTCTTCAAATGCCACTCTAGATACTTGGGATTCTTTCTCAGATGGGTTTTTGTACGAGGATTTTCCGCCAACATTCTAACTATGCTACTTGCCTCGCTATGACATCGAAAAATAGTAATATTGTTGCATCAAGGAGTTTGCAAATACATGGTGCTAGCAATCGACTGGGATTGCATGTGAATTGATTGAAAAAATGTCTCAGCTTAAGATGAGAACATACGGACAAGATGAAGAATCAAAGAGTGGTTGGGATGAATATGGAATTACATATGGAATTCCAAGTCAACATATTATAATCTTTCGTCTTGTTGGAGTATCACCAACAAGTGCTATAATTGCATTGAGTAGTGAAGTGTTAGATAGGATAAAGGATGTTCAAGTAGAGGATATTCATGTTATTAATTTTGAAACCGGAATAAGAATTCAGGCATACCACCGGGTTTTGTTATCATAATTGCAGTGATCTCTCTGTTTAGAAAGAAAAATGTTATTGTTGGTAGAAACCTGGATGGAGAGCATTTAAGCACTGACTTCAATATAAGCCTTTTAGCTTTGTCATGCGAGTTTGCTTCATTTGATGTGAGCAACGTGTTAGGAAAGAATTGTATGAATATAACAAAAGTAGTACATAAATATTCCATAGGTTATGTGGGTAGGAATTTCATTCAAGAAATATTCCAGGTCTTTCATAAGCATGGAGATAAGGACTGTGTGAATTTGCAAGGAGATCAATGGTATCATGTTATGACCTGCATGGAGGAATGCATATGCATTATACATTTTTTGGGGGAAATGCATCAGGAGAAATAGGTAATGAAGAAGAAATGCACAAAATGGGATTAAGGGCAGAATAAGAGAACATGAAAATTATATTTGCAGAGGCAAGGACTATTGTTGCAACTGAGAAAGTCAAGCGAATGGCGTTGAAGATTAAAAACTTAAGGGTGAATTGAGAGAAACTGTTGCCATTGAGGCTGTTGTGTTTTCCTTAATCGCAGAACATGGGGATGAGTCTGAATGTGAATGATACTTAAGAATGTAATTAATTAGTTTAATTTTGAATTAACTTTATATAAGCTATAATGTAATAGTATTTGATTAATTTGTCCATAAAATTAATTAAATATTATAATTTGATCTTAAACTCAAGTTGAGTCAACTTGAGAACATAAGTTAATAGGTTGGGTTAAAATTAGTTTTATAACTACTTTTGAGAACTTGATGCCTATAAAAGGCTGCCTTGTAATTATAAAAGGGGTCCCTCTCATATTCTCATTTCAAGATCTTTTGGGAGTCCTCCTATTCTGTCTGACTCAGCTGGATTATGATGTTGTAACTTTGTGTGCACAAGTTTTCCTTTATGAATACAATGCCTTCTGATAAAAACTACACTATAAAATAAGAAATAAACACCGAATAATAAAATATGGAAATTAAATTCATTCGGCGTATTATTGATATTGATAGAGGTCACATATATAGTGTTTGATCTCCTACAATGGTGGAGTCAACACTCATCTTCAATCCCTCATATCTCTCTCCATGAATCTCTCAAACTTATCTCCTAATATCTCTCAAACATCCCTAGGATCACTCACACTACAAAATAGCTACGTGAATTGTTCTCACAGCTCACTCAAATAATTAAACTATTACAACTATATTATTAATATGAGTTCTGTAAACTCATTATTAATAATATTACAATTTATTTAATAATGTTACACAATATTTTGGCAACATTCACTCCCCTATTGTTAACATTATTAATTCCCAATATACACTGCCCTAATGTTGACAAGGTAGAAAAAATAATCACACTTCCTTCTACAGCTTACCACCCATGCTTGCTCATGATCTGGATGGTTTTGTAGGACAACCAACAACCTCAACAAGGATGGTTTTATAGGACAACCAACAACATGAAACAAAGGATGGTTTTACAGGACAACCAACAACCTAAAACAAAGGATGCTTTTACAGGACAACCAACAACCCAAATATCATGTTGTTGCTTTTCCTTTGTACTTTCGTCTGTCCACTATGTCTTTCCTTTAGGGAATATGTAGGAACCACTGCTTACTGAATACAAACTGAATAGAGGGAAAATTGAACATTGAGACCATGTTCCAGTTCCCCCCCTCAATGTGAACATTTCACTTATTCAAACAGGAACTCTGAAATCATACTACAAATCTAAAATAAAATAAAACACACATACACACACTGCCACCACAGCTTCATGCGGCCCCGTTGTTGGTGACTGACGAGAGGTCGATGATTGACCTCCAGCCTTCGTTGCCTCTGTCCTCCATGATTGTCGATACTTACTCAGCAGATTAGACCATGGAGCTCAAATTTGAACCACCTTTTGTCGATGCATCTTCCCCACAAATATTCGCTTTGGTTATGAAATTCCAAAGCGGGGGTCTGGGGGGGGGGGGCAACCCCCAACGGGGTCAAGGGGCAGCGCCCCTTGCAGGGTCTCGAGGCAGCACCCTGGGCACGCTCCCTAGCACGATACAAGGCGGGGTCGAGGGGTGGAGCCCCCAAAGCCAAGTATATTTTCCTTCTTTGAAGTCATCTAAAATATCATTAGAACTGCAATATTATTCATCTTATTCTCCCAAAAATTGGACGTCAGGGTAACACTGAAAATGTGTCTGTGAGGCAAATTTTTTTTATTTTCACAACTTTTGACGACTCCAAAATTTGACACTAACAGACCTTGACAATAAAACATTGACATAGACAATAATAATCACTTTGAACAATGAATTTTAACAAAATGATACTTACAATAACATTTTTAACTAGACCCAAATTTGACGACGACAAGATGACTATTCATTGACTTAAAAAACTTTTGATAAAACCAATTAACAAAGGTATATGCAAAATACTATGCCTAAAATAGACATATGAGCAAAATAGACAATCGATGACTCAACACCAAATTATACCGTAGACTAATTATAACAATTTGAACAAAGACGTGACACTACATATAAAGGCTTCAAAAACACGAATGATTTTTTTTCAAATTTGTTTTGACTGACACTAACAAATAAATAAATAAACTTATAGGGTTCAAATTTTATTAAAGAACACTTTGTTCCAGCCACATTTTTGAGGTGGATCTAATGCACAACCGTGGAAGGTGGAGCCGGATGTGTCGGTGCTCGTTAGTCGAAGTGGAGAGAGAAAACATCTGCGTGAATGAAGGAGTTCGAGTTGAATGCGTGGAATAAAGGGTACACAACTATAGAAGTGTTAATAGAACAAAAACAATATAAAATATCCTCAACAGCAGTGATATTGCATAGATGTTATAAGTTGATGCAAGATGTTTCAAAGACTTTCAAACCTAGAACTAAAGTATGAGATGCAAACTATGCATGAAGGCTTTCAGAATTTCACATTACATAATGTTAAGGCATTTGAGATACACGTAGACCTCAACCGATTTCTGGTGTAATCTTTGAATGTACCTCTTCAAGAAGCTCTGTGAATTGTCGAGTGTTTGCTTCATTAACACCTTCCTTTGAAGTTCGATGCCTTGCAGTGGTATTTTTGCAAACGAACATTGTACAAGATCAATCAGCCATCATATATTGGAATGTTATTATGATAGTCACTAAAAATATATATTGCCCCTTCAAATGCACAGAAATCACAATTTGAAAATATTTGTAGAGCTTTACAAGAAAATGATCTGTGTTGGAAGACTGGAACTTAATGAGAAATTGACGTAGAGTGTGGTTCCACTGTTCACGTGGATCATAACATGCATGCAACACTCCACTATTATTGGTTCGAGCCTTCACTCTAGTGCCAAACTTTGATACACGATGACCGTAAACAACACACACTGATAGATTGGATGTGGTTTTTAAATCCCAGCGCATTGGGCTTGAAACAATGGCACTATCAATTTAAATAACACACGAATTCACTCTCCCATCACATCCTAAGACCAGAGATTTCTATGATACCACTGATAAAAACTACACAATAAAATAAGAAATAAACACTGAATAATAAAATATGGAAATTAAATTCATTCGGCATATTATTGATATTGATAGAGGTTACATATATAGTGTTTGATCTCCTACAATGGTGGAGTCAACACTCATCTTCAATCCCTCATATCTCTCTCCATGAATCTCTCAAACTTATCTCCTAATATCTCTCAAACATCCCTAGGATCACTCACACTATAAAATAGCTACGTGAATTGTTCTCACAACTCACTCAAATAATTAAACTATTACAACTATATTATTAATATGAGTTCTATAAACTCATTATTAATAATATTATAATTTATTTAATAATGTTACACAATATTTTGGTAACACCTTCTCTACTACTATGTTAATGGTTTTTAATTACAAAATATGTCATTCTATTTGTAGTTGAATTGTTAATGTTGTTCCCTCTTCATAGTGTGATTGATGCTTAGGTGATCAGACTTTGTGCTAGATATAGGAGTGTGTGGACTTTGTGCCCTATCAAAATATTTTGAAGGAGATGAAGACTTTGTGCTTCCTAGTTTTCACGCTCATTATATGGATTTTTCCAGATAGAAGTGTTCACCTATTTCTCATCCAACGAACCTTGTAAGGCAATCTTATACGACTAAGAAGGACTGATGTGTCCTTGATAAGATAGATTGGTGGAACTTTGTGTCTCAGGTTTATTCATCTTGCCTAACATTTACGGGGTTTTGTTCTCTTTCCTTCCTCATTCTTCCTTTCTCTTTGTATTTTCCATTTCTCAATTTTGTCGCCTGTTATCAGCTAATTTTGACTTCACAAAATTAATAAGCATGATTTTTAAAAAAAAATCAAAAGTATTCTTTTGCATGTTTTATTACCCTCACTGTGATCGTCTTATTCTCGTGATCATTTTGGTCTTTATTTTTTCCATTTCGGGTGAGAACTCCTCCCGTCAGATCGCAAAATGCGTTAATAATTAATTAATTAATATTTAATTAATTTCTTACCCGTTTATTTGATAAAATTAATTTTATTAAATTTTGAGGGTTTTTAATTAAATGAATATTAATTTAATATTTATTGAAAATCAATCGACAAGTTTTTTATTATTGCCAAGGGAAATTAAAATTCCACTTCCAAATGTTGGGAATGCCAAATTGCCTTTCCGCACCTAGATTTTCCTTTCCTGGAAAAATTTTCTTTTTTCCTCACTTGCAGAATTCCTCCTGTTGACTACCAACCAAATCAGATGGAAAAATGGAAAAAGATCTCCCAATTTCCCACATGGGAAAATAAATTGGAATTGTCAACCTGCTTTGCCATTGCCACGGCAAAATGATTGAGTTTTTTCCCATATTTCCCTGGCAATTAATTCCCACTACCCAGAGAAAGGGAAATTGGTTACTCCAACAGAAATAAGAAACGGTTATAGAAGCTTCTTTAATCTTCGCAATAAATCTTCTGTGAAGAAGTCGTGCGTAAGAAGTTGAGGCTCTTTCTTTCTAAATTTTTTTGTTATTTCCAACTTCTTATTTCTTCCATAGAAGTTTTTCCCGAGAAACATTTTTATCATATTCCTCACAAAGAGATCAAGGAGAGCTTGTCCTAGGCATTTTTCCTCTGCATTCTAACGTGCCATAGGCAAGGAAGTTACATTGGCCAAGTCCATTTCTTTTGCATCAATCATACACAGCCCACGTACCAGTCAGGTAAATAAATCTTAACACATGCACATGTACTAATAAAATTATGATTTCAACGCATTTCTCCACACATTGGAGGAAGTCCACGTTGAGGGAGGATTCCACACATTTACGAGGAGTTTTTAAACAATCATGTTACATTACCAAGCAAGGAAAGGAAGTTGTTCATGTTTGCAATAAGAAGGAATTGCAAAAAATATACATAGCTCACATGCATTGATCACAATACCCACACATTTAGTAAAGAGCTTAGGCAAAGCCAAAATAGAAATTTCAAGCAGCAATTAATACAAGTTTCCTTGCCAAAGTCCATATGTGAAACAAAATCCATGCATTTTTGCTAGTCCACACATGCAACAATAAGAGAGTTCCCACGCAATTGGAAAGAATGTACACACATGCCATTGCAAAGAAAATAGGTTTCCACGTTAGGAAGAAATAAAACAGTTGCTCACATGCCTAGGAAGAAATATAAGGAACCATTTCCACGCATGCAGAAAGGGAGAAAGAATTAAAATGCATGCATAAGACAAATAAAAAGAAGAATAATTTCCATGGAGTTGGAGAATAATATTTAAAAAAAGGAAAAACGCAACTTTTCAGCAGAGAAGCAATATCCACACAGGCCAAAGTTGTAGCTGAGATCCACGTTGCCAGGGAGAAGGAATTAAAATGCATTCACGGCTGTCCATTCAAAAGAAATCAGTCCAAGCCCATTTCCAACGCATTCACAAAGAAAAAGCAGCGAGTTCAACGCATTTACCAAGCAGTCAAAGCCACGCAATTGCGAGAAGAGGAAGATTGTGCATGAAGAGAAATCATGTGAACCATTTGAAAAATGTCAAGCAATATATATATATATATATTAGCACAAGAAAATGAAATTAATGAAGAAAACGATAGATGCGGAACGAAGGCTGCCGCGGGTTATATCTGTCGAAGTAATCAATTTTGAAGCTTGATATCTCAAAGCTGAGTGATTTTCGAGAAAAACGGTTTGTTTCTTTGAATTCTCTTCATCTTCATGCACTCCTTTGCCAAATTTAAAATTCACAACACCTCTTTTGATATTTTTCACGAACCCAAATAAAACTCAGTTTGCTTGATTTTGCCGCGCGCACAGTTTCAGCTTGCCGGAAGGCCTACTTTGGAAATCTGTATTTCAGGCCTGAGTGATTTTAAATAAGAATGGTTTGGTTCATTAAATTATACAAACATTCATGTACTTATTTGAAAAATTTCAAATACACAACACTTCATTTGATATTTTTCACGGAGACAAATAAAACAGAATTTGTTTTGTTTCGCTACGCACGCAGTTTCCAGTCTGTCAAAGAGATTGACTTTGAGATTTGATATTTTGAACTCGGAGGATCTTCAAGAAAAAAATATTGTTTCTTTAGATTCTCCCCACCTTCATATGCTCCCTTGCAAAGTTGTAGATACCCAGGGTGATGTTTGGTATTTTTCCTAGGCTAAAGCCAAACAAGATTTTCACAGTTTTGCACTTGCATTTTCCTAACAATTTCAAAAGAATCAACTTTTAAATTTAATATTTGACTGAAGAATTTGATTTGGGAAAAAAACCTCTGACACGTAGAATTTTGGCACCTTAATAGACTTCCTCATGCAGTGAAAGCTTCTTAGAATAAGATTTGTTATTTTTCCCAAGGCAGTTTCAGAGGCGATTTATTCAGTTTTAAAGTCTAGAAGTAATAGGTAGAAATCAAGCTTTTGTCACGTCTTCAAAATCATGTCATTTCCAAACAAAATGGTGTTACGGAATGAGTTCTAGGGCATAAGAAGAATGATAACCATATCATACCAAGCCAAGAACTCAGATGTTAATCAAACACCACGATCAATAAGATGAAAGTAATTCGCCAAAATAAATTTACCAAAACCTTTGCAAACAAATGAGCAACAATATTATATATTATTATGGAACTCAATTAAATACAATGAGGATGGGCCTTTCAAGGTCGTAGATCAAGCCATAAATCAAGGAAAAAACTAGTCATCAAAGAACTAGTCAAGTCCATAGATTTAGGAGAGAACTAGATATCAAGGATCTAGTCAATACCATAGATCAATGAAAGAACTATACCTAACAACTAGATAATATCCCACTAATATATAAATAAATAAAAATAAATATCCACACACATAAGTGGGTAAGGATAAATACAATAAAGGTAAAGAAAGTACCTACATGAACATGAGCTAAGGTAAATACCTACACTAACACCCCCCCTTAAGTGAAGCTAGGGGAAAAAATAGAAGTAGCATGTCCACAGTACGAGGTTCTCATGTACAATAATTAAGAAAAAGGGACAACACAAGGTACCCAAAACTAGTAACAACAAAGTAAAGAGAGTGAGAAACCGTTGCAAGGCATCCCAAGAAGCTCGGCTCAAAAAAATCATACAATGTTGAAGAATTTTGGTGTGCATTGTGGTCTGAATCCACTGCTCGATCATAGAACTCAAAAACAACTGACACTGGGCTTCACCAGAATAGCTGCATACAAGGCAATTGTCAACAGAGTGATGTCGAAACTACAAAAAAACACCAAACATAATCGATCAACTACTATAAATAGGTGTGCCACAATCAAAGAACAGCCAAGACAATAAGGAAAGGACACAAGATCCAAATAAATTGGAGTGCCACGATCCAAGAAAAGAAAAGTTAACAAGGAAAGGCCACAAACTCGAAGAAATAATATCAACACCACACCCTCCCATACTACTGAATGGGTAGAGTGACACCATAGATCTATATGAGTTGCCCAAAATCAACTACTCAAACACTAACAAAATAACATTGGGCTTTACCAAAATAGCTCCCCCACAAAAGAGACTATCAACATGCCAAAAATGTCAAAAATACATATATAAAATCTCTCAGCCAACAAGAGAGATACATTACACCTGCTAAAGAAAAATGCCCAAAACAAAGAGCATTACAATGTAGGAGGTATAAATAGTGGAGCAAGAGGATGAATGATGGAGGAGCCACGCATGTAGAGTCCTCTCAACAAATGCCTATGTCACCACCACGAGTGATCAGACATCCACCCCAAATGAACATAGATCGATGAAGAAGATGCCTGCATATGACTCGTTGTAAAATGCACAATGGGTTCATGCAAAGGAACATCAGAATGTGTGTCAGGTCGATTGTATCTAACAACTAAAATCTCAAGTTTATCAATCTCGAGTGAAGGTGTAAAACTCGTGTGGAGCTCATGATCATCTATAAGAGTCGAGTGAACAAAAGTAGGAGCTCTGAAAATGTGTGATCCTAATGAAGTAACTACTCGAAGACTAATGCCATGGTGAGAATTCCACTTAGCATGTGGAATAAGAGAAACAAAACCCTATGAATGTCTTCCAATACCTCCACCAGTGAAACCCATAAAATGGAGCATGTGAGAACTGAATGTAGTGATATGCTTCTTGAAAGATCCATGCATATGAGCAGAAGTAGGATATACATCATGTGTGGAAGAGCATGCAGTAACAAGCCTCATAGGCTTAGGAGTATCATGAAAAAGAATAGGTTCAGAAACTGACAGGTAAAGGTTAGTGGGTGTCAGAGCAATAGCTGCAAGTGGACTAGGAGCATGGATATAACAATCCACAATATGATGGTGATGTTGCAAGCTAGCAAGATTTTGTTGTAGTGAGTGTATTAGTGTATCCTTATCGTGAATGAGGGATTGTATAAGAGAATTTCACTTCTCGAGCGATCTATTTTCTTCAAAAAAAATTATAATATCCTCTTGAAGTCCACACACTTCAGAGAAAAGTATATCATTATCATAATCCATGATAGATATAAGAATGCAACACCCAAAAGTGTAACACATGAAAATACATCCACAAGTGATTACAACACCCCCAAATTTGGCACTTTATAATTGAGTGTGTGTTACAATATGACAATTTATAATCATAGTGTTATTCTTAAAATAAATATTTCCAATGGAAAGAGCACAAAAAAAAAGCACTTTTGCAAAAAAAATGGCACTCAAATCCGAGTTGCCAATCAAAAGATATAAGTTTTACAAGTTTATGCTCTTCTATTTATTTTAGTTGCCACTAAAACAAAATAAAATGCTCTTACCTTCACCACACAAATAAAATGAAAGGGGGCTAGAGTTAAGCACCTACTAGCAGGAATCACAAGCTTTGAGCCCTCATACGACTATACCATATGAAGGCTCTTATGGGTTTTCCACCTTCTAAATCCAATGGAAGGCTCTGTTTTACATAAAACCACACACAGAAACAAAATACGAACAAATCCGGAATATATGAATATAAAAAAAACTTTATTTGCAAAATAAAACTTATAGATGGATGGAAATAGCAATCTCCAGCTCTGATACCATAAAAGAAATGATAACCAAATCATACCAAGCCAAGAACTCATATGCTAATCAAACACCACGATCAATAAGATGAAAAAAATTATCCAGAATAACTTTACCAAAACCTTTGCAAACAAATGAGCAACAATATCATATATTATTATGGAACTCAATGAAATACAATGAGGATGGGCCTTGCTTATATAGGCAAGAAATAACAATCTAAGAACCAATCAAGGTTGTAGATCAAGCCATAAATCAAGGAAAAAACTAGTCATCAAAGAACTAGTCAAGTCCATAGATTTAGGAGAGAACTAGACATCAAGGATGTAGTCAATACCATAGATCAAGGAAAGAACTAGTCAATATCATAGATAAAAGAAAGAACTATACCTAATAACTAGATAATATCCCCCTAATATCTGAATAAATAAATAAATATATCCACACACATGAGTGGGTGAGGATAAATACAATAAAATTAAATTAAATACCTAAGTGAACATAATCTAAGGTAAATACCTACTCTAACAGGGAATTCTACCCACCTTGACACTCCATTTAGAGTATGAGAACATCGTCGATACCAACTTCGAACATGTCGACGTAAGTTGGTTCTGCGATCACATATCAACCAAAGGTGAGTCATAATTTTTCTGATGCTTGTTTTGAATTGGTCATCACTTGCATGGATGCACTACACCACCTGCATAGTGTGGCGATTCAAATCCAACGGCTCTGAAGTGGAAACGACCTCGACTTGTGAGTTCTCAGTCTCATCTCCGTGGTGCACACACTTCTCAATGGCACCAATGGATCACCTCTGACTTATTATGCGGTATAGGTCATAGTTATTGGTAGAGGTCTCTTCAGAGTCAAAATCCATTGTTATCAGTAGAGATCGATAATGGGATAATTTTTTCTACATCAATTATCTTCACTTAATCCTTGTAGGGATATATTCATTGACATACCAATACCAATGACGAGTGCAGTTGTGTAGATCATTAAGCAAAGCCACATCATTCAAGCGTATCCCTGTTAACTCTCAGTTAACAGTGTGCACAATACTTCATTGACCAGTCTTAAAGTTGGAGCATTCTCAAATTGTATGATCGTGAGCGAATCAGAATGGCAACACTTCGGGATAATGAAAAAGACGAAAGACATAACTCCAGGAAGTGGATTGCAATCTTGATTCTTGGAAGATCTTCTCAATGGCGAGAGATCAAGAGCTGGATTCTGACAAGCCAAGGTGGCATAATGACTAAAGTCTCATGAAAAATGAAGAGTTCACCATGGGAAAGTTTTCAGAGCATGTGGATAATTGTGTGTAATTGTAAATGTGAATGTGAATAAAGAAAAAATTTCTTACACCATGATTTTTCTTAAATAGAGAGGAGGATAAATTGCTCAAGTTTTGAGCTCGGCTCTCTTGTCATCGAAGGATTACGGAGCACAGTTGATGATTTCATTCTCGTACGACCGGGATAGGTGGACTCTTGGCCCAATGTATAAGGCACTGATCCTAGGTGTCTTGATCTAGGTAGCGTGTTGTTGACTAGGATTTCTATGTGTGTGTCTAAGTCATTTAAGTGGGGTACACATGTACCCATTGCTTTTATTTATGTTCTTTTCCTAAAATGACTTTAAAATTGTTATAAAGTGAGGTTATTGTTAAACTCGCTTTTGACACATTTTTGATAGCTTAAGTGGTTTCTATTTTTAGGCACACTTTAAAAGTTGGTTGAAAAAATCAAATTCACTTAAGTGCCATATTTAATGTGCATGTAAATCATAACTACTTTGTAACCGACTTTTGGGTTATAAAAGGAAGTGAGGGGCTCATTTGTAAGGGTGAATTTGAGAGATGAGAAGAAAATAATTTTGTATGCAAGCTTTACTTCAAGGAAAGAAACTTTGTGTTCTTTTGAGAAGACGTTTTTTAGTTAATGAAATATGAACTTTGGGTCTCATTCATTGTCTCTTGTAACATTTGGTGTTCTTATGTTCATTAGATGTTAGCATTTGAATCTTACATACAAATATTGTCTTGGATCTTATTGTCAACTATATTAATACGTTGTTCTAGTTCACAATGAACAAGCTGCTGATTATCTACTTGCTCATGTGTGTTCCCTTTTACTCATTATTGTTTAGCTAACTCAAAATTTGTTTTATTTGTGTTGGTTATTCATCGTTATTCTTCATGCAATATTAGGCTCTACTTTTACCTAACTCTTGCATGTTCCTTCCATTCATTCATTTCCATTTCTTTCCTTCATTCCATTCCATCTCCCTCATTCACTTTTCTTTCCATTGATGTTCCAAAACACCCACCACATACAATTTTGAATGTACAAATGTAAATATAGTTTTGGTTTTCAATAAAGGCAACCTCACCTTCATTGAGGAGGTAATTTATTCCCATAATGTTGCATGTCATTTGCATGCGTGCAAATCCATATGCTAACACTTCCCTTTTGTAATTTCCGTTTAAAAGCACCAAAAATACAAAAAATCAAATCATACGAGGGATATGCCCCTCTCACAAATCAAAGGAAACTTCACCCTGTCTAAAGGTGAATTTCCCTAACTATTGTTGGTTTTTGTAAACTTCCATTGGGCATATTGAGTGGAAAAAAATTCAATCAAAATAGGGCATTAGTTTCAGCACAATATTCGATCCTCCTTTAGACCCCATACACCAGTTCATAGTCACAGTACAACATATTTTAGTACTAGTACAACACAACACTTAGTCTCGGAAATGGGCCAAAACTTGACTTGGGTCCACAACACACCACAAACACTAGCACCCAGACACAGAGAGTAGCACCTGAGTGCCCTTGACCCTTCCTAGATGCCTGTGACAAGGGGGTAGTTATACATATTTTCTTAGTTCAACATAATTTTTGGCAAATTTCACAACATCTTTTACAGAACACAGTCCTTCAGCACTCGACATGCATGCACTATACCTTATTTTCTACTTTCGTGTTGGAACAAACTAGATCAAAATGGATCATATTTTTACACACCATCTGCAATGGTGTTTACACTTCGGGAAGTGGTCAAAGGTTGGAGAATAACACCATACCTTTATCCCTACATTTTTTTCGTACTTGGTGTGAGATCACCCAAAAAACTCACACTCAACGCAACTAGTGTGAGATCGCCCAAAAAACTCATTCTTCTACAACATCTTTAGGATCCTTTTTATCTCTTTCACTCATCATGGATCAGGTGCACATGTTCCTTTTTACATTTATACATGTTTTTTACATTTGTTAGATTGAAATTTTCACATACACGACTTTAACTACTTATTTGTTCTTCTCTTTTATAGGTATGTCCTTATGGGAAGTAATAGTCACATCAATCACACATCATCACGCATCAAACTGCACCAATAATATGTACAATGTGACATCTACACATATGCTCTCACCCTAGGGTCATCATCATCATTTTTCACTTCCTCTTCTCTAACTTCTATGCTTCAGTTTTTATTATCACTTCGTGTTTTTCCTTGTCTCTCGGCACGCTTTTCACCATCGATTTACATGGTTATCAGGTACGCATATCTTATGTACTTTATGTTATCAGGAAAACACTCAACAACATAAAGTGGGAGAAAATGTAGACACTAAATCACACACTTTGGGCATATTTATAGTCTTAATCACATACCACTATTCATATGATTCCTAAGCAAGAAAAGTACTAATTAATCATTATCTTTGGCCTCTTTGCTTGTTTTCTATTTTCTCTCTTGGTTTTACACTCCTTTCCCAGTCTTTCTTTTCATACTTTGGAATTTCTAACTCTGGACACCAATGCCCAGCCAGGATGCCAGCACCCAGGCATCACCATCCCCTCTAGGTGCCCCCAACCTCTTTTCTCACATATTTTGGGTCTCTTCTAGCTGTTTAGGCATCTTATTTCTTACTAGTAGGCCTTTTAGTGGTTAACTATGAAATTCAACCAAGGAAATCATATAAATACAAATCTATGTGATCATAATAAAGGATAAAACACTAAGCATCTACTATCTCCACTAAAAGTTACATCCAAAGGAATTTACGAGAGCATTCAAGCATCCATATAACATCCACAAAAGGTCAAGGGACCACATTCTTCTGCATACACTTCATAGGATGGGAATTTCATTTTTCCATGCACACACCTATCTACATTTTCTACATCTACTTATTGCTCACTATCAAGTGTGACTCGCGCAATAGCCACCTAGGGCACAATTCTAGACACAGACACACACACACACATGCAGAACTACATGTAGTATGAAATGCAGTGCAATGCTCAGATCATAAGATCACTCAGGTCGATGACCGCAGGGGTCAGTTAGACTCCCCATTTGCATCTTTTTATTTTTAGGATTTCATGTGTTTTGGGGTTTTGCATGAACTTCTTTCTTATCACAAGTTTTAGGAGAATAATAGTGAAGTGCACCAACATGCATATGACTAAAGGGGACATCCAGTGAACATCATGCGACCCTGCAAAACTAAGTTCTGTAGCTTCTGAGAAATCACAGGCACCCAAAGAAGGTCTCTGGTGTCGTAAGAGCCATTGAACTTACATAGGCGCCATGTTCCTGGAATTTCTAACAATCCTAAATTTTTCTAGGTTTGTTTGTGATGCTTTGAGTTCCTGTTCCATTATTTTTTCATCTCAGCATAACTTAGGCATTACTGCGAATCATCTAAGTATTTTACTCCCTTCATTTGTAACCAGGGTTTCAACTTTAAACTACTTATTTACTTAGGTCAAATCTGTATTTAATTGTTTATATCATTGTGATGGTACATATTTTAGATTTACCATTTATTTATTTAAATATTTGTGTAATCAGTATCCTTTTATTTGGTTAGATATCAACATGCATCAGTTCTACTCATAATCTACTCAGTTGTGCAAAACATGGGAATAGTATGGGGGCATTTAATATTTTTTTCTGTGTATCCTAATTTGAAAAATTGGTTTTATATAATTCTATAACAGTATGGTTTATGGGTTTATGGAAGGTTCAAAGTGGATAAGTTCTTCGTAGGAAGTCCTCCTTATCCTCTTGCACTTATATGGCGAAGTGTGTGTTTCCTTTCCATCCTTTCTCTCGTTCTACTCCACTCCCATTAATGGCTGTGGCTATGGCTGGGTGGCTCTGGAATATTTGTATTACATTATAATGGAATATCCCATTTGTATCATATAGAATATCCGGTATCCTATTTGCCCTTCTGTTTCTATAGGGCATATGGAATATCATATTTGGATCCAATTGTTACCCACCTTTTTGTAAATGAGACCCGAGGTCCGTCCAGGTTCTGCGGATTTCTCCCTGTGCCTTCTATTGCACTCACTAATCGGAGAAAAGGTACCGACTACAGCACCGATCTAAAGGTTGATGAGATCGGTCGAGTTCCCAGTTGAGATGGGATTGCAATGGATTGAATGAGATTCAACTAGGGAAATCTTGCCAACTGAAAGGAATAGCGTTGAATCCTTGAGTGTGGGTATCATTGTATTCAGTAACGACGTTGCCATAAAAGAGGGAGATCAAGCGGGGTGCTTCTGATCCTCATTGTTTTTCTTCTATTTGAAATTAATGTGTTGGGTTTGGTACACCTAATGTGTCAACATCTCCTTAGCACAATTGGGGATTGATCACCCCCAATTCTCCATCATAATTTAGCAAATCCAGAATCTCCAAGGCACAAGAATGGGAGTAAATTCCCTTTACAAAACAAAGAGGTTTATTCCTTCCATGTTTCACATCTCTTTTGGCATTCCTTTACATTATTTTCATTACATTTTGAGTTACAATTCAATTTCCTATCTTGGGCATTGACTACACTTTGTGTTTTAGGTTTCATCTTGGAGCGTGCCAATACCAACACAACGAGACATTGTAAAAAAAAGTTATTACGAGAAAAGACAAAGTGTGTCTACACACTCGAGCATATTTTTCTTATAAGCATGTAATATTCAATTTCATACTTAAAGGGGGAAATTTAGACACTCAAATTTGGCAATCTATCCTTTAACATTGTTTATCTTGACATTGCACACTAGTATGAATACATACACTCTCCTCACTCTTTCTTATCACACCCTGATAGAACTTCATATACTTGTTTATCTTTACACACCTCTCTGGTGTCATATTATAGAATTTAATTACATAAAATAAACCTATAATCCTCCATGCATATGCCCATAAATTCAAAATGTGATTTACTCCATCCTGTCCAAAAACGTCAGTTTCAGTCAATTTGTAAAATTACATATCAACCCTACTTTATGGTTTTAGACTGACATATTGTGCATTAATTATTTCAATTCCATTACCTTCATATGAACAAATATACCCCTTTGGTCATCATTTCATGTTATAAAAAACTTAAGAAGCACATATAAGAAAGTAAATAATGCCTCATTTAAGAGACCTGTCACTTTATGAACTTGTCATGCAAAAGTAAACACTAAAGGCACCCAAAGCACCCTAAAAAATAAAATAACTCATGAAAATACATTAGGGCAACACCCTCTATGAGTTTGAAGTCTCCTTACAGGTTTAGGAGTCTTCATTATCATCCTACAAGAATGCAAAGCTTCCCTTCTCAAGCATTTGAGCAAGTGTGAAACTCAAGCAAGGCATTGCCAAAACATGGTTATCAAATTCAGATTGCACTATAGTAGATATCACATGCTCGGAGAACAACATGTGGTTTGATTCCTCTTCTGAGTAATGCGTACATAAGTTTTGCATAAGGGTACTCACAACCCAACTAGATTTTTTGTAGGAAATATTTTGGAAAAAAAAAATTCATATGGAAAATTATTGGGTTTTCACCAACATTACAAGGTTAAGCCCCTCCTTCTTGTGTATGAGGATGCTCCCATTATTGGATGTAAACTATCATAATTCTGTTGGGTGGCTAAATACGTTGAGGATCACACAAGAACAATTCACTAAACCTATGACAAAGTGCTTGTATGGGGTACAAGGGAGGAAATTGCAGTGAAGAGAAGTAAAGGGGAGTTGGGGAAATAAGGAGAGAGAGCATTATTGTTGTGAGTAAGAAATATCATAGTTCACACACAATAACCAGAGTGATTCTACATATAATTATAAGAACACAAAAATGAAAACCATGATAAGACAAAACAAACTATAGAAACATAATTCCATTGATTCATTCATCAAAGGCAGGGACATATTTCTTGGTTTTACAATATTATCATATATGTAAAGTTGGAAAGAGAGAGTAGAGGATGTTGGGGTTAGCACACAAGTTGTATAGATAATATATCATATCTAAGCATACATGCAAATAAAAGTGGATATTCTACCAGAAGAAATATACAAAACAAGAGATATAAATCAACACCATATTTAACGTGGTTCACCCAATATAGGCTATGTCCTCCAAGAAACAAGCCAATCTATTATCCAAAGCTTTGACAAGATATACAATTGAAGATTTACAATCTTCTACACCTCTCAGATGTACAGTACTTTATTTCACTCAAGTTTTTTTTTCTTCTCCAAGAATTCTCTCTCTTACCAAATTTTTACAAGTTCTTCTTAATTATTGTTAAATCTTACTTATAAACCTAGCTTTTATGCTTATATAGTTTTTTATAAACTTAGGGCACTTAGCCATGCAATTACAATCAATAGATCTGATTTAATGCTAAAAATAGATCTAATTCCCGAGAGTTAATTAAAACACTCCCGCACAGGTAACCGATGTCGGTTCACCCTAACCGATGCCAGTTCCTCCTTACCTGACTGATGTCGGTCCTGGGTGACTAATGTCTGGTTCCCCCTAATTGATGTCAGTTACTGTATTTTCCAAAAAGTTTCACATTACATGCTAAACTGAAGTAATTGAGCTCCACAACTCAACAATCTCCCACTTGGAGATTAATTACTGCACCATACCTGTACAACATCATTCTTGGATCCTTCCTTAGCTTTTGTTTCTTCCTCTTCAAGTCTCAAACTCGAAGACCAACAGAAGTGGAGTGTAGCTCCAACTTCTCCTTTGTTAATGGCTTTGTTAGCATATCCGCAAGGTTCTCGCTTGTATGAATCTTTTCCAGATTCAACTGTCCATCCTCCAATACTTTTTGTATGAAGTGATACCTCAACTGAATGTGTTTCGTTCTCAAATGAAATGTTGAGTTCTTTGCCAAATGAATTACACTCTGACTGTCACTGAACAATTTACAATCTTCTTGCTCCTTTCCCAACTCTTCCATGAACCTACTCATCCATATCATCTCCTTACTAGCCTCTGTAGCTGTAACATACTCTACCTTTGTAGTAGACAAAGCCACAACCTTCTGCAATCTTGAAATCCAGCTAACTGTCATCCCACCTACTATGAAAATATATCCAGTAGTGCTCCTCCTACCATCCAGATCTTCAGCCATATCTGAATCCACATAGCCACATAATGAAATATCTGAACCTCCATAGCATAGCTGCATGCTAGATGTCCCTTTCAAATACCTAAGTATCCATTGGACTACTTTCCAATGCTCTTTACCTAGATTGGCCATATATCTACTCACAACTCCCACTGCTTGTGTAATGTCTGGTCTAGTACAAACCATAGCATACATGAGACTCCCAACTGCTGAATCATATGGCACTCATGTCATGTATTTGACCTCCTCATGTGATGATGGACACTGATCTTTTCTCAATTTGAAGTGTCCAGCCATAGGTGTACTAACAGGTTTTGCATTCTGCATCTTGAACCTTTCTAACACCTTGTAGATATAATCCTCTTGAGACAAATACAATTTCTTATTTTTCCTGTCTCTGTGTATTTGCATGCCAAGGATTCTTTTTGCAGCTCCTAAATCCTTCATAGCAAATGTGTGAGCTAGCTTTTCCTTAAGCTCACCAATGTCCTGCATACTAGATCCTGCAATAAGCATATCATCCACATACAGTAACAAAATAATATAGCTCCCATTTTCAAGCTTCTTGAAATAAACACAATGGTCAGATTCACATCTCAAGTAACCATGCTCATGCATAAAACTATCAAACCTCATGTACCATTTCCTTGGAGCTTTCTTGAGCCCATACAGGCTCTTTTTCAACCTGCACACTAATTTCTCCTTACCCTTGACTTCATACCCAAGCGGCTGCTGCATATAAATCTCTTCATCCAAATCACCATGAAGGAAATTCATCTTCACATCTAGTTTCTCTAAATGCAAATATTCTACTACAACTAAACTCAATACAGTACGAATAGAAGTCATCTTAACAACAGGAGAAAATATTTCACCAAAGTCAATACATGCTTTCTGTGTAAATCCCTTTACTACAAGCCTTGCCTTGTACCTTTTCTGTCCACCCTCTTCTTCCTTAATCCTGTAAACCCACTTGTTCTGTAATGTCCTCTTACCTACTAGAAACTTAACCAAATCCCAAGTTTGGTTTTGTTCCAAGGAGTCCATCTCCTCATCCATGTCATGCTCCCACTAGATGTGGGTCTTATCCTGCATTGCTTCTTCAAAACTTTTTGGTTCACCATTATCAGTCAATAATAAATAAAATAGAGAAGGTGTAAATCTTTCTGGAGGTTTACTTACCCTTTGTGACCTTCTCACAGAAGTTTGGGGTACCGGAGGCACATTCTGGACCTCCTGGACATTCGTATCCAAATTTGATAGTGACCGATGTTGGTCACCTGTAACCAATGTCAGTTCTAGCTAACCGATGTCGGTTTGGATCTTCTGTAACCGATACTGGTTCTACTGACCGATGTCGGTCAGGGGTAAGCGACACTGGTTACTGTGTAACCTGTAGGTTTTACTTTTAAATCCAAGAGTTCATTTTCATTCACAAACTTCTCAACAGGTTCATCCTTGGGTACCAAAATTTGATCCCTGTACATTCTCTTTTCATTCCATTCAACATCACGACTCCTAATAATTTTAGAATTCTCTAAATCCTAAAAATGGAATCTGAAATCACCAGATCCATAACCAATGAAAGTGCATCTCTTGGATTTTGCATCCAACTTTTTCCTATTTTCCTTATCAACATGCACAAAAAGCTTCTGAACCAAAAAATTTAAGAAAAGAAAGATCTACCTCTTTTCCGGTCCAAGCTTCCTCTGGTATTCCTCCATCTAGTGAACTTGAAGGCCCACGGTTAATCAAATAAACCATTGTATCAACTACTTCTGCCCAAAACTGCAAGGGAAATCTAGAATGTATCCTCATACTTCTAGCATGTTCCATGATTGTCATGTTCATTCTTTCTACAACACCATTCTCCTGTGGTGTTCTTGGAACTGTTCTTTCTCTACGTATCCCATTCATTGAACAATAATCATTGAAATCCTTGCTACAGTATTCACCACCATTGTCAGATCTAAGGCACTTTAACTTAGAATTTGATTCATTCTCAATAAGGGCTTTCCATCTTTTAAAAGTCTCAAAAACATCAGATTTAAGTTTAATACAATAAACCCATACCTTTCTTGTAGCATCATCAATGAAAGTAACATAATACTGGGATCCTCCATGAGAAGCTACTTGAGTTGGTCCCCACACATCTAAGTGTACAAGCTCCAATTTCTGCTCCTTCTTAGCTGCCCCTAACTTTGAGAAATCTCACTCTCTTTTTCTTTCCAAAGACACAATGCTCACAGAAATCAAGATCTAAATCTTTCAAATCTAATAACTTACCCTTAGCCTTTAAGATCTGCATTCCTTTTTGACTCATATGGCCCAACCAGTTATGCCACATGCATGCATATGAATCTGAAGTAGATAATGAAGAAAAGGAATCAGTAACACAGGTAGATAAATATAATGTTCCTACCTTCTTACCTCTTGCCACAACAAAACACCCTTGGTGACTTTCCAAGAGTCTCCTGTAAAAGTAACCATGCAACCAGATTCACCTAGTTGCCCTACAGAAATAAGATTCCTCCTGAGGCTTGGCACATGCCTCACATCTTTCAATACCCATGTATTTCCATTCTACAATTTTAGATGAACTTCCCCTTTACCAGTAATACTGCAAGGTTCATCATCACCCAAATAAACATGCCCAAAATTGCCCTAGACATAATTTAACCCTAAATAGCTCCTAAAACCCATGATTATACGAGAACCAATATTGAAACAATGCACCACAAAAAATTTGCACGCTGATGGGCAATAAGCAAGATTCAAACAATGGAAAAAATATGTTGAAAATAGGTCTACTCATTCTCATAGATCAAAAAAGGAAGTACAAATAGGGGTGTTGTGTAACCCCAATACCTAAACAAGGAAAGTAAGCTCCTATAACGCCACTAAAACCCATATCAATGACATATACTATGAAAGAATCTGACAAGAGCACTCTCGTAAGGTGCATTACCTGGAAGATGACTGATGCAATAATTATTTTGCAGCTTCTTTACCTTTGTCTGGTTGTTGGTTCTCTTTGTCCTTTGACCAACAATATTTCTTTGCATGTCCTTTCTTTCCACATTTCCAACAAGTAATTCCCTTACTTCTGGATTTAGATCTGTTATCCCTTGACTTTGATTTCCCATTACTCTTACTCTTGGATCTTTCCTTCTACTTCCCCTGCTTTCTACATTCAAAGCATTCCCAGATGATGATTCCTTTGTACTCTTCCTGTGAATTTCTTCATTCAAGATTATACTAACCACATCATCAAACTTCAAAATATTATTAGCAGATGTTGTATTACTAACATCCATTACCAAGTTATCCCAACTATCAGGCAAAGAACATAAAAATAAAAGTTCTTTTACTTCATCATCAAATGGTATAGCAACTGATTTTAACTGATTTACAATAGATCGGAAATCATTCAAATGAACTAGATGCAGATCCACCTTCATGCATCTTAGAACTAAATAGTTTCTTCATCAAATAAACTTTATTTGAAGCACTAGGTTTTTCATATAAATTAGCAAGAGATTTCATTAACTCTACCGTAGAAGTCGCTTCTGTAATATTGGAAGCCACGAATGCTACCAGGCTCAATCTTATAGATCCCAAAGCCTTTCTGTCAAGAATATTCCATTCTTCATCAGTCATCTTCATAGGTCTAGACTTCTCATCCAACGGTAAATACAAATCTCTTTGATACAGATAATCCTCAATCTGCATCTTCCATAATTGATAATTTCAGTCGTCAAACTTCTCTACCTTGTATTTATTTTTTCTGCCATTTTTGTAGCTCCCACTCAATCAAAAAACCCTCTGTGAGTAAATCTTGTCAACACACAAAACCCTCAAACAAAGCTCTGATACAAGTTGTTGGGGTTAGCACACTGGTTGTACAGATAATATATCAGATCTAAGCATACATGCAAATAAAATTGGATATTCTACCTAAAAAATATACAAAACAAGAGATATAAATCAACACCAGATTTAACGTGGTTCACCCAGTGTGGGCTACGTCCACCAAGAAACAAGCCAATCTATTATCCAAAGCTTTGACAAGATATACAATTGAAGATTTACAATCTTCCACACCTCTCAGATGTTCAGTACTTTCTTTCTCTCAAGCTTTTTACTTCTTCTCCAAGAATTCTCTCTCTCACCAACTTTTGCAAGTTCTTCTTAATTCTTGTTAATCATCTCTTTTTTACTTCTAAACCCTAGCTTTTATGCTTATATAGTCATTTATAGACTTAGGGCACTTAGCCATGCAATTACAATCAATAGAATCTTGCTTTAATGTTAAAAATAGATCTAACTCTCGAGAGTTAATTAAAACATTCCTTGCACAGGTAACCGATGTCGGTTAGCCCTAATCGATAATGGTTCCTCCTTGCTTGACCGATGCCAATCCTGATGACCGATGTCGGTTCCCCCCTAATTGATGTCGGTTACTATATTTTCCAGTAAGTTTCAAATTGCATGCTAAACTGAAGTAATTGAGCTCCACAAATCAACATCATAGATGCACATGGGGAAGTGGAAATCTAGCAACTAATTCAAGCAACAATTTCAACTTAGAAGTTCAAACTTTCAAATCTCCTCTAGTTTTGTCATCTTCCCCTGCTTGCAGTTTTCATATGGTGATCAAGGAACTTTCAGGACTCAGGAAAAGTAAATATGTGATACATCTGGAAAAATGAATCACACATGTAGATACTCATGGTCATAAAATTAGCCTATCTAACAGTGGAATTCTTAATTATTGTGTCATATGACAATGTTGGCCAAATGATGATAATGGATGTAATTTGTCTAATAATTGCTGTAACCAAGGGAACATGATCGTATTTTACAAGGCACCTAATTTCTTATGAAGTATCCATATATTCAATTCAATTTTAGGCTTCTCCATCTCAGTTTATATGTTTACTCATATCCATGGAATACTCTTAGTAGGTTTTCCCCCAAAGAAAACCATGTCTAGCTTGTGGCTAATCAAAGGAAAAAATGATCTCTTAAAATGGATTCAGAATGGAGTCTCTGATGTTGGCCGTCTAAAGTATTTCATTAAAGGACATAAATGTCACCTGCCTCTTGTTGACCAATTCTAGGAGATGTGACAATGAGTTGGTTTGATGATGAATTCTCAAACAGTGGAGGAAATCCCAATACTAAAAAATGCAATGTGGAATGTTGTCATTACAAAATCCTCACAAGAGATTTTATCCCCCTAAAGTATACTAGATTGCATGGGCTATCATACCATATTTTCACTTATGATGCGATCCTGACTAGATATAAGTTCTCAATAGATGACGTGAACATTATTACTCATGAAGGTGTCAACACTTTGAACCAAATCATCTAAAAACCAAGTGGGAACACATCATCCCAGTGAATCTTCTATTTTACAATGATTTCCCTTTGGGTCATTGGTTCTGATCACCTAGTTTATTACAAGCATGTGGAATTGTTTACACGCTAGATTGAGAAGAAACATTTTCTTACCTTGTGTTGATGATATTCTCAAGCATCTCTCGTTATGGGTATTTGCAATATAGCTCCATGTTACTTTATAAAAAAAAGGGTCAATATTTTATTGAAGATCAATGTATTCCAACGAAAGAAGCAATTGGACTCTAAGAATGGTATGAATGTAACAACTAAGATTTCATGTGTACTCCAATTTTGAATGAAGCCCATTTGTGACTCTTCAAAGTGAGAATCTAAAATTTACGATTCAAAGGATCTCATCTGAACAAATGAGATTCTTCATAACGCGTAGCTTAGGTCGAATTGGCTGCAATCAAAATAAAATCATTTATTGATCTATTCAATACATACATTTATTCTTAGGCCTAATAACTTGTACATACTAGTTTCCTGAGAACCATTGAAGATATGTGTTTTATGGGCCTTCCACAATAACTTCCATAGATCAAGGTTGTTAGCTTATTAGCTCCAAGGTTAGGCATTTCCAACTTTCCATTCATTAGTTGTTCTTATGTAACAAATCAAATTTCCAATCAAAAACCTCAATCATACAGTGAATAAATAAATTAAAAATACCAAAGTTGGTTTCCCGGAAACTTTCCAGGAGTTGATGCAAGATCACTATTTGTTTATTAAAGAAAATCTCACCATGGAATACGATGATTAGATGCTCTCGAAAAACAATGTTGGAGCATCTTGAAAAGAAGGAATCATGGATCACCTTTTTTGAGGAAAAATGCATATTTTGATTTGATTCATCAAGGGAAGACGATGGATATTAAGACACAAATGGGTTCCAACTAGAAGTGTATCGATGAGTTGCAGGAACAAATGGCCACCCTTGATGAATCCATCATGCTATCAAAACTTCTAAAGAGTGGGTAATAAACTATGAGGCATCTTACTTGGGAAATTAGGATGATTCATTTTTATTTCATTCACATGTTGTATCACCTTTTTATCTTTGTTACTTCAAAGTACGATGAATTAGCTCAGAACCCAGGATGGCTTGCAGACCTTCGTGAGATAATTCTAATGAGTTCCTTGTTCACTTATGATTATGATGACCTAATTTTATGAAATTATAGCTTGAAATGGTGCTCTTTACACTTAAAGTAAATCCTTTTTCAACTGCATAATGGAAAAAGGAGTTTCACATAAATTTGCGCCCCGAAATGCTCTATCTCACTCCTTAGCATTAATTTTGATAAGAACGATGCTTTAGGATCTTCGTGAAGGGTTAATTATATTTTTTGAGATATGCAGGAAACCTTAAAAACATGTGAGGATTAAAAAATTAGATAAATGAGAAAAAATGGAACCAACTGCAACTTTCTGTCATTGAAAACTGAAAATTTGTATTTTTAGCAGGTTAGACCATAGTGACTTGTTATTTTGGGATATTTTGCCTTTTTTCTCAAATTTAATCTTCTATATCTCATGGAATAATTTATTGCACTGCCCATTTCATGATGGTTTACCCTTTTTAGCAAGATTCTATTTTTGGTAAGATTCCCAATTTTTTAGAACCTGTTATTTTAGGAAAATTGTCAATTTTACCTTGTTTGGTGTTCCTCATTACTTCCATATATGCTGAGTGATTACAGCTTGAAATTTTTAGAGGTCATCATTTTGAAACATGTAAATTTTTAGCTCACAAAAAACTTGATATTTTTATAATGTGCACTTACCAAGTGTCCCTGCTTTTCAACGAAAACATCATCATCAGATTTGGATCGGTATTCTCTATTTCATAGCTCCAATTGTTTGTCATGTTCCAACTCGCTAAAATTATTGCAAACTAAAATTAATACTCTTTATATCCAACAAGTTTTAGGTCGTGATACTATAATGGTAGCCCCATTAATGGAGGATTTATACTTTAGTGATCACAGGGAGTTTGAGCAGGAGAGCAATCAGTTGAAAACTTGGTGCAATCAGCTTCATGGATGGAGAGTTGTGGAAAAAGCTTCATTTTAGCAGTACAAGGCTGGTCTAGAATGATTTGAGCAGCATGGTTGTTGTGATTTGACATTTTTTGAGGTTTCATTGGCTTCAAAAATATATGTAAGGTAGAAGAGGGTGAAGAAATCAGGCTTGCAAGTAAGTTATTTCATGTTTTCAAGTCACGCTTAGTTACTTGTTGGTAGACACATTTCCAGGTTGACATCACATTAAATTAAAACTAGGGTTTATAAGCTTGGGGATGGGGTGATTTTTTGTGTCACCTATGTCCATTTTTGAATGGTCAGGACAAGGGGGATCAAGCCAAAATGATTTTCTCAAGGAATTTTGAAGTGACAAGTGAGCTGCATGGTGAGAAGAGAGGGAGATGAGGAAAACATGCCCTAGCAATCACCTAAGAGCTATCAGTGGGAGTCACATGAGGAAATGGCTTTAAAAGAGGGGATACCAAAGGGGAATTCTATTTACCCAAAGGTATCTCCTTGGGAATTGGGATTGAGATGGATAAAAAATCTCCTTCAAGAGATGATTCCATAAAGAAGTGTCAGTCAGGTAGGATGCAAGATGGGGGAGGTACTAGCGAAGCCTGATAACCCCTCCGCCAGGCTGAGCTAGAACCACATGTAAGGCAACCGTAGGGAAAGGGATGATGTGGGGTCTAGGTTTTTCATCCCCTTTTTCCCATTAGGAAATTCAGTAAGAGGGATAAAAAATGAACTCTCATCAGAAGGTGACATGTGTCACTCAAAAATTTGCCCAAGTATGAGAATCACACCTGCACAAGAGAGAACTTGGCGACGCGATTCCTAAAGCTCTGATAGTGGTCATTTAAGATGAAGTTTTATATGATTCTTAATCCCAAGACCATTTAAAGAAAAATGGGATGGTTTTCAGAACTTGAATCTCTTTTCATATTCAAACAATTCCCCTTTTTATTTGGGACAACAAGGTGTGTCTGCACAAACTGAGCTGCCATGAGAAACCAACATGTCTTGTGAAAAATGTGAATTTTCCACCATGTATAAAATTCCTACATATTTATAATTCATATTTTATTTCCTCATAACTCCTTAAGGAGCTCATGGAATCACCTGATGAAGTTCAGGTTCCAACTTTAGCTCTACACTCCTCACACTTGAAAAACATGATGTTGTACAAATTGTCCCCTAAACCTGATCAAAACTTCCCTAAATATTCCTAATTCACTTCAACCATGTTGGCCTTTTATCTCAAATACCACATCCTAAAGATTATGAGATCTTTAAACTCTCCCAGAGGATGCACACATACCTTAAAATGGCCAAAATTGGCTTTTTGAGCCTACCAAAGACCTAATCTTCATAATCACTTTACTGAATGGAATTTATGATCTCAAAACATAAATTTGATCAATTTAACATTATTATTCAATATATTGAGAGTATATACAAGCTCCATACGATCATTACACAGAAGAAAAACTTATTCAAAAAGGGGATTTATGAAGACTCTAGAGAAAATTTTACACTATGGGCTTAGTTGTCATGGTTTGAGTTTCAAATTTAGTTTGGATTACAAAAAATGAATGACAAAAAACACCTTCTTTCACTACAAGGGTTTAAGGGATTGAGTAGAGTTTACAAATTCATTATGAATGTGAGTGAAGAATACCAACAAATAGTGACACACATTTCTAGGTAGGAAAAACACTCAAGAAGTTCTATACCTAGATTTCAAGTAGGTCTAAGACCATAAAAAAGGGTCAAGATTGTATGGACACTATTGACTAAGTTGTACGGTTTTGACCATGCTTAGAATATTCTTAGTTTCATAGTTTTGAAGCTTTCATTTCCAAATCTACCTATTCCTACACTCAGATCACCCAAACTCATCCATTTCCACACATAATCAACTAAGTGCACTCTCTCCCTTATGTTTTCACATTTTTTAAGTAGTCAGTCACTTTGAAAAATGTTATTTTGATTTGTGAAATTAATGTTAGAAGTTAATTAAATCATAATAGTAGTTTGTAAAATTATTCATCCTTTTCTATGAATTTTAAGAAAACATTCTAAAATTTAAATGGGTGAAAAATGGGTGAAAATGTGTGCTAGAAGATGATACATGTGAACCATGAGGAACATATGTGAGCTAGGTGGTGACCAATGTAGTTGTAGGAATAAGCATATAAACAATAGGTAATGATTAATGAGGTGCCCCCAAAGATGTAGGCTCCACCGATGTATGAACTATAAATGTGGCGAAGTGAAATAAGGTTGGCTCTACCCAAAAAGGGACTTTTCACTACACTTATGATCATGATCCAGTTTAGCAATGATCTTGATTTTAATGATATGATCAATATGTTGAAGTTTCTGACAAAGGTTTTTCAAAAATATTGGACACAAGTTTCACTTGATCATAGTCCACAATGTTATCATCATCATGGCCATAATCATAAGAATTTTCACCATGGGTTTCAATGTCTTGTAGTGGGACCTAATTACCAGGTTCAAGGATGGGTGGATTAATAACAATATGCATAGGAGATGAGGCCATGAGGTTAGGACTCTTTTGAATATAAGGGGAAATCTCAATATACTCAATGGGTTTATTGGCAATGCGAAGACTATGCCAGAAGGGCATAGAAATAAAGCATATACAATTTGAAATAAGATAAGATAATGAAGAAAGAATAAAACGTAATCATGAGGAATACCTGAATTCTTCATATCAGCAAGCCTAATACTCAAGAAACTAAGAAGATCCTAGATTAGGTCAAGGTTTTGATCAAAAGTGAGTTCAAAAAATGTTTACACCCCTTTTTTAGATTATCTCCTATATGGTTTCCTAACCTAAATTTATTTAGTGAGGTTCGATTTACACTAAGCGAATGTAGATCAAATACAGGTGGATATTTTCAGTAATTAACTTCCAACATTAATTATATAATGTCAAAATAGCATTCTAAAACATGCAATACAAGATATAAACTTGAAAACACAATGGAAGCTTGTTTTTGGGGTTGTGTAATGCTAGAGCATGTAGATATGAATTTGGAAGTGCTTCGAAACTAAGACTATAACTACAAACCACCTTGGGTTAAGACCATACCATACTATCTGGCCTCTTCTATATGGTATTGAACCTACTCTGCTTCTACCTCTACAACTTTCTGTGGTGGTTTCCTGCCTGGAATTTTCTTTCACTTTTAAACTCTAGTTTCTGATCATGCAGCAAGGCTCTTTAAACATACTAAACATCGTCTCAAACCCTATCTATGAATGAAGATTCATGCAAAACAAACATTAGCTGGGTTATGGGCACCCTCATGCACTGTTAACATTGGGACTACTTTGAACAGGCCTCAAACTGCACGTCATTATCCACCTAACATGTGATGTCTAGATGGATCAAACAAAATTGGCAACTTCTTTGACAATGCTTTCTTTGGCTTTGTATATTGCTAAAATACTTGGAGGATGTTTGAGTTCTTGTAAATGAGAGAGAATGTTGTCTTGACTTGGTAAGAAGCTTCAGACTTGATGTGGGTGTTACCCTAATGATTGTGGATGTGCTATTATGAGATTTAGGGAGTTGTAAGTACCTTTTGCAAGTGTAAGAAGTGAGTGTATCATTACATTTCCATAGAATTTTCAAGTTAGCACATGAAACAATTTGTATTGCTTATATAAGGTTCTATAGGTGATTTATCCAAGAAAGGCCAACCCAGATGAAGTATAAGACCCAAAAAAAGATATAAATTTGAAGTAGAGTTAGAGGACATATTGGTTAAAAAGCATACAAGTCAGCTAGGACCTGATGCAAATTATGGAGCAAGTTGTGTGGATCTGATTAGGGAAAAACATGTAAAATGAAGTTTGGATCTTGTCAACTGATGTTTTTCTACAGATTTTATGCATTGTAATCTCAGAAATTTTAACATGTTATTGTGCAAGGATAAAAAATCTAAACAACATACCTTAGAAAGTGCTAAGTGGGAGTGGAGAGATGGTATTTATCAATAAGAGTGCATTGTCAAATTAAATGCATCAAAGTGCAAATTGGCAAATTTGAGTATCTATAATGGGTTGCTATAATATCTTGTGTTCCTTATAGTGAAATTTTTGGTTTACAACTGTAAATTACCCAAAGATGCAGAAATAGATGTTATTTGTGGCTGTAATATGTTCAAGAGGTCTTAAACTAATCATGAATATGTTGCAAATCATCTTTTTCACCTTGTTTTGAACTTTTACCTAGAGTTGTGATATTGTCAATAACACTGTTGAAACAAAATTTGCTTCTTCCTTTTTTCATGTCCCTCCCAAAGTGCTAGAAACTTTTAATTTACCTCTAGTTGAGTGTTCTTCCATGGTTGAGGGTTTAGGGTTTAGGGTTCAAGGTTTTGGGGTTAGGGATTAGGGTTTGGGGTTTGGGGGTCAAAATATGGTTATCAGTGGAATATATGGTTATGATTATTTTTTTAGATGGATCCAATTGATGCTATCATAAAAGGGTGAAAAATCTCAAAACAATAGGGTTTTGGAAGATGGTACCATTGTGGTTGTCTTGGTGAATCGAATCTAATGAATGTTATTTTGTGCAAGGCTCTAAAAACTTCCATACTTCTTTTTTTCACCTTTTTAAAAAGAAAAACCAAAATAAATATTATGGTGATAGAAATTCCAAATTCCCACCAAATTGCAATCTATTTTTTCCACTCTTATATCCCTCAAACTTTAGGCCCGAAAAAATAACGTTGCCAAAAACCTTGCCCAAATTGAAGCTCTAATACTACTTGTAATGAAATTAGTTAGATTCGATTCAACAATACATCACATAACCAAACATATAAATATAACATCATCAATAATTCATAACTATAATAATATAATAGAATGCGCACTCTATATTTTCTAGACAACGTAGCAATATATATATATGACTTGGACACTTTGAGGGGGGAACCTCCATAACCTTATAACAAGAATAGAATACACAAGGATAATGCCAATACTAACCTCTACCTCCTATATATACCCTATTTAGGCTAACGATGATTCTATAATTGGACCCTAGTAACAATATATAAACATAGAAAGATGTGACAAGACAAGTTAAGTTATTATATTAGCCGCAAGTTGGCTATACATATCCCAATACATGTAATAGATTAAGGACATAACAAAATTTCTATTAATATTTGTATAGAATTGTTATTTTATGTTGGAATTTTTTTTGTTTTAAACTTTAATTTACATTTTAAAAGCTTAGTCACAAACCAAAGTGCTTTTTTTTTTTTCCCTCGGTGCAAAAAACCCTACAAATCCTCTCCAAATTAGAGAAAAATCGTTTAGTGATAGAGTATTGAAAAGTGGGTATGGTTTTCAAACCATTTGTATTGGAAAATATGCATGAACAGGACATAGATAATATCCATATCAGTTACGATTTAGCTCTTCACATCTATCCACCCATTTAGTATGATATGGTATGTCAAACATACTGATTATGCCTAGACAGATGTCAAAGGTATTCGTCAATAGTTGTAAATTTGTAGTCAGGATAAAGTTATGAAGCCTCCAAACCTTCTCCCATCTCCAAGTTAGTCTGATCACCTTTAATGAAAATACTATGTAAAATTGCAGCGGCGAGATTTTGTGGAAGACGAAGAGCTGCAACACAACACATTTCAACTTGAGTAGTATTTTGTATAATTTGTAAACTTTGATTTTGAAAAAATAACACCGCATTAATCTATGTTTGATCAAGGATTAATGTTATCTTACTCTCTGATTGTTTGATCATCTCAGCTTCAGTAATAACGTTGGTTTTAAGATTTCGTCCAGTTTTCTTCTCCCATAATGAAACAAGCTCACTCTGACTAATTGTGTTGCAGGATGGCTTGATAATCACTAATTTGTTCAAGGTTCTGGGATCATTAGCCACCTTAATAACTATGGCTGCAACGTCGTCTTCTAAGTTAAGAACCGCTGAACACCGCCATTAAAAGAAAAATCAATTTAGCGTTTTTCTTTTTCCTTTTCCCTCTTATGAATCCTGCTTAGAACTCTGCAACTTAATGCATCGTTTCTTTGAATATTTGCATATATTCGAATTTGTGTACTCTGCTTATTTTACGAATATGGAAGGATAAGAGCAATTCTTTTGGGTCACATTGAGCAAAAAGCAAGGGTATATTAACTTGAGGATTAACACATTCTTTCTCCAGTCTCCCATGTACCTTTGGTAGGTTGGGGATTCTTAATTATTGCTTTCACTTCTTGCGATTCAGTAGAGTACAACTCATTTCATAAAATCTGAAAAACAAAGAACTACTAAATTAGCTTTTGATTTCCAGCAATTAGAAGTTGTTTAATTTCTTTAGATTTCCATACATGCATGTAGAGAATCATCATAGATCAGACTTAAAAGAGAACAGCAGCATATAATCGAGTTAAAGTCACTCAAAAGCATTCAAAAATCAGATAGCTTCTAGCTGCATGTTACTTTCGTGCACAGCAATCATTCACACGGTTACAAGTTTGAAATACTTTCAGCTATGCGTGCATTTAGATCCAAGGGTATAATTGTGCATTCATTTAAATCTGAAAGTTAGTTATTAAGATGATCTCTTGAATTCATTGAGTTAGAGAAAAGGAATTAAAATCAGAATTTGGTTAAGTTTAATTTTTCATTGTTAGTTCAGCTAAATTTGAGAAAGGCGTAAAATGACGAAGTTGATTATCTGCACATTGTTTGAAAAGGAATATTTCGAGCTTGATTCAGTGGTAGCCTTTTCCTCGTCTATTTTTTTATTTGCTTATCCATAAATTTATTCCAAATCTGAGTAATGGTTACATGTAAACATTGACAACTCTAATCTTTTAGAGGCGATGGACTTTTTTATTTAATGCAAGTTATGCTTCTGCCTGCAAGCAAGTAATTGGAACTGACAAATAGGCTATAATTTTTTCTTTTACTCATATATTTGCTTATTAACTGTTATATTATTTAAGACTATGTGAAATGACTGCATATTTATTTGAATTTACAATGCCAAGCAATCGGAGTCATCATACTTTAAAAATGGCTGTAGAAAACGTCTTGGGCACTAGATATGTATATACAAAGCAAAACAGTTTTGACAATCGTCTTTTAACAATGTCTCTAGATGTCTTCACCGAATTAATGAAAGTTTGTAGAACTGTCTTTATGCCGAGAGGTATATACATTTTTATATATTGAGTAAAATTGTCTGATATCATGTCTGGTTTGTTTTTGGATGCAGATTAAATGTGAAATATACACTCTGAAGATCATCACGTATGCTAATGTCATGAGATTATACGAGGTACCTATCTTCTCACGCTCTGTAAACGTTTCCTAGAATATTAGGATGATTTTTAATGCATCGTGGATTTTTTCAGTAAGAAACATTGCATTAAGATATGGATTATTTTATATTCAAAATGAATCTGAATATAAATTGTAATACAAAAATATATATTTAAGATATACATTAATGATTTAAGAGAGAATATTTATGTAATAGATATTTCTTTTGTGGTTGATAGGTTGTGGTTATTCTTTAATTGGAGGCGGAACATTTACTGAACTTGGATCATTTTATCCAAGCGGCGCAGACCAAATTAGTCTCACAAAGATTTCTCATTCATAGAGCAACGGTATTGTGTTCTATACAACCTCACCCTCATTGTCTTTTATTTCCAAAAAAAAATTAAAAAATTACTTACTTCATTAATTTGTGATTATTTTATAAATTGTAAATGTCAACATTATTTTATTTGTATGTTTGTATGTGTTTATACATCTTTGCCTTATTCACATTGGAGAACATGTGCGGACATTTGTCCAACTCGGGATTTAGC
Organism: Taxus chinensis; assembly: GCA_019776745.2. Classification (NCBI taxonomy): domain Eukaryota; kingdom Viridiplantae; phylum Streptophyta; class Pinopsida; order Cupressales; family Taxaceae; genus Taxus; species Taxus chinensis. The sequence continues at coordinate 910,635,916 of CM034146.1, forward strand.
ATTGTACATGCCTTCTTTGATACCAAGAGCTAGGATTTGCAAATGGGATATTTCCTATTAATGCTCTCCTAACATGTCCAATTCTGCATGTTAGACTGTGTTCTCAAAAGGATTTTTAAAGCAACGTAATGAGGGACTCCCCCGCACACCCCCCCCCCCACCCCCCCCGGCCAATGTATGTTAAACATATGCATCTTGCGATGATACAATTATTTATGTTAAACATACGTCAAATATAGATGTTTGATATCAAATATAGCAAAATTGTGACATCGTATTTTACATATGCTTGGCATAATGTTTTGGTATATGTTATCGTAATTTACAATTCCATCATGTTGTTTTTCATTTTGATATGCGGATGACACATTATGTTATTGATATCTGTATGTTATGATTTTTTGAAAAAAAAAATTATAGGTATGGCTTGACCAAGATTAAATTTTTAAAACGAAGAAGAAATAAGAGCATATCAAAGAGAATATTGCAGAAGAAGGCAACAAGAAATGACAGATGAACAACGAGAGGAACAAAGGAAACGCCGAAATGATAACAATAGACAAAGATTTTCCAAACACAGGGCTTAATTAACAAATGAACAATTAGATGCAGATAGACGATAATGTGAAAATAACATGATAATAATTTGTTCACGATCCCTTCAAGATGACTTGTATATATCAAGAACAAGGCTACAACATGTTATTCATTCAGATCAGTTGCATGAGGAAGAAAGACGAGAATGTAAATAGTTCGATTACATTATTTATGTAAATGTTTTTATAAATTGCATAGTGTTTTGAGTATGTTGGTGAAAAAACTATTAAAAATAAAACAAGAGGTCATAAATACAGCAAAGGAATCCCTTTTTCTAATCTCTTATTCTCTTTAGTTCATATCATTCTTGGGGGGTTCACTTAGTAAAAGTATGGTATAACACGTGCATTCGAAGGGTATTAAAGAATACCTTTAATTCTAGTTTCTACCTCTAATTATTCAATTGATAATACCCCCTCTTGTTATATTATTAGAATAAAAATACCCCCTATTTTTTGCATGTACCTTACTTACCTATTTTTCAATTACAATTTTATTTACCCCTTTTTATTTGTACCCTAATATATTAAATAGAAAATATATTATATTTCTCACTCAAATTTTTTTAGTATGCATTTCCTCTCGAAAGATAGTTTGAAGCTATTGAAGACCTATTACAAATCACCTTGTAAATGTCAAGGTTTAATCATTTATCAATAGTTCTTCAAATACTTAAGATGGTGAAATAATATCACTTGTGTTGAAAAGCATACTCAATCCTAGTTTTCTACCATCTTATTATTTCTTGGTTAAGAACCTCTTAATTGATATTTATTTATTAAATAAGATATTATAATTTAATTTATGACCACACTCTTTTTAAAATTTAAAGGTATTTACTTTTAAAAACTAGGGTTCAAATGTTTTAGTTTTATATTAAAATTAAACCCCCCTTTCCTTTTTCCCACCTCTCTAACCTACCCCCAATACCTGATTCAAAACATTAATAAATTAAACCCTTTCACCCCCTCATGTCTACCGATATATTGACTTTAATTTTATTAATTGTAATTACCTCAATATGAACCCACGTGCTAGGATATTGCCTAGCTAATGAACCCCCCGTGGTTAATTTTTAGAACCTGGATATCATATGATTGTTTTCTATTACATGCATGTGGAGTTTTTAGTTATATAAATATTAGACAATTTGTTGAATATACTTTATAGGTATGGCTAGACCAAGATTAAATTTTGAAAATGAAGATGAAAAAATATCATATCAAAGAGAATATCATAGACAATATCGCAGAAGAAGACAACAAGAAATGACAGATGCATAATGAGAGGAAAAAGGAAACGTCGAAATGATAACGTTAAACAAATATTTGCATAATGGAGGGCTTAATTAACAAATGAAGAATTAGATTCAAAAAGGTGACAACATGCAAATAACATTATAATAATTTGTGCACAATCGGCTCCCAATGACTCACATGTATCAAGAACAAGGTTACAAAGAAAGATTCATTCAGATCAGTTGTTAGAGGAAGAAATAATACACAGAAAAGAACTTCACCGCGAAGCATCTCAAAGGCATTATCCTAGATTGGTTGGTAATGTTGAAGATAATTTTGGGGGACAATATTCAACATCAGTGGATCGCATGCTCGAGACACCAGAAAACTTGGCCCAAGATATAATGGATGTTGACATTAGAAATAATGTAGAGAATAATGGTGTGCAAGAGGAAACAACATTACAACCAATATGAACAATGAGAAGAAGAAGAATGCAAAATTATGATTTACAAGAGGAGTCAACAATCGAACCTAGAATAAGAAGAAGAAGAAGAATGCAAAAATCACATATTGAGAGAGAACAAAATATATTTGATCCCAATTGAATGCTTGGGAGATATTTCAATACCTTCATAATGATTTTTTGACACAGTCTTGATAACCTTACTTCACCAATCATGTGTTATATTTGTTAAGAGTGCTACCTTGGAATACAAGTTTATCAAACACTTGAAGGACCTATGTGTACTAGATGTCGACAACAGAAAGGTCATCGTCGATTTTCAGCATCAAACAATATGGATCCTAGGCCACAACCACTAGAACATGCAAACTTAAATCAAGTTGAGGAAAATTTGATAGCCTGTGTTAAACCAATCCTACAAATAACGCATGTAACTGGAGGTCAATACAAATATAAAGTTCACACGATAAGTTTTCTTCATGAAGTAAAAGAAATTGCTAAACTTTTTCCACATAGATTGAAAGATTTTCTAATGATTATTGTTTGGAGGAGAGATCAACATGGAATCAATTACAATTTTACATTCAATAGAGAGCAAGTTTATAATGCACTAAAATATAAAATAAAACATGATAAATTCTATTCAGATGTTCAAATTGATTAAAATTATCTAAATTAACTTATGTGTCATTCTGATGAAAATATATTCGAGCAGTTGAACTTTTTCCATATGGAGTTTGATTTTGATGCAAATAAAATTATATTTATAGGTCTGAACATTGAGATAGATGAAGGAAATGTCATTAGTCACACAACATCTATGGCCTCTAAACCACCCAATGCCCCAAGGGAGATGGAATTAATCCATGCATGGGTAAATAACCCTCATGCAGACCCTGTAGTAGTGATTGATTGGTCAGGGATAGGAGCATCTCTTATCAATGAGTATGTGACACTAGGATTACCTAATATGGCATTCCCTATTTCATTTCCCAATGGAAAATGTGATTGGTTAAAACAAGTACGTCTCCATGAATTTGTAAAACATTTAATTTGATATAGGGATCACATGTTTGGCCGACATCCCCAATTCAGGTATTACATGTCAAACATGATCATGAGACGTTGTGTACAAAATTCATCAGTGGTGTTTGTCAAGAAAAACCTCCAAGATTTTCCAATCACCATCAATGAGTTACATGAGCATATGGAAAATGTGTCCCATTCACATCTGGTCGATCGTTTGATGTGGTTTGGAACATCCTTAAGGGGTACAAGGTATTATTGGGCAAAATTTTGTGGTCAATTGACTGACATGTTGCATCAAATTGGATCACCTACCATTCTTTTCACATTGAGTGCATTAGATATGTATTTGCCTGATGTACATGCATTAGTTCCTGGAAAACCACCGGATAATCCACAAGAAGCGGAAATTTGGAGAAGGCATAATATCATTGAATATCTTCGTATAGTGGAACACTACATGCACCTATGACATACACTTTTCCAAAAGGAGATATTGCAAAAATGAATGAAAGTTAAAGATTATTGGTCTAGATATGAATGAAAACATATAGGTTCGCCACATGTGCATGGATTTATATGGTTAGAAGGGGCACCAAATATGGACAACCTTGATTGAAATGATGATTTTCAATGCACAAATGCTGAAAAATATTTCCATTCTATTGTCCATGCATGGAATCCTCAGGATGACCCACACCAACGAAACATACAGGTAATTTATATAGAATTCTTATGTTCTCAAAATATATGATATATTCTTATGTGTTATGAATTACAGGTCGACCAAAATTTTACTCAACATCCATGTCTTCGAAATATGAGACAACTTGCACAAGTGGATATGGAACTGTGACTACGAAGAGATTATCAATTGTGTAGAGCGACATACGATGTGTAAAGAGGGTGTTTGCCTATGTAAGAAAAGAGGAAGAATGGTTTGTAGGTAAGATGTTAAAATTTTTGAGATAATTAAATCGAAATTAAAAAATATATGTGTGGAAGAACTAATAATGGATTATTATCTTTTGTAGGTATAATGCACAGTGGCCATTGAATCTCGAGGGATCAAATTTATATCAAGACTCAGAGACAAGAGATAAAAATTTTGAACCTACGAGAAAAAATGAAAGAGTAAATACACACAATCGCTACATATTTCAATTGTGGAGAGAAAACATAGATTGGCAACATGTTCTTTCCAAGCATGTCATAATCAAGTACATTGCAAAGTATGCAGAAAAAGTAGAGAAGAATTCTGAAACTTATCATGAAATGTTGATGTGGATTACAAACATTGAAAACCCAGATGAAATGGCAGCAAGAGCATATAGGAGACTTCTAATTGAAACAATTGTTGAAAGAGACATTGGCACACAAGAAACATGTCACATGTTGTTGGAGATTCCATTGGTAGAGAGCAGTAGAGTATTTGTCAATTTGAATGTTTCACATGAGGTGTTCAAACCGGTAACAACAGCTAATGAAGATGACCATGAAGAACATGTAAAAACTTTCATTGAGGTACAAGAGTATTTTTCCATGGAAAGTGTGTCACTTATTGATGTTGTTAGATCTTGGACGTATAATTCAAGGAGAAAAAGAGATAACAAATGGGAGGTTAGGAGTTTAGTAGCTATTGTGAGAGTATTCCCAAGGTTTTCCTCCATCCCTTCACGTGAATCGCATAAATGGGTTGATTTTTGTTGGTCATAATTGTTGCTTTACAAGCCATTTCGTGATATAAAGAGAGATATCAGACTTGATTCTGATTCAATAAGTTCAAACTGGGATTCGTTCAATTATAATCCATGGCATGTCGAGAGGAGGACTACTATAGAAGATGTTGATAATAACAATGATTCTGAAGATGAAACTAATCAACATATTCAACAAAATACAACAAAACATGAATGGAAAATTATATGTGGGCTTCATCACGCTCAAATTTTTCAAGTGACTAAAATAAATATGTTGGGAAGAAGAGATATTGACAAACAAGCACCATGGAATGATGAATATCGAGGTGAAGAATACACAAGTAAAGCAATAAAATTCATAAGCAACATGAAAGATAATGGGTTGGTTATAGACAATGAATTAGCCCCAAATTTCAATTATGACACCTTGGGTGCCTAAACAAAAACAAGCACTTGATATAATAATGACACATTATAATCAATGTCAAAATAACATGTCATTACTCATGATAGTTCAAGGAACGAAAAGAACTGGAAAATCCTATGTGATTGGTGTTATTCATCAAGCACTTTTTGATGCATCATTTCCATAATGTTCTCCTCTTCTATTACTTTCACCAACGGGAGTTGCAACATTTAATATTAGCCCCTCAATGATCCATTCACAACTTTGAATCCCTATTTTAGATTTTACAGAATTAGAAGGCTCAAGACTTACAACATTCCAACAAGAGATCTGCCACATAAAATATATATTGATTGATGAAATGAGCTTCATCGGAAAATTTTTGCTACAAAACATAGACTCCCGACTTCATCAAGCATTCCCTAAAAAACAGACATCAGTTTTAGTGGTGTTTCTATGATTTTGGTAGGAGATTTGGGGAAACTTCCTCCTATTATAGAAAAACCACCATATGATAGTAATGGATGAGAAAAGTTGATATGGGAGGCATTCACAACATTTGTTACATTGGATAAGGTATTTAGACAAGAAGGAGAAAATGAAGACCAAAATTGTTTTCGACAACTTCTCACAAATCTCAGAGATGCGAATCTGACACTCGATGATTGGAGATTATTAATGAGTAGAATAATTTTTGCATTAGACAAAGCTAGCAATGAATAATTCAATAATAATATCCACCTTTTGTGACAAAGATTAACGTGAATAACCACAACAACAAAAAAATTCATTCGTTGAAGAGACATGTTGCATGTAGCATTGCAACTACAACAAGTACCGCTAGCACACTTACAGTAAGTCTGAATGATGAAATTGATGTTGAATTATTAATTTTTAATGATGCAAGGGTTATGTTAACATCCAATCTTTGGATAGAAGCAGGTCTTGTAAATGGAGCTCTAGGATATATCTGAAGCATAATATACACACCCGGGAGTGGTCCACCAAAACCACCAACATATGTAATGGTTGAATTTGATAAGTACTTCAGAATACCGTTTGAAGATAGAACTCCACGTACCATCCCAATTACACCAATACAAAGGGGACACACACACCAATTACCGTTACGGTTGGCATGGGCATTGACAATACATAAATTGCAAGGTTTAACTCTTTCCAAGGCTACAATTGATATTGTAAAGGGAAACAATGGGGTTGACATTTATGGCTATCTCTCGAGTAAAGTCATTGTAAAGTCTAAGAATATTTCCGCCATTTACATATGAGCGCTATGAAAGGATGAAGAAGGTTAAACAACTTTCGAAATGGAAGGCAAAGGAAGAAATACTTAAGTCCTTGGAATATAAATAATGTCCCCTTTGTAACACACATTTCATTATATGATTTTGTCATTTCATGTGATGTACATTTAACATTTTGATTTGTAGGAAATAATGCTTTATTTTTTGAACATGATAATATGGTTACTAATAAAATCCATATGAACTTCATGTATTATAGACCTAGAATTGTTATTACTCATACTTATTCTCTTAAGATAGATGGTTCCCTCTCTAAATCCCTCTATGATGTTCCTTGTAAGATATTTGAGTCTAAATGAATATTAGAAAAGATTATTAAATGTTTGTCTTTCCATCAAAATCTCAATATATTATCTTGGATATTGTTGGTTTTAATTGGTTGAGAATATACCTTAAGGTAGTTCAATCAAATTCATTAGGCACTCTTATGACTTAAGGAAATATTAAATATATATTATTGGTTTTAATTGGTAGAGAATATACCTTAAGGTAGTTCAATCAAATTCATTAGGAACTCGTATGACTCAAGTTCTTAAATATATAGGGGATCGAATTCTATCTTGGGTTCTTGATATCACATAGAAAGAATCATTGGTTTCACCAATGACTTGAGACTCATATTATTAATAATAAGGATCCCCGCCGACGTAGTTCATTGATAAGATGTTCAAAAATTTGAATAAGTCAGCATAAGTCACCAAATTGATTAGTTCTCATCAAGGTCTTTCATGCACAAACTAAATTTTGGATTTCTTTTCCTGACTTTATTTTTGGTATCATTTTATGTATAATGCAAATCCCGCGGTTGCTACTAGCATACCTATATTATATAAATATATGTAAAATATGTCGAGAGGTATAGGCGCTTATACCTCTCAGCATATTTTACCATGTTTTGATTTATGTTTATATAAATGGTAAAATATGCCGAGAGGTATAAGCACCTATACCTCTCAGCATATTTTACATATATTGATATAATATATGTATGCTAGTTTATTTCAACGACAAGAGGGAGTTTGGAAAGACTACAATAACAATATATTTTTGAGATATATTTGTCGGGTGATTAGACGCCCATCCAACATACAAACCCTAACCCACCTTGACTATATAAAATCCTTCAAAGAACAAAAACAGACATCGGGGCTCTTCACTAAAGAATACATGTCAAATTTGGTATATAAAAAGATTAGATTCTACATGTAGGATGCCTTAAGGAGGGAAAGAGACATGATCTTCAGGAAAATAAATAAATGTAACTAACACCCTCGAATCTATATGGAAAAATGAATGAGACAATTGTTATACTGAAGCAGTTGGATAAATAAGAGTGAAAATGGGAGGGAAATGATTTACCAATTAATATAAAAACCAATCCACTCAGTCCTAGAAATAATTACATACCTTGTATAGTTACCTTCATAATACGTAAACAATGTAGTGAACATTAAATAGATCAAAACCTGGACTTACATTTGCACCCTGCATATTCTTTCATAAAATGAAATTTTTGAAATTTCATATTTAAGTACCTTTGTATAGTTATTAATTGCAATATGAATAAGTGGACCACTTTTACGCTCCATTTAAGTGTTAGTATATCTATACATTAGGTTCCACAACTTTGATATACCACACACTTGCCTTCATTCCAAATTCCAATAACCATAAGATGGTATTTCTACGTTTGCAAAATATAAATTACATCTTCTTATTTGTTAACTCAATATGCATGCCATGTATTAACATTTCCCATAAACAACAATGCTTGCAAACTTTGATTTTAGCAATAATGTTGTTTTTTTATCAATTGCAAATAATTGATTTTCTACAATTATATGTACATATTTGTGAAAGATTATATAGAACTTGTACAAATCTTATAATTTTTTCTCAATTTTATTATGAATAAATCATACGATTGTTAACCTAATGGATAAGGCATTCGTCAAAAGAATTAAATCGAAATTTTGTTAAATTTTTTATTTTTATTTATTTGTTATGAGAATTTTCATATTTAGCAAAGAACATATCTCACTTAAATTTTATTTTGTTTCTAAAATTATGCATTTCTTCCATAAATATAAAATGAGTTCTTCATGTAGACACCCATAATCATGCCCGAGCAATTTAAATACTTAAATTGTGCTAATTATCTCTCTTTTGGCAAATTGACGACATATCGTCAAAAGTGTTCATCTTCGCTCTTATCGCCGTTAATTAATTACACTATGCTAATTAATTAGGTCACCTATCCAATGAACACCCTAATTAACGACCTTTCATTAATTAATCACCCCTTCTATCTGGACTAATTAATTATTATTAATTAATTAGCTTTCCCCTTCATTTAACCAATAAATCAATATTTAATTAATTTAATCCCCTTCTATAGCCTAAATCGTACTAATATTCCTCTAATTAGCTTCTATAAGCTTACATCTGCCTATTAATTAATCACCTTTGATTAATTAAAACACCCCCCAACTCCCATGACTTGCTAAGTATAAATTAAACCCTTCTAAAGTAAGGTTACCTTTTATAAAGCAACCTTATCCATTCCTAATCTTGTTTCACCTTTTATCCCACATGCAAAGGGATGAAGTGTTTCCTTAATCCATTGGACTATATAAGGAGCCATCCTTCTACCTTTATACCTACACCTAAACTTCTTGAGAAGACAAAAACAAAGCATATAGCAAAATAGACTAAAAGCTTTCCTTTGTTTTCTTGAGAGTTCACCACTTGGAGAGTTAAGCCTCTTTTCTAGCCAAAAGTGCTTAGGTCATATGGGAGGTGTCAAAAGGGTCTTGTAACCCAAATTTGATAAGCCCCAATTCCAAGGTTCTTGGAATATCAAGAGAAACCTATTTGATTATCATGGAGCTTACATAGGTTCATTCATTTATTTGTTGTTAATCAAAAGAATAGAGGATTTAGACAATTAGCATATTAAGTTTCAAAGTTTTAATATGATAAATGTTAGTGTCTAACCTTGCTTAATTCTTATCTTGATGGTGCTTTGTACGTTTTTTTAAGCTTTGTTAATTAGGGCTACTAGGTGTTAGTCTCTATTGTTCATTAACTTAACTTAAGTACACAAAAAAAAACTATGCACACACTTCAAAATTATGATGCACATTGGCGAAGTCAAGGTGCATCATAAACAATGTATGTTGATCATGGGTTGAGTTGAATGCATAAATCTACTACAAATCTTGTGCATATTTGAATCAATTTATTCATGTGTGTCTTGGAAAAAAATGTTAGGACATAAAGATGCATATCAATGTCAATCTCTATATCGTTGGCACGTGTCTTTATTGAGAATTATCAATATTTTATCTCGTGTCAATATTTTTACTTTGTTCTTTGTTAGTGAAAATTTTATGACGAAGTATCAAATTTCTTCTACTTTTGTTTGTTGGTGAGAATTCTCTTTTAATTAAGATTGTTATGTGTTCTTTTAGGTAGAGTAAATAAGATTGTAGATTTTGCTACTGTATTTTATTTTGGGTATTTTTTTTGTTTGGGATTCTATTGTCATGGTTTTTAATATTTGGTTTTTTTATTTTAAATATGTGAGGGTTATATTTATTAAAATTTGTGTGTATGTATGTGTGCATGTATGTCTGTATGTGTTTTAGTTTTTATTTTAGTTGTGGATGGAAAGGTGTTTAAAATTATTACCGAGAAATTATGAGGTAAATTAGGTACAGTGAGTCTCATTCACATGTTCAATTTCAATTGGTGTCACAGATAATTCAATAAAGACATTTGAGAACTTTGTAAAGTAACCCTTGAATCTGATAGAGCTGAAAATGAAGAATGCTTATGAACACCTGCTATCGGAATTCTTTGTAACCTTTAAGAAATACAATGTTGAGGTGGCATCTCTAAATATTCACTATAAATTCGGATAAATACAGAGAACATGAAAGTTTCTTAACATTTATATTTTGAAATTTAACTTATTGATTTCGTATTCCTTTTTAAATGGTTTTTTATTTAGAAAAACTACTCCTAAATTTTATATTAAAATATTTTTAAAAACATAGTTTGATTTATGATAGAATAGTATTTTTAATTATTTGTTTGTATAAACAAAAAATATGAGTTACAATATATAATCTAAGTTATTTCTAATGAAGAGAATATTCATTTTTTCTTTGTTGAATGTTATTTTTTAAAAAATGAATATGAGTTTTTTTCAGAGCTTTTAGCATAATTTTTTATTTTGAATCAAAGATGAACAAAGGAGACATATGTAATTACCTCAATAACAGCAACAATTTCAAGAAAGTCTTCTCTAAGTGATATGGATGCCAAATCCAACTACTATTGGAATCTCTAAAGTTCAAAATAACATTATCATCGCAACTTCTAAATGCCTCTTTCATTGCTACAACCATAAAACTAAAGCTAAAACGTCGTACATTTCACTGAGCTAAATGTGGGAGAAACATTTGATATTTGAAATTTATTTTACTTACCAAATGGTTCGAATATACATTAATGGTAGGCCATTTCTATAGATTTTCATAAATATTATGTGATCTTTATGTTAGTTTGTTAGCTTGAACAGTTGTTCATCCATTTGCTAAGATTAGATAATAGTTATCTCATTGTTGAGAATGTATTAATTATTTTCTAATTATTGATTTTCTTTAGTGACACCTTGCAACCAAATTTGTTATGGTTGTTAAGTTGTTATGTATCTCAGCCGTCGATTGAGAATCGGACTCAGCCATTGGTGTTCCAATGAGAGTAGTATAAAAGGAGGTCATTGGGCATTTGGAGAGAACAAGTTTTGGAGAAGAATTTGTAGTGCTAGAAAATGACTTTTTAAATTTGTAGTGATAGCAAACAGTCTTGTAGTGTTAACAAGGGCGCAATGATAACCTTGGGGATAGCATTGGGGTAATATCAGCGAGAGAAGTTGGGAGATTGTCGAAGTTCTGCCAGTAAGAGGCAAGGAATATTTGTATCTCTTAATTTGTTAAAGTTAATATAATTTCTCATATGTAGAACTGGTTTTCCCTTAGGTTTTTTTCCAAGGACAATTTGTCTGAAAATATTGTGTTCATTGTGTTACGCATTTCTTTTCGTATTCTTATTAGTGAAGTTGTAGTTGTGTTATTTTTCGATATTAGCTGTGAATTAGTTTTCGGCAGTTAAATAATCTTATAAGATAGGAGATTAATAATCATTGACTGTCATAGAATTTTCACATGGTATCAAAGTAGTGTTAAGGGTAGAAAAAGGTTTTCCCTAGGAAATAAATTAAGGGTTTCTATAACCTAGTTTGATCTCTTTAAATTTTTATTACTTTTATCCTTTGAGATGGCTTCAGCTGGTTTGAGAGATCAGGACAGATTAGATGGTGCCTCAAATTTTGGTGTCTGGAAGGCCAGACTTTCTTTATTGTTGGAAGAGAATGGTATAAAGGATTATGTCACCGTTGTTGTAGCTGTACCTACAGACGCAACACAACTTGCAACATACAAGAAAGAGGATGCCAAGGAGAGGAGGCTTGTCCTTGATGGTGTCAAGGATCATATTGTTCCACACATATCCGAGTTAGCTACGATGAATAAGATGTGGAATGTCATTCTGAATCTCTACCAGAATGCTACCACCAATTGGAAGATGATTCTTAGAGAAAAGATGAATAATACCCAGATGAACAAGGGAGAATATGTTACAACTTACCTCACCATACTTAGACTTGTCAAGGATGAGTTAGCAGCTGTTAGAGATAGCCCTAACGATGATGAGCTAGTACGGATAGCCCTTAATGGGTTTACTAAATAGTGGGATGTTTTTATTCAAGTTGTTAGTGGATAAGACACCTTATCGAGTTGGGATCTACTATGGACTGATTTCACTCAGGAGGTGTTTAGACTAAGTCTTTTCAATGGGGCCAACAAGAGTTAGAAAAGTGAGAGAGAACAAGAAAACGTTTCCCTAGCAAGAAAAGGGAAAGCAAAGAAGGGATTTAGCAAAGGATCAAATTATCAAAGTGAGAAGAAGAAGAAGGACTTTTCTAAGGTCAAGTGCTTTGGTTGTCACGAGTTTGGCCACTATGTCAGTGATTGCCCAGATTTGAAGAAGGATAAGAAGTAGGTGGCAACTTCAGCAAGTGCAGAAGAACTCTCCAGTAGAATGGAAGATGAGTTTTCGCTCATAACTTATATGGCTAGCTCAACCTCATAGTGTGTTTGGTATATAGATAGTGGGGCATCATTTCATATGATAGAAGTTAGAGAAAACTTCTCTAGTTACAAGGAGGAGGACACCAATATCCATATTTCTATTGGGAACTTATCCAAGCTCAACCCAGTTGGGAAAGGGACTGTTCAGTTTCAGAGGGAGAATGGAAAGATAGTTCCACTTCATGATGTCTTGCATGTGCCAGGATTAGGTATGAATTTGATTTTTGTATCTGTTCTTCAGGATAAAGGTTATAATGTACTTTTTAGAGGGACACATGTGCTGATTAAGCACAAGGATTGGAAATCCCCCATAACTATTGGATTTAGGAGTGGTCTCCTTTATAGGTTACATTTTGATAGTCCTAAGGCACTTATGAGCAGCAGTAATCCTAGATATCTTGGAGAGCTATGGCATAGGAGGATGGGCCATATTCATCATGGAGCACTTAAATTACTTCGTGAGACAGTGACAGGTGTTCCAGAGGTGAGCACAGAGCATGATGATTTATGTAAGGGATGTGTGTTGGGGAATTTTTTGAAATAATCTATTCCAAGGAGTGACAATAGATCTAAGGGTGTTCTTGATCTACTGCATTCAAATGTATGTAGACCAATGTCGACAAAATCTCTCAGAGGATATGTGTACTATGTTACCTTTATTGATGATTTCTCCACGAAGACCTGGATATACTTCTTGAAGACCAAGGATGAGGTTTTCAGTCACTTCTAAGAGTTCAAGGATCTTGTGGAGAACTCAACATGAAGGAAGATAAAGGTTCTTTGGGTCAGATAATAGATATGAATACAAAGGAAATGACTTCCAGGATTTGTGTTACAGAGAAGGAATCAAGAGAGAGTCGACGGTTCCTTACAATCCACAATAGAATGGAGTTGTTAAGAGGAAGAACCATTCTATATCAGAGGCAAAAAGGGATATGCTACATGACCAGGACATGCCATGCTAACTATGGGCAGAGGTGTGTAGTATAGCAGTTTACATTCAGAATAGGTTTCCACACAAGGTACTAGGGAAGATGACACCAGAGGAAGCTTTCACAGGGAAGAAGCCAGATGTAGGTCACTTTAGGATTTTTGGGAGTTTGTCATATTCCAAAAGATACACGTACCAAGTTTGATCAGACTGCAGAGAAGGGGTACCAAGTTGATTATCATGGAGCTTACATAGGTTCATTCATTTATTTATTGTTAATCAAAATAATAGAGGATTTAGACAATTAGCATATTAAGTTTCAAAGTTTTAATATGATAAATGTTAGTGTCTAACCTTGCTTAATTCTTATCTTGATGGTGCTTTGTACTTTGTTTTAAGCTTTGTTAATTAGGGCTACTAGGTGTTAGTCTCTATTTTTCATTAACTTATCTTAAGCACAAAAAAAACTATGCACACATTTGGCACGCCCAGTGGGACCTAGTCCCTTGGCATTTTAGTTTAAATTTCATTGTTTTGGCTAACTTTTGATATACACATGTAGTAATTAATGTCCATTTTCTTGGAATTTTTACTAATTTTATATGTGTAATTTCTTGTTCACAGCCATCATTTTATTGGGTTGTTGCCATTTTAAAACTAACTTGCTAAAATTTGAATTATTGTGAGCTTTCTTGTTTTTTTGGTCGTATTTTGGTTGCAGGGGTGGCGTAGGCACACTACCAAGAGCGCAGGCATGTTTATGGTGGCACAGGCATCTCTTGGGTGGTGTAGGTGCACTTTCGGAGCCTGATTCTCTGTTTATTGGCCCTGGCGCATACGCACTAATCCCGGCACACATACCCTAACCAGCGCACAAACGTACTAACCCAGGTGCCAGCGCTATTTCGTATTGTACCTTCACTACAACGCAAAACCTGTCAGACCAGCGCATACACCCTAACCCAAGCGCACACATTGTTTTGGTGGCGCAGACACATTTCTGGTGGTGCAAGTGTTCTGTTGGAATCTGAGACTATTTTACAAAGTGGTGGCGCACACACTTTTCCGGTAGTACACACACTTTTCTGGTGGTGCACACACTTTGCTGGTAGCACAAGCGTTTTGTGTATAACTAAGCCTATTTTTATCAAAAGTAGCACATATGTTCTTCTGGTGGCGCACACGCTTCTCGAGTGGCGTAAGTACACAAAAAACTAGAAACACACAAAATAGTGCATACGTTCTTCTTGTGGTGCACACACCTCTCAAGTGGCGCAGGTATACGAAAATCCAAAAACACACAGAGTGGCGCATATGCCCTAACCCGCACGCAGACGCCAAAATAGGGGCACAAGTGTCTCTTTGTTTTCTTAAGGTTAATGTGTTGAGGTGCTAACATTCTTACAAGTTTTATCTAATTAAATACTCATCTTTGTAGGGTGTTTTTACATGCTTTTACTTTATTAGATAAACTTTGCATGTTTACTTATAGGAATAAGATCGTGAATGCTCTTCCCTCATGTCCCTTGGGGTGATCTAGGGAATCAGAAACGATTCTTAGGTCCTTTTATTGCTTTGAGGTTGTTAGGAATATTTGAATTGGAATTGGTTAACTTGGTGTGTTTGAATTAAAGTTTTTTTTCATTTAATATCTTTTTGGATTTTGGAAACATCACGTATGCTCTTCTCTTGCATCCTTAGACGATCTGGAGAATCAGAAATGATGTTTAATATTTTTAATGGAAAACTACTAAAATCGTCATACAGGACCAAAACACCATGCTTGTCAAAGAAAGGAGGAATCAAAAAACGAAGTCAAAAACTACTAATACAGTTGTTATACAGGTTCCCAAAAGGTGTTCAAGCAAACCACACCTAATTAAACAAGATAAAAAGAACAACATATTCAAAACACTGTATTGCAGGTTTCGGAAAAGGGTACGTCCCTCTTCGCTCAACTGGAACATAACCCCTTTGGCATAACACCTTAAGCTACAACAATGGGGGTGGTTCCAGGAACCTCAAAGTAGTCCACACAAGAGGGAACCTTGTGGATGAAACAGAAAATTCTCCTCACTACCTACTTGACTAGTGATTCCTTTGTGAGATAGTGTTACCGATTGTCCGTATGGAAACCCCAGTGATAGTACACATAGATGCACTAGTTGCCTACTATTCTTGAAGGGGGTAAAGTAAAGTTGAGATACTCCCAAACTAGTCAATGTAACTTTTTGGGTAAATCACACTCGCTTAAGACAACTTTGTAACACCTAGGGCGAGAGAACCACCTAGGAAGATATTCTTTGGTAAGGAGCCCACTTTGACCATTCTGAAATAGTGTTGAGTTGTGAACCATATTTTCATCACGAAACGTGTGACGCGTTACTTTTGATTAGTTTTTCACTTGCCTTAAGGCACGGCGAAACTCTGCTTAAGTGAAGCCAACATTTTTCATCCCCATTTTTTATCTACTTCCTTCACATTCTTTTGACACTTTGTTTGATCAAAAGAAGGGTGACTACTTCTGTGTTACCAATCGATTGTTTCTACCACTTTTTTATTCGTTTACACCCATCCATGTTTGTGGCTGGGTAAGTTAAACATCTAAAGTGTGCGGAGGCGTATTCATATCATTGGTGGCCTTTGTGATCTTGATACCCACATCAATATCGTAATCGTAGTTAGGCATGGTTCATCATCTTGGACTTCCTTAGAAAGGTTACCTTGTTTGTATCATATCACTACAATTTTGGTATTTACATCTTGTTTCTTGTAAACTCGACCTAAATATCTATATTGTAAGGTTACGCTACATGCATTTTAACTATTCCTAGCTATACTTTGAGATTTTAGTTCGATTCTATTATTACCTCGATTTTGAAGAGTGCTACGTGTTACCACTTTTGCGTGTTGTATTAATAGCATCTTGATATCAATACCTTACTCTCTCACAAATTTTGGTCGACATATCTTGGTGATATTGTTGTGTCACTCACAAATTGTAAACTGACACTTTTTAGGATATAGGTCTTAATCAAATTTGAGCTCGCTTCTAGTATATCTTGTTGGGAGGTCACATTATCTTTTTGTATTTACTTATGTCTTGTTCTTTCTCTTGAACTTGGCATAAGTGAGAACATCTTGTTAATTATCTTACGGCACTAAACTGATTTTTGAGACATAGTCTAGGAAGTACTTCATTTAGTAGGCTTAGATACCAAACATTTGTGTCACTAGTGATTTATCACTCTATCGCATTGGTATTCTCACATTGTTATTCATTCATATTCTTGGAAATTTATCTTACATTTCACTTAGGTGTGGTCACAAAGTTTTGAACACATTTATAACTTACCTTAGTGAAACTATCACAAATCATGGCTCCCAAAACACGATTAGGACTCAAGAAACAAACATACGAGGAACAACAAGTGCAAGCTTGGGAAGCCTCAAATAGACAAGGGTCAAACCCTTTCATTGGACATGATCTAGGGCCTCTATTTTTTGCGAAAAAAGAGATAGAGGATATGGTCGATCATAGTGGTGATGAATTGGAATCCCCACACACAGAATTCAAATTTGACCCTACTTTATTAGATGATTTTCTCTTCAGAAATAAGGATAGAGTGCTAGCATGGGTCGTAGAATTAGGGGCCAAAATGCCCACTGAAAATGAAACAATCCCACCTGCGAATAACGCTAATGAGGAAGAACGACCCCTTATCAACATGGAGGATATTTTGACACATGGACATGCTTCTACCTCCAATGCAGGAAATGATAAAGTGGTGGGACATAGAATACCCTTTATCAAAGTGCCACATAAAAATAGGACAGGACATGAGAATGGTGAAGAACCTCCACAATACGAGGAAGAGGAGGAACCTTAGAAGAATAAACTACCATTCAACAATAGATTAGTAACCTAATCTGACAATTAGCTTTGCTAACCTCTCATGTACAAAAGGAAGCAAGTAAAAATGTTCAAAAGTCAAGGCCTAAGGTCAAGATCAGTGAACTCCATAGAGAAAATCAAGGAGAAGATGATACGGGGTATCATCAGTATATATCCCCGCTTCTCCCACTAAGAACAATTGCTCACACAAGAGGTACAGTCTATGAAAGCAACACTAGCAAGCCTTCAAGAGAGCAATATAGGGAGCATTAGAAAGTATCAATATGAAGAATTATGTCCCTATCCTTTTGACAAGACTATGACCCTTCAACCTTTTCCTAAGAAATTTGACATGCCAAAATTCAACAAATATAAAGGGAAGGGAGATCCATGTGATCATGTCAAATATTTCTATATGGCATGTCAAGAGGTGTCCTATAGTGACAATTATCTCATAAGACTTTTTCCCAAGAGTCTAGGAGGTCAAGCCTTGGAGTGGTTTACACGTTTACCTCGGGGATCAATTTTCACTTGGCCAAAATTGGTAGAAAGGTTTGTGCGTCACTTCTCATACAATATAGAGAGTGATGTCACCATGGAAGATTTATGTGGCGCCAAACAATGCCCTAATGAGACTTTTGCCAGCTTTTTACAACATTGGAGAGGGATAGCTAGCCGCTTCCCTTGTACGCTTTCCCTGAAAAACAGTTGGTAAGTATTTTTGTACCCGACCTAAATCCGGACATAGCCTTCCACCTCCAAATGTATTGTGTTCACACTTTTGAGGAGGTCATTGAAAAAGGGGTTCAAATAGAGAAAGCTCTCATTGCCAAAGGAACTCTCAAGTCCCAATCTAGAGATAATCAAAATGTTAAACCCACTGAGAAGCTGAAGGTTTTTTAACAAAAAAAAAATGTGGTAGGAGACGGGATCATTGATTCCAAACGTGTACAAACGGTCCAAACCGGTCAACCTTTTAAACTAACCAAAGGACCAATTCAACCACCACCAAAACGAAGAATGTTCACCCCTCTTAATGAACCTTTTTCGATTATATTAAAAAAATTGGATGTGGCTCACATGGTGACATATCCTATGACACAACCATTTGATGACAATGCTCCAAAACCTTCATGGTACAAGGAGCATGAATATTGTGAAATGCATCGTGTCAAGGGACATAAGACAGAAAAATGTCTGCGAACTTTATCATTATATCCAAGACCTCATCGAAAATGGGGAGATAGAGGTGGACAACCCTGAGAAAACTCAGACACCCAACGAAAAGATGGGGATATATAAAGAGCCATTCCCCAAACATGATAAATCAGAAAAGTCAAATTCAGATTGGGGAGAGTCATCCCAAGGTTATAAAGCAGCGAATTACTTATACACCAAAAAATACAACAATCATTATGATTCACTTATTGGATGTATTCGCTCTCCTACTGACCATGTCAACACCATCCGAATCAAGGGAAAGGATTATGCCATGTTAACAAGGCATGCCCGCCTCGTGATTTTAGAATCTTCTCCATCAACCCCACAAACTGGTAAATACAACCTCTTAGAGCAACTTGAGAAGACGTCTGCTAAGATTTTGATCTTATATCTTCTTAAGATATCCAATGTACACAAAGACATTCTATACCAAACTCTTCAGGGGTCGGGAGTGTCATTAGAGGTAGATCCTACACATCTCCAAGCCATAGTAGCAAACATCATACCAAATGAACATATTGCCTTCAACCATAGGGAGATCCCTACTGAAAATCCAACGCATAATCTTCCTTTGTATATTGAGGTAGTTGTTACCCGCAGGAAGATCAAATGAGTGCTTGTGGATAATGGATCAGGGTTGAACATCTACACACTAAAGTTGGTTAAACACTGGGACATACTGAGGTAGATCTTGAGTCAAATATCATCACTATCACCACTTACGACAATGCGGAAAGGGAGTCAGCAGGCACAATCACATTTCCCATGGAGGTGGGTCCCACTTGCCATCAAACAAAGTTTTCATGTCCTAGACTTGGAACTTCCGTATAATATGCTTCTAGGCCAACCATGGATTCATGCCATGTAATCCATGCCATCGACGTTCCATCAGTGCATTAAATTGAAGCATGAGGGACACACCATTACAATACAAGGAGATTCAGAGCCCTTCACTCATTACAGAGCTCTCAATAGTTTTACACGTAAGGGCACATATGCATGTCCCTCCACCGATATAGCTGTCCCTCTCCAATCTGAAGCCATAGAATCACGAATAGATTCAGATTCTCTCAGTTCTTGCACCCATGGTGCGTCTACATCAACCTCTCCTTTTGATTCATGGGAGATGAAAAACCTTGAATACGGCTGTAGAGAATATAATGTGCAGCAAGCCCTCTTAGTTTCAGACCTCTCATTGTCACCCAAGACTAGAGGTCGACCAACTATCACTTCAGAAGACCTAGAAATGAACACACTATTGGGTCATTCTTACCTGGAGGCTTGTTGGCTGAAGAAAAATTGTTAGATCCACCTACAACTTGGGTCCCAGAGGATACTCAACCAACCTGTTATCAAACCCCTGAATACGAGAAATCCAGTAAAATGATGTACTCCATGGGCTACAAGGGCCTAGGATGTGGAAGAAGTGAACAAGGACAAAGAGAACCAGTGCCTCTTCTGCATTTTAAAACAAAAAGATACGGCATTGGAATTCTCCCTTATGGAGCACACCCCAATGATCAAGACACTACTTGTTCTGAATGTGAGGATAGCTCTGACTATCTAGACAGCGATACAGATTCCCATTGTAGCCAATATGAGGATCTTACCTCCACAAACCTATTCATGAACAATGTTGTCCTAACCATAACCCCTATGGAACCTACCCTTGACCTTGTTTACCCTTCCCTTGTTGAATGGGACCAACAACATCATATGTCACTAGATCTATTTGAGAATGATGAAGCTATCGCAGAGTTCATGGGCATAAGGGATATAATTCCCATTAGAGACCACAAAAAGGGCTTCTATATTGACTTGGATACCTACGCTTACTTCGTCGAGAAGGCTGAGCTTCATGGTCAGTAAAA
Organism: Taxus chinensis; assembly: GCA_019776745.2. NCBI lineage: Eukaryota > Viridiplantae > Streptophyta > Pinopsida > Cupressales > Taxaceae > Taxus > Taxus chinensis. The sequence continues at coordinate 910,656,810 of CM034146.1, forward strand.
CTTAAGAAAAAGAGAGGGAAAAAGTTCCAACGTAAAGCCTCGGCAAAAATCAAAGTCCAAGTCGCATAGTGAAAACCTCTTTGAGGCACTAGCTGACAAACAAGTGCAAAAATCAAGGGACAATAAAAGTGACCACGCCAAGGATGAAAATCTCATGGAGACATCCTTGGATGAAGATCTCAACCTTCCTCCTGATCCTACGCATATGGAGGACTTGTCAAAATTACTAGTCGAGGAGACTATTGATGTGAATATTGGTACAGAAGAGGACCCAAAGATAGTAAAATTGGGAGCTTCACTCTCAGCTAGAGAACAGAAAACATTCGTCATGCTGCTACGAGAGTTTATAGACGTGTTTGCATGGTCCTACAAAGACATGTCAGGCTTAGATCCAACTTTGGTCGTGCACAACCTAGTTGTGCATGCAGATGCTAAGCCTATTAAGCAAAAGCTCAAAAAGATGCACCCAAGGGTGGCCCTACTGGTTAAAGAGGAACTAGAAAGATTGCTTGCGGCAGGATTCATTCGGCCTATTGATTACTCTGAATGGATATCCAACATCGTCCCTGTCCAGAAAAATCCTGTCGGTATCAGAATTTGCATGGATTTTAGAGACATTAATAAAGCTTTCCCTAAGGATGATTTTCCTCTGCCAAATATTGATATGATTGTGGATTCAACAGCAGGATATGAGATGCTATCTCTCATGGATGGATTTTTAGGATACAACCAAATCAAGATTATTGTTAGAAGATCAGCACAAAAATGGATTTCACGACTCCTTGGGGTACCTTCTATTATCAGGTGATGTCATTTGGTCTCAAAAATGTAGGAGCTACTTATCAGTGGGAAATGACAGTAATTTTTCATGATATGATTCATGATATCATGGAGGACTATGTGGATGACATCCTCGGAAAGTCTAAGACAAGAGAAGATCACCCTGTTATTTTGTGGCGTATCTTTGAATGCCTACGAGAGTATAAGGTCAGGCTGAACCCAAAGAAATGTGTATTTGGCGTGTTATCAGGAAAATTGTTGGGCTTCATTGTATCAAGAAGAGGAATTGAGGTAGACCCTACTAAAGTGTCTGCTATTACTAAAATGCCTCCTCCTAAGAATCATTAAGCAACTACGCAGCTTACAGGGGAAAATCCAGGCTATTCACCGCTTCATCTCCCAGCTTTGCCGATAAGTGCCATTCGTTCACCCACCTACTTAAGAAGGATGTCACCTTCATCTGGGGACCAGAGAAACAACAAGCCTTTGCTTTTCTTAAACAATACTTGGCCAATCCACCTATCCTCATGCCTCCAACTCTTGGTGAGCCACTCTTGCTTTATATCTCTACTACATAATTTTCTATTGGTGCGCTGCTCACCCAATACGACCTTGGTCACAAAGAAAAAGTGGTGTATTATCTCAGTCGCACTCTCATCACTTATGAGCTCAACTATCCCCAAATTGAAAAATCTTGCTTGGCTGTTGTTTTTACTTTTTAAAAACTTTGTCCATTATCTATTGAATACCAAAACCAAGCTGATATCCAAAGTTGACCCACTCAAGTACTTCCTGTCTAAACCTACCCTCATGGGTAGAATGGCTAATTGGATCATTCTACTAAGTGAATTTGATATAGAATTTGTACATCAGAAGTCAGTTAAGGGACAAGTACTCGTAGACCAATTAGCAGAAGCACCTTTGCAAGGCACTGAACCTTTGAATCTGGATCTGCCAGATGCCTCATTATTATACATTGAAGAATCTGTCATGTGGCAGATACATTTTGATGGGTCCTTTACTTTTCACGGTTCAGGTGCAGGGGTGGTCCTCATTACTCCTTCTGGCGACCCTATACCACAGGATTTTCACCTGGGTTTTCCTTGCACAAACAATATCACAGAGTATGAGGCACTTATCACAGGGATGAAGCTCGCTATCAAATGGGACATCCACCATGTCAAGGTTGTGGGTGATTCTCAGTTAATTATTAAGAAAGTTAATGATGAATACAAGGTTAAGGATGAAAAGCTCATACCTTACAAAAAGCTGGTAGAAACTCTGAAAGGAGTACTTTGTGCGCATTACATTTGAACAAATTCCAAGAGCTCAAAATAGATCTACAGATGCTATGGCAACAGTGGGTTCTATGCGTCGTATTCCACCAGGAAATAATGACATGCCATTCTTTGTGGAAAATTTACGCCAGCCCGCGTATTGACATGCCAGAGTCCTGTCTGGCTTGTGATGTTGTTGGTCCCAATTCCCCGTGGTATGAGCCCATCTTTACCTATCTCAAGGACAACATGTTCCCTCCCAATATTTCCCGTTCCAAGAAACAAATCCTCATTCGCCAAATAGCCCATTACACCCTTTTAGGAGGTACACTTTATCATCGTGGCTACAATGGGAATCTGTTACGTTGTCTCGATATGACGGAGTCGATCCAAGCGATCAAAGAAGTACATGAAGGGGTGTGTGGAGCACATACTAATGGCATGGTTTTGGCCAAGAAATTGTTGAGAGTAGGTTACTATTGGCCTACCATGGAAACTGATTGTTGCAATTATGTCAGGAAGTGTGTACTTTTCCAGAAGTATGGAAACTTCATCCATGCTCCATCGCAACCATTGCAACCTATCACTACCCCATGGCCATTTTCTAAATGGGGACTTGACTTGATAGGGAAACTTACCCCCTACCTCATCTGATGGTCATACCCACATCATCACGGCTACTGAATACTTTACCAAGTGGGTGGAAGTTGTCCCCTTAACCTATGTAATAGGAGCTCAGATTTCCAAATTTATCATGAATCATATCATTTTTCGGTATGGCATTCTGCAACCATTGTTACGGATAATGGAAATTCATTCAAGAATAAAATTGTAAAGGGTCTCTGTTAGCGGTTCCAAATCAGGTTAAAATGGTCTACACCATATTATCCCCAAGGTAATGGACAGGACCAAGGCCACAAACAAGACTTTGGTGAGAATAATGGAGAAAATGGTAAGTAAAACAGGTCATAATTGGCACTTGCAAATCCACCCAAATCTTTGGGCTTACAGGACCTCCATTCACACTCCTATGGGTGTGACACCATATTCTCTGGTATTTGGGACAGAATCTATCATCCCACTAGAAATTGAACTTCCTTCCCTAAGAATCTCTCTTAGGGATTATTTGGATAAAGATGAAGATTATCGGGTGGCTAGATTGGTTGAATTAGAGCTCCTAGATGAGAAGCGCATTCGTGACTCTTAATCACCTCAAAGTGTATCAGAACAGAGTCTCCAGAAACTACAACAAGATAATCATACCTCATCAGTTTGAGGTTGGTGATTTAGTCATGAAGGAGAATCAGTTCAACACAAGAGCAGAACAAGAAAAGAAATGAAAGTTTGAACCACATTGGTTAGGACCCTATGTTATAGTGGCCAAGTACGACACAGGAGCATACAAACTTACTCACCCCAATGGTGATGAGCTCCGTGAGCCCATGAATGCCATGCACCTTAAGCAGTTATATGCTTAAACATGGCACAAAATCAGAAAAACAAAAAAATCAAAAACATGGTAAAATGATCAAAAATACAAAAAAATCAAAAAGAGAAAAAGAAAAAGAGAAAACATGTCGTCCACAAGTGAAAACCATGCAATTGTGGCACTTTGGATAGGTCCTTGGGTGAAAACCAGTTTCCGGCACCTTGGGAGGATTCGTTGTTCACAAGCATCTTGCATCTGGAGGGTACTTTTACTTGGCCTAGCCCTAGTTCTGCCTTCGAGATTCCCTGTGAGCCCAATCCTATCAAGCCTTGATCCAACTTTGTCTTCTTTTATTCATCTGTGAGGGGCATGGTCTTTCGCTATTCCCCATCTTACGCTAGGGGAAATTCAATGACTTCACCTTCTTGTTCATATGTGTGTGGCCTCTACCTTGTATATTCCCCATCTAACGTTGGGGGCATCCACGCTTTCTTGGTTACCTATGCATAACTTTGGAAAACTGTTAGAAAACAACGCAAAAACAATAGAAAATTGTTTCAAAAACCAAAAATAATAGAAAATTGTTTCACAAACCGCAAAAAACAAAATGAAAACAACCCAAAAACAATAGAAAATTGTTTCAAAAAACCAAAAACAATAGAAAATTGTTTCAAAAACAAAAATAATAGAAAATTGTTTCACATAAATAAAAAACAATGGAAAATCTTACATGAAAAACATTTACTTACGTTTACTTGCATTGTCTTGTTTCTTGCTTTGCTTGTTTGCTTGTATAGTTGCTTCATATCTATGCTTTTAGGTTGTTTGTTACTTGGGCATACTTTGTTAGGATTCATCTTTTCTTGGTTAGATTAGATTTATTCTTGCTTGTGCATATTGAGGTATGTTTTTGCATGTTGGTGAATCATGGTGCATTATTATGTTAATTCATTGTGTTCTTTGTTAGCATTTGATTATGTTTATTGCATGTGCATTGTTTTGTTATCACATCATCACATTACCATCACTATCATCACATCTAACATCATCTATACATCATATATCAGAAAAAGCTAAGTATACATCATACATGAATGCTAAGCTAATCATCACATATCGTATCATCAAATGGGGGCAAGAGGGATCACAAATATCAAAATCTATCCCCCCCGCACCCTTATCATCATATCATCCCGTCCACTAAGTATGGCACATCACATAAACAAACACATTTGATATATTCTACAAGATCAATCGTCTAGAAATCAAAAACACATGTGATACATCAACAAGATCATTGATACATATACATGTCAAATCAAATCATCTAACATCATAAACACAGCTATCTATCCATGAGAAATAATAAACAAATGTCCATCTCATATACACATATGTCATGTCAAAAATGTCCATATAATACATGTGTGGTATATCTGTATCAAAAATGGATATACATCATGGAAATACATCAAAAATTCCTTCATCTGAGGCATACAAAGGTGATACATCTATAAAAGAATAAAAGCCTTCATCAGAGGCATGTATCAAAACTGATATACATCAAAAATGCCTTCATCTGAGGTACAATAAAATGATACATGAATCACTGAATATAAAGGCCTTCATCAGATGCATGTGTCAAAACTGTTATACAAATACAAAATGATATACATAGAGCACAATCTGCTCATAGCCTTCATCAAGAGGCGTATGTGGAAATACAAAACATCAGGGCTGACTCGAGCCCTCTGAAGGAGTATCTGGCCTGTCTTGTGGTGGCAGCATGGCATGAGCATCGGTGGCTCTCCCAGGACATGGCTTCTCCACTGAGGCCTGAGGCCTCTCAGATCTAGTGTCCCTGCTTGACTGCTTGCTATAGGAAGGTGCTTCGCTGCTCAGCCAGAACTACCTCAAAATATAAGGACCTGTAATAGGAGGCCCTTCCCTCTGTTATGGCCAGATCTCTGTGTTTCTGGGAAGTCACCATTGTACCCTCTGTGTGTCAGTAGGACGTTATCTCTACTGAAACTCAGGCAAGCTCGGCCTGGCCCACTACACACTCTACCATGAGCCTATCTCGCTCTAATATCACAGGCTACAGCTAGGCCTGTGTCTGCTGGTATAGATCTGTCACCTGGGCCATCTGAGAGGCCATCTGTCAGATCTGCTGAAAGTGCATAACACTGTCACCTCCTTGGGCCACCTAGGACCCGAAGCCTGATCTCATTGTGCTAATAAAGTCAAAATCTGAGTCCGAGCCTGATCTCGCTCAGCTGTCGTTGTCACACTCAAGGCGTAGGCCTCGTCTCTCTCTACTCTAGCCTGATCTCTCTCGGCTAGAGCCTGTTGTAAACTGTTGCTACAAGGTGGTTGTCTGTGCCACTGGCTGTGCCACCAAGACTGGTCCATGTAGCGCTCCAGATGACTGGCCCTACTCTAGGACTCTAGCTCTAGGAATCTTTGTTGGTGCCTATCCTAGACCCTATGGCCTCGGTCCCTGTACTTGGAGGGTACCCTGCTCATCATGTGGTAATCCATCAAATGGATCCTCTGGATCATGACCTGCTGCACCCTCTCTCTACTCAACACCATTCCAAATCTCTCTAGGAGTCGAGTGCCTGCGGCCCAAGCCTCCTCTGGGATAGTAAGACGCCGGGGTAAGACAGTGGCGTACCAAGTCTAGTAATCCGTTGTAGTACCTAGATCAATGATCTGTCATGCTAGGTCCCATGCCTGTGGGACCACCTAAAAGAAACCTACCCTAGCTCGGGATACAGGTATGTGAGGCCCCATAGTATGCCTCTCTGAGTCTCGGCAGGCATACCATATGTCTGGCTACAGAACCCCCTATACTATACCAAACTATCGGTGGCTAACACTTGTCAACTTTGTACATCTCTATGATGTAGCTACGATTGCCAAGGATAAAGTGTTCTACTAAGCACACACTGAGCTCTACGGCATCCTCTGGCCACTGCATATGTTTGTAAGGTCTCCATATGATGTCTATCTCTGGAAGCTCATCGAACTCTCACCAGTATCTATATAGGCTTCCTAGGTGGCCTCGTACATCACCACCTACTGATACCCATGCCATGTAAGATGGCTCCTCTGGGTCTCGAATGTAGAAAGTGCCCACAGGGCGTCTGATAGCAATGTGGTCCCATGACCAAATCTGTAGCAATGAGGCTGGCCCCACTGGTCTTCTGACCAGTGGTAAGTGATCATATGTAAATCCCAGTACAAGTGCTCCAGTATGCACTGCCCCCAGCAATAATCGCTCACCACTGAAAATGCCATGTACTAATGGTAGCAACCCTCTCGAGAAAGATGTCCCCGTCTTATCAGTGAGAAAAAACCCACTGATAAGTGACATGATGTATAGGGGCCCCCTGATGCAGTGTCGGGTCAGAGATACACTCGTGCAATGCAACAGTCATACCGTCATGCGGTATGTCATCTCTGTCAAAAAGGTCACTGCAAGCTACTCTAATCTACCCTATATCAGAGGTGTACTCAATCAAAGTACCCATGATTGGCACACGGAGAATCCACCATACATCCTCTAGGGTCACAGTCATCTCCCCAGTAGGTAGTCTAAAACACTAACTCTCGTTGTGCCATCGCTCGGCTAATGCAGTCAGTAATCCATGGTCCAAAATGGTGGATGGCATCCAAGACACGGGGCCTAGCCCCACTACCTCGAGAAGTATGGCCATAGACCACCGGTCTCGACCGACACATGCTCCCCTCTAGCTTGGCAATCTGGGAATGACACTCCCACGTCTGCAAACATTGGCAATTGTCTCTACAAAATGTCAATCCACTCGTCAGTCACTAACATTTATTCTAAAATCTATCTATCATTTTAGGGTTAACCCAAAAATCCTAAATTTTCTTCTAAGTGTCATCTTTTTGGCATTTTTCTTGTCTATCTTCCATCGGCCTAGGACACCTGCATGCCCTTTCAGGTGTGTGCACCTCCCTTTTGGCATGTGCATGTTGGTGATTGTCTTAGGGCGTTTGCGCCATCATTCATGCACCTGCATGCCCTTTTGGGCGTGTGCGCCACTCTTTCAGTGCTTGTGCCATCACCATGTGTCGCATTGCGTGTGCACGCGTGCATGCCCCCTTTGTGTGTGCGCTCCCCCTTTGTGTGTGCACTCCTGTTCTAGTGCATGCATATGCACACATGTGTGCACTTGTGTGCATGTGTGTGTGTGGGTGTGTATGCATGTGCTGCATTGTATGCAAGTATGCCTTTAGGACACCTGTGCCCCCAAAAGGATGCATACACCCCCAAGACTTGACACCTGCACCTACGTGCATGCACGCTGACGTGACTCACCTGGCCCTAATTACTAATTTTTGGGCATTAATGACAAAATTTGACAAGCAAGGTTCGAATACTCACAAAGGTACCATCGTCAGCGTGTCGATGGTACCCTCAGACTGTGTCTACTCGCCTCAATCAATCCCGTGCAATCACCATCATCCTCGTCGATGTCAGAGCCTCACGGTAAAAACCTCAATAGTGGTCGGTAAAAGTGAATTGGTCGACGGTGATTTACCCCCCCTAGGTGGGGTATATCAACTTTTTTTCACCATCGTGAATGCCTAGAGGCTCGTTTCGATCGCCGTTTTCTCCTCTGTTCATTCGTTGAATAATTATTTTTATTAAATAATTATTTGTGTCTTATTTTTCACCGTATTGGGGCATTTTTTGACTATCCAATACCCCTTTCTTCCCCCTAGGACAATTTTATTGCTCCTAGGTGATTTTTCTTCTTATCCACACTCTCGTAAATAATTATTTTTCAAACATAATTATTTTATTAATTTTTCCACTACACAAGGACATTATTTGTCACTTGTTTCTTCTTTCTTCCACCTAGGGCACTTTTTGTTGCACCTAGGCCCTTCATTCTATTTCTTCTATTTTCTTCTATTGTCCACCGCATTTTAGAAAACAGAAAACAAAAACAATGTATATATCTCGCATCAAAAATCCAAAAACAGGGCAAAATTTTTCACAAAAATCCTAAAAAGTAAGAAAACCTACAAAAATAGGTAACTTGCTTATTACGGGTGAAAAATTGTGTCTTGCGCATACTATTTTCTTTGTATCCTACTGGTTTGTTTTGCATCTTCCCTGATTAACATGACTCGTGGATCGTCAGATTCACAACCATTCACAAAGCTAGTTGCTTGCTTCGTCTACACTCTGGGGCATGTCTTGTTGCATGGTGTTGTTTCATTGCGCACAACGCTTTCTACTTGGACCTCGTGTCCATCATCATTTCCCCTTGCATGTATCCTTCTCTCGGGGCATCATTTTTAACCCTTTTCGTCAATCATGAACATGTGGATCTCTTAAGCTTGATAACAAACATTTGTACAACTATCTTGACCGTTGTTGGGTTGGATATGTGCATTCATACTTGTTTTCCTTGTTTAATGAGCTTGTTTCCTTCTCATATTGCATTGCATTTTTGTATGTTTCATGGAGTTGGTATTTTCAGCGATGGACAATTGTTCGTGGTATGGATTTTCATGTCATTCTACCTTTTTCGTATGCTTATATTTTTCATAAGGACCGATGACGTAGCTCTTATGGCAATATGATGACATCAAAATTGTTCCAATAAATAGCGGCTAGAGGCTAAGCTCTTCTCTCCACTCCTCCATATTTCTTCTTCATCACTTTTCTCTCACTCCTAATCTTCCCTCTTACCAGGGTATCTTGTCCCTTCCCATTCTTCTAGCCATTTCTCACATTTTTTTATCGTCGATCGTCTTCCTTCATCACCCCATCGACACTTGAGGGGGCATCTGTCCCTCCTACTAATTTTTCTTCTATCCCTTTTAATTAAGATTGTTATGTGTTATTTTAGGTAGAGTAAATAAGATTGTAGATTTTGCTACTATGTTTTATTTTGGGTATTTTTTTTGTTTGGGATTCTATTGTCATGGTTTTTAATATTTGGTTTTTCTATTTTAAATATGTGAGGGTTATATTTATTAAAAGTTGTGTGTATGTATGTGTGCATGTATGTATGTATGTGTTTTAGTTTTTATTTTAGTTGTGGATGGAAAGGCGTTTAAAATTAGTAGCGAGAAATTATGAGGTAAATTAGGTATAGTGAGTCTCATTCACATGTTCAATTTCAGTTGGTGTCACAGATAATTCAGTAAAGACATTTGAGAACTTTGTAAAGTAACCCTTGAATATGATAGAGCCGAAAATGAAGAATGCTTATGAACACCTGCTGTCGGAATTCTTTGTAACCTTTAAGAAATACAATGTTGAGGTGGCATCTCTAAATATTCACTATAAATTCGGATAAATACAGAGAACATGAAAGTTTCTTAACATTTATATTTTGAATTTTAATTTATTGATTTCCTATTCCTTTTTAAATGGTTTTTTATTTAGAAAAACTACTCCTAAATTTTATATTAAAATATTTTTTAAAACATAGTTTGATTTATGATAGAACAGTATTTTTAATTATTTGTTTGTATAAATAAAAAATATGAGTTACAATATATAATCTAAGTTATTTCTAATGAAGAGAATATCCATTTTTTTCTTTGTTGAATGTTTTTTTTTAAATGAATATGAGTTTTTTTTCAGATCTTTTAGCATAATTTTTTATTTTGAATCAAAGATGAACAACGGAGACATATGTAATTACCTCAATAACAACAACAATTTCAAGAAAGTCTTCTCTAAGTAATATGGATGCCAAATCCAACTACTGTTGGAATCTCTAAAGTTCAACATAACATTATCATCGCAACTTCTAAATGCCTCTTTCATTGCTACAACCATAAAACTAAAGCTAAAAACGCCGTACATTTCAGTGAGCTAAATGTGTTAAGATTTCCCCCTCATTATAGGTAAAAGGGAGAAACATTTGATATTGGAAATTTATTTTACTTACCAAATGGTTCGAATATACATTAATGGTAGGCCATTTCTATAGATTTTCATAGATATTATGTGATCTTTATGTTAGTTTGTTAGCTTGGACAGTTGTTCATCCATTTGCTAAGATTAGATAATAGTTATCTTATTGTTGAGAATGTATTAATTATTTTCTAATTATTGATTTCCTTTAGTGACACCTTGCAACCAAATTTTTTATGGTTGTTAAGTTGTTATGTATCTCAGCCATCGATTGAGAATCGATCTCGGCCATTGGTGTTCCAATGAGAGTAGTATAAAAGGAGGTCATTGGGCATTTGGAGAGTACAAGTTTTGGAGAAGCATTTGTAGTGCTAGCAAATGAGTTTGTAAATTTGCAGTGATAGCAAATAGTCTTGTAGTGTTAGCAAGGCCACAGTGATAGCCTTGGGGATAGCAGTGGGGGAATATCAGCGGGAGAAGTTGGGAGATTGTCAAATTTCTGCCAGTAAGAGGCAAGGAATATTTGTATCTCTTAATTTGTTGAAGTTAATATAATTTCTCATATGTAGAACTGGTTTTCCCTTAGGGGTTTTTCCAGGGACAATTTGTGCTGAAAATATTGTGTTCATTGTGTTACGCATTTCTTTCTATATTCTTATTAGTGAAGTTGTAGTTGTGTTATTTTTCGATATTAACTGTGAATTAGTTTTCAGTAGTTAAATAATATTTTAAGATAGGAGATTAATAATCAGTGACTACCATAGAATTTTCACATGGTATCAAAGCAGTGTTAAGGGCAGAAAAAGGTTTGCCCTAGGAAATAAATTGAGGGTTTCTATAACCTAGTTTGATCTCTTTAAATTTTTATTACTTTTATCCTTTAAGATGGCTTCAGCTCGTTTGAGAGATCAGGACAGATTAGATAGTGCCTCTAATTTTGGTGTCTGGAAGGCCAGACTTTCTTTATTGTTGGAAGAGAATGGTATAAAGGATTATGTTACCGACTGTTGTAGTTCTACCTATAGACGCAACACAGCTTGCAGCATACAAGAAAGAGGATGCTAAGGTGAGGAGGATTGTCCTTGATGGTGTCAAGGATCATATTGTTCCACACATCTCCGAGTTAGATACGGTGAATAAGATGTGGGATGCCATTCTGAATCTGTACCAGAATGCTACCACCAATAAGAAGATGATTCTTAAAGAAAAGTTGAAGAATACCCAGATGAACAAGGGAGAAGATGTTACAAGTTACCTCACCAGACTTAGACTTGTCAAGGATGAGTTAGAAATTGTTGGAGATAGCCCTAGTACGATGATGAGCTGGTACGGATAGCCCTAAATGGGTTTACTAAACAGTGGGATGTTTTTGTTCAAGTTGTTAGTGGATGAGACACCTTACCAAGATGGGATCGACTATGGACTGATTTCACTCAGGAGGAGTTTAGACTAAGTCTTGTCAATGGGGCCAACAAGAGTAAGAAAAGTGAGGGAGAACAAGAAAACGTTTCCCTAGCAGGAAAAGGGAAAGCAAAGAAGGGATTTAGCAAAGGATCAAATTATTAAAGTGAGAAGAAGAAGAAGGACTTGTCTAAGGTCAAGTGCTTTGGTTATCATGAGTTTGGCCACTATGTCAGTGATTTCCTGGATAAGAAGAAGGGTAAGAAGTAGGTGGCAGCTTCAGCAAGTGCAGAAGAACTCTCCAGTAGAATGGAAGATGAGTTTGCACTCATAGCCTTGTATGGTCACGCTCAACCTCACAGTGTGTTTGGTATATAGATAGTGGGGCATCATTTCATATGACATGAGTTAGAGAGTACTTCTCCAGTTACAAGGAGGAGGACACCAATATCCAAATTTCTATGGGGAACTTGTCCAAGCTCAACCCAGTTGGGAAAGGGACTATTCATTTTCAGAGGGAGAATGGAAAGATAGTTCCACTTCATGATGTCTTGCATGTGCCAGGCTTAGGTATGAATCTGATTTAGGTATCTATTCTTCAGGATAAAGGGTATAATGTACTTTTTAGAGGGACACATGTGTTGATTAAGCACAAGGATTGGAAATCACCCATAACTATTGGAGTTAGGAGTGGTCGCCTTTATAGGTTAGAGTTTGATACTCCTAAGGCACTTATGAGACAGTCAGTAATCCTAGAGATCTTGGAGAGCTATGGCATAGGAGGATGGGCCATATTCATCATGGAGCACTTAAATTGCTTCGTGAGATAGTGACAGGTCTTCCAGAGGTGAGCACAGAGCATGATGATGTATGTAAGGGATGTGTGTTGGGGAAGTTTACGAAAGTCATCTTTTCCAAGGAGTGACAATAGATCTAAGGGTGTTCTTGATCTAGTACATTCAGATGTATGTGGACCAATGTCGACAAAGTCTCTCAGAGGATATGAGTACTATGTTACCTTTATTGATGATTTCTCTAGGAAGACCTGGATATACTTCTTGAAGACCAAGGATGCGGTTTTCAGTCACTTCCAAGAGTTCAAGGATCTTGTGGAGAACTCGACAGGAAGGAAGATAAAGGTTCTTCGGTCAAATAATGGAGGCGAGTACAAAGGAAATGACTTCCAGGATTTGTGTACCAGAGAAGGAATCAAGAGAGAGTGGATGGTTCCTTACAATCCACAGTAGAATGGAGTTGCTAAGAGGAATAACCATTCTATATCGGAGGCAGAAAGGGCTATGCTACATGACCAGGACATGCCCCACTACCTATGGGTAGAGGCGTGTAGTACAACAGTTTACATTCATAACAGGGTTCCACACAAGGTACTATGGAAGATGACACCAGAGGAAGCTTTCATAGGGAAGAAGCCAGATGTAGGTCACTTCAGGATATTTTGAGTTTGGCATAGTTGTCATATTCTAGAATATACACGTACCAAGTTAGATCAGACTGCAGAGAAGGGGTACCTTGTTGGGTACAGTGAAACTTCAAAGGCATATAGGATTTTTATTCCAGGGACCAGAAGAATTATTGTCAGACGTGATGTCAAGTTCATGGAGGACAAAGCGTTTAGAAGGTCCAGAGATTTTCCAGTAGATGATCAAAGTGAGCAGCCAATAAAATCTCCAAGTCCAAGTCAAGGGCAACAAAGCTCAAGTACAGTTACTAGTACAAGCATAGACTCAAGTAGTGAAGATTCACAGAGTATGGAGCAACTGGTGCAACAGGATATGCATCTAGAAGATTTAGAGGTTGATATTTCATCCTCTACAGTTGTCAGCATAGGAACTGTGAGGTTCAAAACACACAAAGGGATACTCAGGAGTTTGTGGGAGCTCCTAGGAAGAGTACGAGATAGAGGAGAGAACCAGCCAAGTTCAATGACTATGTGGCATTAGTCAGCCAGTTGGTAGATAGTGAACCTTCCAGCTATCAAGAGGCTGCACAACATCAGGTATGGAAAGATGCTATGGTTGAGGAATATACTTCAATAATGCAGAATGATGTGTGGGAGGTAGTTCCTAGACCAACTAGATAGGGTAGTAGTTGGATCATGCTGGATATTCAAGATAAAGCACGGTGTAGATGGTAGCATCGAGAAATACAAGGCAAGGTTTGTGGCAAAAGGGGTTCTCTCAGAAGGAGGGAATAGACTATGAAGAGACATTTTCTCCAGTGGGCAGGTATACTTCTATACGAGTTGTAATCTCATTTGCAATGTAGATGGGATGGCAGATCCATCAAATGGATGTCAAGACAACATTCCTTAATGGTGAATTGAAGGAGGAGGTATACATAGAACAACCAAAAGGCTTTGTAGCACACAACAAAGAGACCCATGTGTGTAGATTGAAGAAATCCTTGTACGGACTCAAGAAGGCTCCTAGAGCGAATGGTATGAGTGCATTGATACATACTTGCAGGAAATGGGCTTTGTGAAGAGTGAGGTAAGATGCTAACCTCTATTACTTGGTGGTTGGGGGCGAGGCTCTCATTCTTGTTCTATATGTAGATGACTTGTTTCTTATAGGTGCACTAGGGCTCATAGAGGATTGCAAGAGGGACCTTGCAGAAGAGTTCAAGATGAAGGACTTGGGACTCAAGCACTATTTTCTAGGCATGGAGGTGTGGCAGAAAAATGGAGATATTTTCCTTGGTCAAGGGAAATATTGCATTGAAATCTTGAAGAGATTCGAGATGGAGGATTGTAAAGCCATGTCTACACCTATGATCACTAATTGGAGGAAGGTAGATACATCTAAGGAAAAAGATGTAGATCCCACCTTATACAGGAAGTTAATTGGTTCGCTCATGTATTTGGTCAACACCAGGCCGGATATAGAATTTGTAGTAAACTCTCTTAGTCAGTTCATGGTTGAGCCAAAGAGAGTGCATTGGACATCAGCTAAGCATGTGTTGCGTTATTTGCGTGGTTTAGTTGAGTATGGGATCATATATTTTTGAGGTGAAGGAATCAAGTTGATAGGCTATACTGACGCAGATTGGGTAGGCAGTACAACAGACAAAAGGATCACTTCAGGGTGTTGTTTCAGTTTAGGATCAGGAGTTGTTTCTTTGGTTCAGCCGGAAGCAAAAGTTCGGTGGCTTTGAGTTCATCAGAAGCAGAATACATTGCAGCTAGCATGGTGACATGTGAAGCTATATGGCTTCTAGAAGTTGCTAGTGGCCTTGTTTGGTCAGAAGGTTGAGACTACTGTGATACACTCCGACAATCAGAGTTGCATCAAGTTGTCTGAGAATCCAGTGTTTCATGATAGGTCTAAACATATAGATATCAAGTATCACTTCATTAGGGATTGTGTACAGCGAGGTATTGTTCAGCTACAATACATACCTACAGAGGAGCAGGTAGCAGACATTCTGACTAAGGCATTGGGGAAGGAAAAATTTATCTTCTTTAGAGATAAGATGGGTGTCATGCAGAACAACTTCCTCGCTAAGAGGGAGTGTTAGTTTGTTAGCTTGGACAGACTGTTCATCCATTTGCTAAGATTAGATAATAGTTATCTTATTGTTGAGAATGTATTAATTATTTTCTAATTATTGATTTCCTTTAGTGACACCTTGCAACCAAATTTGTTATGGTTGTTAAGTTGTTATGTATCTCAGCTGTCGATTGAGAATAAATCTCGGCCATTGGTGTTCCAATGAGAGTAGTATAAAAGGAGGTCATTGGGCATTTGGAGAGTACAAGTTTGGAGAAGCATTTGCAGTGCTAGACAAATGAGTTTGTAAGTTTGCAGTGATAGCAAATAGTCTTGCAATGTTAGCAAGGGCGCAGTGATAGCGTTGGGGATAGCAGTGGGGGAATATCAGCAGGAGAAGTTGGGAGATTGTCGAAGTTCTACCAGTAAGAGGCAAGGAATCTTTGTATCTCTTAATTTGCTGAAGTTAATATAATTTTTCATCTGTAGAACTGGTTTTCCCTTAGGGGTTTTTCTAGGGACAATTTGTCCGAAAATATTGTGTTCATTGTGTTACGCATTTCTTTCTGTATTCTTATTAGTGAAGTTGCAGTTGTGTTATTTTTCGATATTAGCTGTGAATTAGTTTTTGGAAGTTAAATAATCTTTTAAGATAGGAGATTAATAATCAGTGACTACAATAGAATTTTCACACTTTACATATGTTTGAAGGTGCATTTTAAAAATATAATAATGATGTACAAATATTTAAATGTGCTTTGTACAATAGATTAAAGTAATAAGACTAAATGATGTGCGCTCGGTGTTTGCAGTTGTCCTTTTGACAAGTTAAAGGAAAAATTAAAAGTTTGTATATATAATTTGGAGTTATATAACATTGTAAAATATGTCTTAAGACAAGAAATATTCTTGACATGGGCATTAAATATTAGGTTTTTTGATCAATAAACAAGGATTTTTACAATAATGTGGTTTATCAAACACAAATTTCCAAACAATCTTTAGAAAACCAAGTTTTCTACCATTGATCTGACCTAACATGTTAGGTGCTTTAAGTTGTACCATAATAAGATTTATGGTTCATACGTAAAATACATAAATATCAATTTTTAATTTATAATCGGCTTATAAGACTTCATAGAGAGGATTTCCTTGTTAATGGCATCATCTTCATCTAAATTATTATTTTTATTTTATACTTTTTGACATTTCCTAATGTGTTTTCATTTCTATCATTTGTTTAAAATATGGTTTGGGATAAAACATCAATGGACATTTCTATGGCATTGAAATAGATTGTTCAATAAGAAACAACAAATGTGAGCAATTTAGTTACATATATAAAGACACCTGGGTTTCCTTTCCTTGTAATTAATCAAATCTTGAAAAAATATAATTGATTGTACAAAATTAAGTGCAAACATTTAGCTATTCAAACCAAAAAAGGGATAGTTTATGTAGGGAATCAGGAGGAACAACAACAATAGAAGTGTTTCTTATGCATGTAGATTATTTGTGTGATTCTTTGTTCGACAATCTCTTGGAGACAACAAAGGAGGTATTCGATCAAAAGGGTTCACTCATATTTCCTTGCAATGTGAATTGTTTCAAGCATGTGGCACATTAGATTTGATATTAGAATAAGTTTGATTGAAAAGAAAATTAGTATTTTGTTTGGGTGGCCAAATTTTTGTGGCTTCAATATATCACTCAATATGGTTTAGCATGGTAGAAATGAATTTAAGTTAAATAATTCTATACATTTAATATTGTTCTTTATATTTAATCCTATTATTGAAGTGGGTTTAAAGATCTGAGAACTAAAAAACTGTCAAAAAAGGGGGGGGGGAAGGAAATAGTAATTGGGTGTAACGATTGCATAAATTTGCTTTGAAACTTCCTCGCTTTCAAAATTGATCACTTGCTCACTAACCTTTATGCTCTAATTCTTCAACACTAAATCATTTATATGCTTCTAAGAGAACATTTTTGTACTTCTATATCAGGAAGATTGAAAAGATTAGTTATATTAGTATCACATCTTCCTAGAAAACCAATCATAAAAAGCATCAAGGCTTTTACATCAATCCCAAGATGTGCATGTCCAAGAATGATTTCCCTCATTCAAGAACTCTCTCTATCCTATCAATGACAACAAACATATCTAATAAAATAGTGTGATCCATTATTTGATTATTGTTCTTCATTCCTTGATTCCAATCTTTCAATTTGACACACAAGAAACCTTCATAATGTAAGAAACAAGAGAAAATAGCAATGAAATAAATACATAAATTCTTCAAGTATTAGTACAACACTAAATTGTCATTTCTATGGGCCATTCACAAGCACCTATGGATGTTGCTAGTTTTAGGTAGAGTAAATAAGATTGTAGATTTTGCTATTATATTTTATTTTTGGTATTTTTTTGTTTGGGATTCTATTGTCATGGGTTTTAATATTTGATTTTTCTATTTTAAATATGTGAGGATTACAATTATTAAAAGTTGTGTGTGTGTGTGTGTGTGTGTGTGTGTGTGTGAGAGAGAGAGAGAGAGAGAGAGATATATATATACCTCTCAGCTTCTTTTACATGTATGGTAATTAAAAATACTAATTTAAAAAAAAACAATGACAAATTTATTTTAATTTTGGTAATAATTGTTCGACATGTGCTCGATACTTAGGATTAGATCTGAAGAATTATTAATATTAACTGGGATTGGGAGATGTTGGCTCTCCCTGCAACAACCGAGGGGGGGTGTTCGAGGGGCATCTCTCTATTGTTAGGGTTGGGGACCCCATAGAAATAGAATTCTAGGCTCCCCTATATCATTTATGGGGGGGGGGGGGAAGGTGTGAGCGATGGATCTATAGAATCTATGGGCACCCTATGGTGACCCCTATCTATATATGGGTCGAGCGCCCCCATGCAAGGTCTGGGTTCGGGTCGTTACTCTCCTTGATGCAGGGTTCATCACTCTCCTAACGGTTCACTCCTCCTCCTTTGGCTACTCCCTCAACTTAAATAGTACGCAATTTGTTATGAATCGTCGATGGGCCCAATATCTCAATAGCACCTTTGTTTGAAGCTTCGAATGAGACTTCGTATCCACACATATAACTTGTTAAAAAAATCAGTAAATTTATTCCCACTCCTACCAACTTTCTACAAAAACATTCAGACTCCACCATAATTCCAAAAAAAAATTGTTTCTTCCCTCTTTTCTTTTCTACACTTTCACTTTATATTATTTGTATTTTTTGTTTATTATTTTTATAGATATATTTATAAATTTAATTTTGAATATCAAGTATTAGTCGGTATTTAAAGGTTTTCTATTTTTAATATCAAACATTAGTGGATTGTCATCGTGACAGTCAAATGGATGTCAAATATAATTTCTATAATAAAAATTAACCATGCATGCCATTATGGCTACCATTATAGAAACACCTCTCAAATATCAAGAATTTTGTTTTGCAGGCAATTAAAGGAGAAATTGAGTGATGTTTTTAAAGATTGGGACCATGGAAATATAATTGTCAAAAAGTTTGGCCATGCGTATTATTAGAGTATCTAAACATTATGTACGTTGTCAAGAGAACACCAAATAGTTTTAGAAAACTAATTTCTTTGTTACTAAACTTTTATAACATTTAGAAATATTTATTTCTATTAATATATACTGAGATTTCTTATCAAAATAAAATAAAAAATTATATAAATACAACCCTTAAGTAATATTTACAATCACCTTTTTTTGAATTTTAAAATTAAGTAATTTATACATATCTATTCAACCTAATAAAATGTAATGATGTGTATTTAATTGTAATTATAATCCATTCATCCAAAATTCTCCTCTCTCTAAAATCCTCAAATGGCACATAACAAAAAAATCAACATTCATTGTTTGGGAAAACAAGTTTTGTGGTACTTAACTTGCAAAGAAATTTATATAAAAAAAAAGAAAAAAAAAAACATAGTTTACACTCGGCAGACCAGATCTAAAGAACTCCAAAGCTGTTTGAAATGTCAACATCCATATACTAAATCATATTCTTCATCTGTCCATATAAAAACAAAACCTGAAATCAACTGAATATCATGCCTCTATCCATTTTCACAGATTAAATTTCCTTTAGATAAAATCCATGGAAGGTGTATGGAATCTAATGAAACCACTCTATATACAACAACAATTAGATGCCAGTGGGTTGCGTTGCAGGATGCAGGGGAAACAGAGCAAGCAACTTTGGTTCACTTTTCAGACAAGAAAATTCATCTGCTTCCCCTTCCAAATATGAGGATTGATTGCAGGATGATGATGATGGTGTAGAGCAACATGATGGGTTGTAACTGTAACAGCTAAATGGATTCGCCTCCAGAGGAGTGACTGGGCTGGGAATCAGAGCAGCTGCTAACATATAATTATTGCCTGGTAACATTATTTTTTTATCATCAGGATCAAGATCAGTCAGACCCAACTTAATCTGCCTTCTTTTATGGAGCTTGAACTCTGATTTCTGAGGACCCACTTCCATCCCAATCTTCATCAGTGCACAATAATTCCCATCAATTTTGATTTCTGCACAGCCTTTCTGTGAGATTCTTGAAGGCATGGTGACAGGGATCTTTTCCCCCTGTGAAACACCTGTGAGTTTCTGCACAAGCTCCTTGAAGCTATGGCTATCTGTCTCAACAAAAGTGGCTGACACTGCAGTCTGCTTGGATGCAGATCCAGACATGGCTGCTTGAGATTTTGGCATAATAAGTTTCACCCCAAGAATTGCTGCAATCTGGAAAACACAGAGAATGCAAAGGCAACTGCACTATATCAATAAAATTGATGAAATACAGTAAGCCCTTTTCATTTTTGTGAGAGGAAGCAGCACTGCAATGAGACATCATGTAATCCACCGAGGAATAATAAGCCAAGAAACTGTTTAGGTGCCAATAATTCAACCATAGTCAAAAATATGTAATGAGTATTCAAAATAATAAGTGGAACCCTCTTTATTTTTACCCAATTATCAAACAAATAATCGTAAGTGAAGCTTCTTTGCGATGACTAGGGAATGCACATTAGAAACTTCTTTTTTGTGCAAAAATAACTCGCATCTTGACCATTTCTTCTAACAGTGAAATTACTGTGATATTGCAAATCATATAATAATGTTTAGTCATAATCATATTCCTTGAAATGTTTAATTAGTGTGACACCAAATCATATAATAATATATTTCTTAAAATGTTTAATAATAGCATGTCATATAATAATGTATTCCTAGAAATGTTTTTCCATGTAATAGGATGGTATTTTCTCTACTAACGAGTGTAAACACGAACGCTTCTCAAAATGGAACTTTCAAGGAAGGACTTTTACTCCAGCACAAAACAGTGTATGTTAAAATATACCTTGTTATCTTTTAAATATATACTTTTGGTAATTAAAACAATATAATAACCAAAAATCGATACAATTTGGGGACTGAAAATATTTTTAATACAAGATTACTTTTGTAGATTTGCATTATTTTCGAAAGTGTTTATATCTAGGGTGATTATTGGTTTGGATTAGGTTTGATGTGTTCCCTATTTTTCGTTTTCTTAGTATTGTTTCCCTATTCTCTTTTCTTGTATTTTTTTTTTTTTCCTTATTTACTTGTTTTTGCTATTTTATTAAGGTTCCAATAAATAATAATAATTTCTTACAAATTTGTAACACATTTTGTAAAAGCAAGTTATGTTTTCAGAGCCCTATAATTAAAAAAAAAATTGTCGAATCAAATTATCTAACAATTCTTAGCACCTTACATTAACCACAAGAGAATAACATAATGATTTTGACAAAAGTTCTCTATTCGTATTGATTATATTATCTTCTTTGCATCATTGTCCAACCCTCCTTTTTGATGTTTGTATCTAAGGAGTGTCTTCGCATTTGTGATGAGTCATATAGGGACAAGATGGGTGTCGAGCCCCTTCACAGGGCACGTTCTCAAATTAGCATTTGGAAATCTCTCTATAGAGCCAACAAATATAAGAAAAAATGAAGAAGAAGAAAAAAAAAAAAAAGAGGATGAGAGCTAGCACTCGATATTACTCAGCTAACTAGCTTCTTCTTTTTTGGTAATTCAAGCGGATGATCAAATACCTACCAACCCAGAGCTTTGAATAGTAAGACTCTAACACAACGCGAGCACCAACGACCAACCTTTGAAGTTGTGTGCACCTATAGTTTCATTTAACTTAGTTTTGTTACACTTACACTTGTATGTGCCTTCCCCACTAGTAATTGGGATGTTTTGGTTATTATATTTTTTAAGGAGATCTTGGTTGCATTAGTTTTTAGCACATATGGAGTCTAAATAATGGGGGTGATCTATTTGCACTCATTTTATGCTCACTTTATGTGGTGAATGAAGAACATATTTGCATATAAATCAATACAAATAAATTGGTTGTTTTCACCATCTTTCATCCACGGATCACAATTTTACAGGTTGAGATCTTAATGCCATATCTTTCTACATAAAATGCAAATCTTCATTTATATCCAAATAAAAACTTCAATAATTCAACTATCCAAACTTTATCAATAAGCACAATAATGTTGGCTTCATGCTCTAAACACGACAAAAAATCTAATATGGAAGGTGGAAGGAATTGAAGATTACAAGAGTTAAATGTTATGGGTTCGTGCTGTAGGATACAAGGAAAACAAAGGAAGCAACTTTGGTTCTCTTTTCACCCTAATTGTTGATTCCCAGAAACATAACTTCTTCTCTTCCTCTTCCAAATATAAGGATTGATTGACATTGCATGATGATGTAGGGGTAGAACAACATGAAGGGGTGTAACTATAAGAATAACTTGATGAATAAGTGATGCAGGAGCATCATCCTCATGACTTGGAAAGTGCAATAGAGTTTGAATAAGCCTATGAAAGGCATTAAACATAAATAAGGAATTGTCATGGTTTTATATCTCCATGGTTATATTGTTCAAATTCATATTTGTATATGTGTTGTTGTAATAATGGTGAAAAATTCTTGTAGTAGTGGTAATAGGTCACGTTGACTAGGTAAGAGGGGTTAAATAGGTGTATATGAGTTGTCCAGAGTTGATAAGGTCATGAAGACCATAAAAAGGGAATATGCAACGAGTTGGAGGTGTCCTTGGATGAATATTATCCAACATTTGATATGTTTAAGGTTTAGTTAAGCTTTCTTAGCGTGACTTGACCTATTTAGAAGCTAGTTGAGCTTCTTAGGGAGAGGCAATAGGAACGTAAAGCATAATGAAGGAAGGATTTTCGAAGGAGTGGCTTGTAATTGGGTTGAGAAGGATGAACAATGAATGCATGATGTTTGACATAAGAAATTTGCCCTTTATTTTAGTAACAAAATTGCATGTTCTAGATGACTGTGGTAGAACACTGTATGAAGGCCAAAAGCTAGAAATTCACATAGGATTTAATTCAATTTCAAATCTCCTGATGTCACTTCTAACAGATGAAGGAGGTCACAAGGATCCTATATAATTTTTCTGAAGATTTGAAATTTTGCTTTGAGCATTTTATTGCATTTTTCTCCTCCTCGAGATCGTGCTAGGGCTTTACATATCTCGTGACTGAACCAATGAAATCGACCAAAAATTTCAACCTTTCTCTATCTGGGCATGAGTAAGAAGCCCCAAATTCTTGAGATGACTGGTTAGATACCATCAAAAATCTCTCTAATAGTTTTTTGAGCTCTAAATGAGGAAGCACAGTCCATGGATTTTGAGACTAAATGACAGAGTTTGGCATATCTATTGAAGGTCATGATTTTAGATTGTGCATGGAGGCATAGTAGGGTATAATAAATGTGTTTTGAAGGCTCTAGGAGTGTTGTGAAAGAAAGAAAGTTCCTTCAATTTAAGCAAGGTTAGATTGTACAGCTGGTAATAGTGAATTAGATCACTCTAAGAGCTACTATGAAAGGTGAGTTGGGTATAAGGTGAAGAAGAATCAAGGTGTGAAGGTTGAAGGACACCATCCAGGCATGTTTGATGTGTCTGAGTGATTCTAAGAGGAGTTATGATGAAATTTCCTTCCCTTTGAGTATAGAGTGATTGTACAGAGATTGTGAAGGTTGTCTTAGATTATAGTGAAGGGTATTAGAAGGTTGAATTGGCCAACATGGCCATAGGACAGTACATGGAGGTCATGAACACCTCAATCATGATGATAAAGGTCTGTTGAAAGGTTGAAAATGCCTTTGAGATCTTCAATTTACATTTGAAGCCTTGAATTAGACATTTGAGAACCTAGAGCAGATTTGGGGCATAGTGTTAGTCCAAGTGAAGGTAACAAGTGTTTGATCTTTCATTGGTGGAATTGATCATTCAAGTTGATGGTTATAATGTGACAAGAAATTTTATAGAAGCATTGACCTAGAACATGAAGCCTTCCACTTGCATATCAGGGTTTTGAGTCAGACATACAAGAACCATGGGAACTTTGGGTCAGAGTACTGAGAACCCAAATTGGAAACCAATGCTAGTTCATCCACAAGTGAACCTAATATGAAGTATTCGACATGCCTAACAGGTATAAATGAACCTCTGAATGTTACTCAATTATAGGATAAAGCATGGAAAGAGTATATAGAGGCATATGTGCTGATAATATCAAGGTGATGGGACATGAGGTATGAAACAATCCTTGCATGTGAATGAAACAGTCCTTGCATGTGAATGAAACAATCCTTGCATGTGAATGAAACAGTCCTTGCATGTGAATATAGCAGACTTGGATGCTTACGTGCCATTTTTTTAGTGATCATAGTTGCTCAAGTTGAGAACCAGTACCTATACTTCTAGTGACTTCATGGATAGGATCTTGTGGATCCCAAATCAGGATTTAAGGGAGAAAATGGCAGTATTGCAATGGAATTTGAATGGTTCTCTATTGCATGCATTGAACAAGATTCCTTTGCATGTGAATAAGATGTCTTTCCTCTGTAAGGTGATGTGAATCAAGCCACCTAGTGTGGGTAAGAATGAACAAGATGCAAGATGAGAGTGGGGATTCGACATAGTAAAGAGTGGGATAAACAAGCATAAAAAGAACTAGGCATAAAGAAGTTGTATAGAAGTATGAAACATAGTAAAAAGAAGGTGAGGTGAGGTTGATTGAATGGAGAAGGTTGTAAACTCAAACCCAGGGATTGTGTTGAGCATTAAAGTCTTGAATTTTTATGGAGAGTTGTGATGGAACATAGTGTGAAGGTTTGTGAGGTTGATAAGCATGGACCTTGAGAGATATCCTAAGGAACACAATGTTAAGAATGTGCTACAAGCTAAGCTAAGGCTGCACCTATAAGAAAATAGATTAACATGCCCCAAAGGAGTGATTAGTCTAGGAATCAGATTGGGCTATAGTGATACCCCATAACTCTTATCAGTGAGATTGAGACCCAAATTAATCTCAAATTTTCTCTTAGATGGCATCCTCTTCTAAAGTTTTATTTCTATTTTTTTAGTACACATTTCAATCTCACTCTTGATCAATGCATAAGACAAACATTTAGATGAGGCTATACAAAATACCCACCCTAGAAGTCTTGTACACATAAGTGGGAACAAAAGGATCTAGTCATCACACTTGGAGATCAATACTACTTGAACTACACACATCCAAAACCATCCAAAGTGTGTAACAACAATTTTAAAGCCTCTTTTCATATTTGAAGCATATCCAAATATGAAGTTGCATGTTACAAATGTGGATTGTGCCAAATTAAGGGACCATATTATTGCATTGAATGAGCATATCAAGAGAAGAGTGAAGCACATACACTTCACTAACATGTTTAAAATTACATCAACTCTTAATCACGTGGATATATAGTGCAATGCTTCCTTTCAATAGGATTAGAAGAGAGAGTTAAGTGCACAGGTCAAAATTCAGTCACATGTTGTCAAGAAAGGTTAATTTCATCTTGCAAGTATAGGTTCACCATTCATGATCATATCCTAGGTCAAAATCACCATCCAAAAATTCGACCTCCTTTTCCAAACTTGTCCCTTACTCTCTTATTTCCAAATTGCAAATCTTGTTTTTAAGTTCTTTCTAAGGATATATATAATGTAAGATTTCCTTTCAACATGATTGGAAGAGATTCAAATGAATAGGTCAAAATTCAATCACATGTAGTCAACAAAGTCTAATTCCATATTGTATAGTATAATCACCCCATTTATGATCGTTTCTTAGGTCAAACTCAACATCCAAACAGTTGACCTCCTTTTCCGAACTTGTCCCCTACCAATCCTATATTACCAACTTGCAAAGATTGTTTCTATGTTTCTTCTAAAGATATATAGTGCAATTCTTTCTTTCAAAAGGATTGGAAGAGAGAGACAAATGTGCAGGTCAAAATTCAGTCACATGTTGTCTACATATGCTAATTTCATCCCTCATAGTATAGGTTCACCATTCACGATCATGTCTTATGTCAAATTCACCATCCAAAAGGTTGGCCTCCTTTGCAAAACTTATCCTATGCACTCCCATATTGCTAACTTGTAGAGCTTGTTTCTAAGTTTTTTCTAAAGATATATAATGCAATGCTTCCTTCCAATAAGACTAGAAGAGAGAGTCAATTGCATAGGTCAAAAATCAATCACATGCTATCAGTAAAGGCTAGTTTCATCTCACATAGTATAGGTTCACTTTCCAAAATCCTATCATAGGTAAAACTCGCCATCCACAAAGTTGACTTCCTTTGCCAAACTTGTCCCCTGCACACTCCCATATTGCCAACTTATAGAGCTTGTTTCTAAGTGTTTACTAAAGATATATAGTGCAATGCTTCCTTTCAACATGATTAAAAGAGAAATTCAAATGCACATGTCAAAATTCAATCATATGTTGTCAATTAAGTCTAATTTCATCTCGCATAGTATAGCTTCACCATTCACGATAATGTTTTAGGTCAAACTCATGATCCACAAACTTGACCTCCTTTTCCAAACTTTTCCCCTACACACTCCCATATTACCAACTTGTAGAGCTTGTTTCTAAGTTTTTTCTAAACTTCTGAGTCATCCACACAGTTATCCATCTATCTGAATCACTTTAGGTCTTTCCTTATTCACGTTCTTACAATTTCTCTTTTCCCCTCTTTCAAAATAATTAGACTATCCTTATCTACAATGGTTCTGATTGTGAATTCATTTGAATTGATTTAGACCCAAAACCGAATTTAATTAAAATAGTTCCCCCTTGTTTTGGCTTTCAATGAAAAAAAAAAGTTGACTCTACATTCATGGCATGGTAGGAACATGAAGTGCACATCCGTGATAGTGTTATGTTGGGTACATCCCTTCTTTCACACATCTCACCCTTGTTTTACATTTTGTGACCCTTGGAGGTCATCTTATACACCAATAAGGTCTCAATTTGTTCAATTGTCTAAAAATACACCTACATCATAGTTCATTTAGGCATCTATGATATATCGAGTGAAAGTTAGAGAATTTATTTTATTGTTCACTTGAATTTATTGAACAATTACAAACATTTAAGGAAATTAACCAATCATTAGTGCATTTATTGAAGTAGTAAAAACATAATTCATTGGGTTGGAGAAATATTACAATTGCTAGTGTGTTATTTTCAATATTGTACAAAGGTTGAGGGGTTTGCCAAATATCAAGACAGTTCATTTATTCATTGGTGTAACACAAACTCTAAAAAAATGATTTTCTTTTAGTTTCAGAATCAACTTCCAAATTAGGGTCATGAGGAAGATAATTAATTTTCCTAGATCTAAGCAAATTATATGCATAATTCTAAGCAACATTTTTAGAAGGCATGAGTAGATGAATCTAGTCATCAGGAAAATTTTAGTTTTGAGTATTTTTCTAGAAATGTCAAGTATACAAATAGTACATATGAGGCACGTCAAGTGTATTGTTTAGACACTTTGAATATGGTCGTTGTGAGTTGTCTAATTATCTCTTTTTCACATTGGATATTTATTTATTTTCAATGTTAGATTTTGATGATTATCCCTAATTGTAAAATGAGTTAAATTCTTTGTCCCTCTCATCTTACGTTGGTTTTCAATAAGTAATCAAGTTTATTTTATTGAACATTAAATTT